>JADBJO010000184.1:437500-447500 GCA_016801955.1 Conus betulinus | reverse complement strand
GTAAGTAACAAGTGCTGTCGCATGTGTGTGCGCACGATAGAAAGAGAGAGGCAGACAGACAGTCAGACAGACAGCCAGACAGAGAGAACCAGACAGCCAGCCAGACAGAGAACATCATTTTTAAAGATCCCATGCGCGCGTGCGCACACACACACACACACACACACACACACACACACACACACACACACAGAGTAAGTAACAAGCGCTCTCGCGTGCGTGCAGCCAGACAGAGAACATCAATAAAGATCCAGTTCAGTGCTGTGGATGCTGCTATGTTCCGTTCAAAACAAACAAGAGACACTCGTACCAGGATCCGGAAAAGCTGCATACCGATACTGTGTGCAAAAGGATGCACTGAGGATGTGCTAACAAAGCACAGAAACGATGTGGCGACAAACTGCAATTCGGAGTTGAGGAGGCCGTTCAGTTTGTCCGTCGTCAAGATGGGCTGGAGTCCAGTAGGCCTAGAAACAACAATGGTCCTACAGACATCAACCGTGAGTACCACACAGAACTTCGCTAAGATCGAAGGCACTATCACCTCTCTGTGCAATCATAGCGAGAGTCTCGAAGAGCAAATAAGATCTCTGCATGCCAAAATTGATAGATCTAGAAAGGACTCGGCTAGCACAGGAACACAGACGGAGCCCTTCCACTACCTCTCCTATGCAGAAGTGGCTAGGACCTCAACACCGTCGAGAAAAACTCCTCGGGATGCTCTGTCTGTCGAAGCAAACAAAAGAAGAAAAAAAAGAATAATAGAAATGTACAGCGAAGTGATAAAAACAAAAAATAGAAGAAGAAAATGATAACGCAAACAAAAATGACGTCAAAGTTTCTTTCCGTCACAAGCCGAAGTCTAAGGAACAGTGCAAGAAAAATGACAACAATAACTTTAAGGCCGAGTCCAGAGACAAACACAACGTCAATGACTTAAAGGTCAAGTCCAGAGAGAATCCAAATCCAACTCTGAAGGGCCTTCCCAACATTTTATATGTAAATGACCCTGTCATAAAGAAAGTCAACACCAACAGACTAGGGAAGTCCTACGGATGTAAGCTGCATCAGAGTAGTAATGCAAGAACAATAAAGGACATCAAACCAGCAGTGGTCAAAGTAAGTGCATCCGTCAAGACACCTCCTGATGCTTTATTCTTGCATGTTGGATCGAAGGACCTAGAAACAGAGTCAGCAGCAACATGTTCCGGAAGAATGGCAAAGTGCGTGAGGAGTATTAAAGAAGAAAACCCTGATCTGGCCATCATAATCAGTAAGATGGCTCCTACATCAGACCCCGAACTCAACATCAAAGGGGACTTGTACAACGCACTTTTGGTGTCAGAGCTGAATGATGACAAAAACATCACCTTCATCACTCACTCCAACCTACAAGCCGCCCGCTTCAACCTCCGTGACGGGCTACATCCTACTGCCAGAGGAGCTAGCATCCTAGCGGGGAATATTGGCCGGCATCTGAGGAACCTCTTCTGGGAACGGCCCCGGAAGACAGTGCGACGTCCCCGGTACCTGCGCCCCACTCCCTTCCCTGAGGATTCCTTCTACGGCTCTGCCTGGTCCAATAGGTTCAATGTTCTTATACAACTGGTGACATTTTTTGTCGCTTTTGTTCGGAACAAATGCAGCATACCAACCTACGTCTGTGTGTACCTAAGTTCCAATTGTGTTAAAGCAAAATATTTATAATTGTTTTTTTTTTATTTTTTTTTTTTTTTTTTTTTTTTAAACATGAAACTCAACAACAATATAAAAATACTACAGTGGAATGCCGCTCTCTCTATGCTAATCTTGACTGCTTACGTCAATTTTAGCGTCATCTGTCTGCCACGTTCTCTTATTCCAGTCTGTTAATATCAGTAAGAACAACACTACCAAGACTGGAACAGTACTACTATCCACCAGTAGTAGATACAGATGAAAATGGTGATAGAGTAAATTGTGCTATCTATATTCACACTGGACTACAGTATTGTGACAAACAATCACCTGTGCCAAGTGGATTACATGGGATTTTTTCATGTGCTGTAACTGTCAAGTTTTCGGACTCCTTAAGTAAACTGTGCTTCTGTATATTTACCTAAGGGTCCAGATGAAGCTAATACTGAGTGGATGAAAAAATATCAGAATGATAATGGTAAATGGTTAGTAGGAGGGGGGATTTAATGCCCATTCTCCTTTCTGGGAAAAAGAGAGCACACAGGTCAGTAGTAATAGGTTTGTGGAAAATGTTGTAGACTCAACTTTATGTTTACTCAATGATGGTTCTTATACCAGAGTTCCTGATATATCACACACATAGACCTACAGCTATTGATTTAACTTTGGTTTCACCCTAAAATGGCTCTGTCGTGTGCCTGGGAAACTTATAGTGAAACTCTTGGGAGTGATCACATACCAATCATCATTACAATTAATCAGTCCCCTGATTTTGAAGACATAGAACCTGATGATACAATCCCAAGATTTGATTATAAAAATGCCAAATGGTCTCAATTTTACGACACACTTAAAGACCTAGAGATAAACTGTCCCCCAGATGATGATATTGATACAATGTATGACACGTTTTGTACTTCTGTTCTGAAAAAGTGTCTGGCTTATGTATTCCTAAATTGAAGAATCAGGGATCTAAAGGGGGTAAACATCTCGGTAATGTTTGGTGGACTGAAGATTGCGATAAGGCAGTTAATGAAAAAACGGTTATTCAAGGAATACGTGCACACTAAGAAAAGTCAAGAAGATAGGAAAATGGTAGATGAAAAATTTAAGGAAATGAAACACTCAAATGTACATAGTAACAGAGTTATGGAACAAGCCAAAAAGGATTATTGGGATAATTTTTGCAAAAGAAACACATTCGATCATAAAGATAGTAGAAAGGTATGGAAAGAGATCAAAACGATGAAAAATGGAATCAAACTCCCAGAATATCCTATCATTCTTGATAATAACAAGTTACCATCATCCACAGACAAAGCAGAAGCGTTTGTCGACCAGTTTGCTAAAGTAAGCAAGTTAGATGGGTTGTCTGAAAACCAAAGAAAATTCAGAGAGGATAAAGAATGTACCCATGTCTTTAATGATGCATCTGATAATGACACGAGCGACATCAACGCCCCAGTTACATTTCAAGAGGTGAAAGACGCCATAGATTCTCTCCCAAACAAAAAGACAGCTGTTGGGATTGACGCCATTTCAAACGAAATGATTAAGCATTTTCCAGACAAATGGATAAGCATTTTACTTAGTATATTTAAAAAAAATGCTGGAGCTCAGGTCATTTGCCACAAATATGGAAAGAATCAGTAATAGTACCGATTCACAAGGAAGGTAAACTGAAAGAAAGTATAGATAGTTACAGGCCTATTTCATTAACTTCTCATGTCTGTAAACTTTATGAAACAATTGTTTTAAATAGACTAAACTACTTTTGTGAAAAGAACAAAGTTATCCCAACAAACCAAGCAGGTTTTCGAAAGGGTAGAAGTGCTATTGAACACTTGGTAAAACTTACCACTCAAATTAAACATCAGTTTTCCAGGAGAAAATGTTTACTAGCAACCTTTTTTGATATCACTAAAGCTTACGATCAAGTATGGCACTCTCGTTTGCTTTATAAACTTAAAGAGATTGGATTGTCAGGAAACATTTATGATTTTATTAAAAACTTCTTAGAAAATAGATATATTAGAACGAAGGTAGGGAACTCCTACTCTACAAGAAGAAAATTACACATGGGTATTCCTCAGGGGTCTGTTATTGCCCCTTTACTTTTTAGTATTCTAATGTACGATTTACCCACAAAAATTGCTGAAAATATAGAACTAGTCCAATATGCAGATGACATATGCATATGGATGAAAGTGACATTAAAAAAAAAAAAAAACATCTGTCAGATCACAAAACTATATTAAAAAGTTATATCAGAAAGAACTAAATACCTTTTCTGATTATATGACTGAAAATGGTTTGCAAATATCAACTGAAAAAAACACACATGATGTTATTTAATACTGGATCTGATCCAGTTAATATGCCTTTATTTCAAGTCAAAGGCATACCCATCAAATATACAAAAAATAGTTAAATTCCTTGAGTAAATTTAACATCAAAGTTGTCATGGAATTTTCATATAGAGCATGTTCTAACAAAAGCTCGAAAAACTTTAAATCTATTAAAGATTATTAGCAAGCATGCTTGGGCTCAGGACACAGTTACTCTTTTGCACCTTTCTACTGCACTGGTTAGATCAAAATTAACGTATGCACAAGAGGTGTTCTTCAGTGCACCCAAATATTTACTGAAAAAACTTCAAGTATTGATTCCAAAGCGTATAAGATAGCCATGGGACTACCAGTACATGCCTCTTGTACAAAAGCATACAGTGCTGCTGGAATATTACCACTGGAAGAATACAGGAATCTTGCATGCACCAAATTTGTTATAAAGAAGTTCTACTATAGACAACAATATAGGCCCTGAAATAAATATTAAATCAGACACTGATTTTCCCAAAAGGGCTAAAAAATATATCATCTCAAATGACTCTAAGAACATATACTTCCTCGATTTTAGAATCCTCAGATATCGAACTAACATCTATTGCAAAAAGATCTGTTGTCTCTCCTCCCCTCCCTCCCTGGAAACTAGTACGAGCACATTTTGATATTGAGCATACAGATTTAACAAAGGCTGAAAATACTAATTTGTTATCATCCAATATGAAAATGCATTTGCATGATCACTACCCCAACCATTTTTTAAGATATACACTGATGGATCATTAATCAATGAACATGCAGGTGCAGCATACATTATCCCAGGCCTTAACAAAGAAAAGTCCTATTATCTCGGAAAAAAAAAAAAAAAATCTATTTTTACTGCGGAGTTAACTGCTATAATGATGGCCTTAAAGTTTGTTGTTGATTACCCTCAAAATTTGTTTAAAGTTGTTTTATGTGTAGATTCTAAGTCAGTCCTTACTGCAATGAAGAATTTTAAATTAAAAATTCGACCTGAGATGATCACTGAAATAAATAACTTAGTCCATTTCCTCTCAGTTAGAGACACTGAAGTAACATTTCTTTGGGTGCCCTCCCACTGTGGGTTATATTATAATGAAAAGGTTGATGTTCTAGCAAAGAAAGGAGCAAAACGATCTGCAGATTCGCATTTTTTTTAATTTATATATGTCAGTGCAAGAGTGCTATACTTTGGCAGAAAAAGTACAATTTTCTAATTTTCATTTGATAGAAAGAGAAACTGGGTGTGTTTTGTTTACACGATGAAATGAAAAATATTCATGAAAAGTTAAGTAATACGATCAAAACATGTATCGTAGACGGCAGATAAGTTCCTTGATCTGTAGATGGAAACTGGATTGTTTTAAAACAAAGTATGTCAAAAATACATTGTATATGTGGTCATAGCATATCAACTGATCACATTCTTTTGTGTAACTTAATGAAAAAATTCATCCCAAATACGTCTGCACAGCCTATTCAAAATGTTTTTTCCTGTCAGCAAGTGAAACATATCTTTTCTTTTTACACTTAGCTAAAAGTCCAATTGGCAAATACTTATAATAGATAGCAGCAGTCAGTGGTGAGATGAGACAGAAGAGTTATTTTTTTTTTTTTTTTATCTTTGATTAAGTGGATTTTCTATTTTTTGTGTTATAGTTGCAGATAAGTTGTTTTATTGTTATTATTATTATTTTATTCGTTGTGTTAACCCTTTTCTCTCCGGCCCCGATTTTTTTTCCCGTCTAATATCACGTAATGTGGACTTTTTTTTTCCTTTAGAATGCTTCCAGACTTTGTTCCTTGTGTGATCTTCACCAGATCTGTAGGATTCCAGCAATCTTTAAGAAACAGGGTCTTGATTCCCATGCAGCTTTATTTGCGTAACTTCATCTTTGTAACAGAGCCCGGGGAATTTGAAGTAAGTTTGTTCTTTTGTTTGTTTGTTCTTTTGTTTGTATTTCTTGAACAGAACGTTTGTCATCGTCCAATGCCACCCATTCCACCCCCACCCTCCTTTCTTTTTGTGTACATTTTATTCACCTATGAAAATGCATTCTTCTGAATGTTCTTCTTTTTTTTTTTTTTTCAACGAGGACAATTCTCTCGTTGTCGTGGTTTCTTTGATGCGGGGCAAAGTGTATGTGGTACATGGGACACCGCTTTGTATCAACCGACCCGAAAGACTAACATTCAGACACTCATTTTAAGTGTAGTGGAAAGGAAGGGAGAAGGAAGTGAGGAACCCGCTCCACGGATAATTTCAAACGGAGTATGCGGGTTTCTCTTGTGTTTTAAGTGAGCTCAGTATCCACTCCGTGTTTCCAGACTTCTTGGCACAGAGGAACGCGGTACTGGAATTTGAACGCAGTATCCCTGACGTACCCAAGCAAAATACCCTCGCTTGTGAGCGTCGGAGTTGGAGTGAAGGTGGCATAGAATGTGTGTCCTGTGGAGAGTGTGAATGCTGAGCTTAGGTTTTCATCTGCGTCTGCTGGTCTGTCTGTCTGTATGTTTGTCTGTCTGTCTGTCTGTCTGTCTGTCAGCATCGTAACGCCAAGTCTACTCTACCGATTTGGTCGGAATTAACGTGGCAAGTTTGAAAGCGGCCAGAAGGACAAACACAAATAATCCTACAATGGATCCGTGATGTGATTCAATTTAAAGATTGAGACCTAGGATCCGCCGTTCCACCTTAGAGGCTGGGTGCTTCACGGCTGTCCGAATCTTGGAATTCTCAGATTAAGTCCCTCGTTTCCACTACAGTGCACTCTTCACGGCTAAAAATATCATATTTGTCAGAATGTCTCGTTCCACTACAGTGCACTCTTCACGGCTAAAAATATCATATTTGTCAGAATGTCTCTCGTCCCACTACAATTCACTATTCAGGGCTAAAAATATCACATTTGTCAGAATGTCTCGTTCCACTACAGTTCACTCTTCAGGGCTAAAAATGTAACATTTGTCAGAATGCAGAGAGCACGTCTGTCATAATCTGAAAAAGAACTGAACCTTGATCACGTTAAAAACAAACGTCAGTTTTCGAAGACACCATTACTTAATCTTGGTCGTGCGTCTTACATTTTATCGTAATAAGAAGGCCACTACGACATTGGTGAATATGTTCGCAGTCTCAAAACTAAGCACGCCTGAATCGACTACTGGCTGCAGGCATTGAGGTGCAGAGTTGCAGCAAGCTGACCTCCTGGACCAGCCATATGAAGACAGAATGCCAGACCCAGACTTGAGACAATCAGAAAGGCGGCAAACTATACAAGGCTTCCCTATACGCCATTCATCTTTACTGAGGTATTGCCCGCTTGCGAATTAAACGTTCGTGGTCAGTAAAATTGATTTCTCTCTCTCTCTCTCTCTCTCTCTCTCTCTCTCTCTCTCTCACTCTCACACACACACACACACACACACACACACACACACACACACACACACACACACACACACACACGCGCGCGCGCTCGCGCGCACGCACGCACGCACGCACGCACACACACATACACACACGCACATATGCACACGCGCAGAGAGAGAGAGGCAGGCAGACAGACAGGCAGACAGAGAGAGCAACACATTCTGAGAGACGTGTCATAATCACAAAAAGGCATCATATTGCGGCACTCGTGATTCGGTAAACCGTGATTCGTTCAAACGTGATTCGGACAACTGAAATTCGAACAGCCTTGATGCACAGTGAGCAGAGGGTCCCCAGTCTGCCGTGTGTCTTTCTACTGCGCTGTGGTTTGGCCAGAGCCAGTCCACCAGTCTGCCGTGTGTCTTTCTAGTGAACTGTGTGTTGAGCCAGAGCCAGTCCACCAGTCTGCCATGTGTCCTTCTATTGCTTTGTGTGTTGAGCCAGAGCCAATCCACCAGTCTGCCAAGTGTTTTTTTCTACTGCGCTGTGTTGAGCCAGAGCCAATCCCCCAATCTACTGCGTGTCTTTTCTACTGCGCTGTGTATCGAGCCAGAGCCAGTCCACCAGTCTGCTGCGTTGTGTATTGAGCCAGAGCCAGTCCACCAGTCTGCCGTGTGTCTTTCTACTGCGCTGTGTATCGAGCCAGAGCCAGTCCACCAGCTGCTGCGCTGTGTATTGAGCCAGAGCCACTCCACCAGGTCTGCCGTGTGTCTTTCTACTGCGCTGTGTATTGAGCCAGAGCCAGTCCACCACTCTGCCGTGTGTCTCTCTACTGCTTTGTGCGTTGAGCCAGAGCCAGTCCACCAGTCTGCCGTGTGTCTTTCTACCGCGCTGTGTCGAGCCAGAGCCAGTCCACCAGTCTGCCGTGTGTCTCTATAATGCTTTGTGCGTTGAGCCAGAGCCAGACCACCCAGTCTGCCGTGTGTCTTTCTACTGAACTCTGTGTTGAGCCAGAACCAGTCCACCAGTCCGCAATGTGTCCTTCTCTTGCTTTGTGTGTTGAGCCAGAGCCAATCCACCGGTCTGCCGTGTGTCCTTTGTACTGCGCTGTGTGTTGAGCCAGAGCCAGTCCACCAGTCTGTCGAGTGTCTTTCTACTGCGCTTTGTGTCGAGCCAGAGCCAGTCCACCGGTCTGCCGTGTCTTTCTACTGCGTTGTGTGTTGATCCAGAGCCAATCCCACATTTTTAGAGGATTTTCAAGGGGCCCGAATAATAAGCTGCATTTGAACTGATGTGGATTGATCTGTTCAAATCCATAGCATCTGTAGAAGAATAGTAGAGTGATTCTGGACCAGGCAAAAACAATCCTCAATGAATTATTCAGAAGCTTTCGAGATTGAGTCTTTTTTTTTTTTTTTTGCTTTAAAACTGGTGTTGTTAACGGAGAAGGAAGTTGTTTTTTGTTTCGATATGGTTTTTGTTTTGTTTTTGTTTTCATCATTTTGTTTATTTGTTTATTTAGTTCTGTTTTTCATATCGCAAAAAGGAATCAATGTGTATTGTGTCACATGAAATTCATGTTGGAATGGGCCATAAATTCTCCCCTCTCTCTCTCTCTCTCTCTCTCTCTCTCTCTCTCTCTCTCTCTCTCTCTCTCTCTCTCTCTCTCTCTCTCTCTCTCTCTCTCTCTCTGTGTGTGTGTGTGTGTGTGTGTGTGTGTGTGTGTATCTTGTTGTTTTGTTATTGTTGATCCTGTTGAGCAAAAGGGATATATGTATGGGTGTGTAGGGTAGGTGGGAGGGAGGGGGTCTTGGAAAGATAAGAAAAAGCGAACTAAAAACCAAACAATGAAATATTTGTGCTGCGAAAACTTTCGTCCATTCCTTTGTCATATCTCCCAAGGTGGTGATAGGATACAACAAGACAGATTCTGGGATACTTATACTTCCAGATATCTGGAATGCATATGCTTTTCAATCACGTACCACACGGCAGAGGTGTTACATCAAGTCTTCAGTATTGTTATCCAGCGCTTCTGGTGGTCTCCCTCTTGGATGCCAGCTGTCTGTTACACTCAGCAGGATGCTGTGGTCTTTGGACAGATAACGATGGCAGGTTAGTCGCCTGTGCCAGGCTGTTCTTACTGTGCTTGCTCATTACCACTGGTTCCTGACCGCTAGCCTATGCACGAATTTAGTGCTGACACTGTTCTTTCGTCTTCTGTTCATTCATTATACAATACACAGAGCAAACGCCTGAAGCTTGTTCTCCCCCCAGCGCTTAGATTTCTCAATACTCATACAGGCTCCAGCTCTCGTATCCCTACAGAAATATGAACACCAACATGAGCTATAGGACAGTTTCTTGTTTTTCTTCATTGAGAAGCTGTCATTGCTGATACCAGTCATAGAGGCAGTTTTCCAGATAAAGCCAACCCGTACGTGGATGGATTCTTGTTTCCACCTGCTTTGCTGCGCTGCCCGTCGCTGCTCTCAAACAATCCAAGATGAGACAATGGTCCGATGCTTCTAGTGTCTGTCCTCCACCCGGAGGGGTACCGACTTCTGCTTGTGGTCAGTCCCTG
>JADBJO010000184.1:425000-430000 GCA_016801955.1 Conus betulinus | reverse complement strand
GTCTCCTAACCCTCTTCCCATCAACTCTTTGCACAATTGGCATAGGCCCTCTCCATTTATAAGCGGAGACATAGAGCCTATCAATAAACTCTAAAACCAGACTTTCTTGGGGAATCCACGAAATATCCTTTCGCCCCCCCTACTCTGTTCAATGCAATCCCTCCTTCTACCTTCCCCTCTTTTCTCGCCCCCTCCTACACCCCTTCTAACCAACTCCCCCTCTTTCTTCTCCGCATATCCCCCACCTCTCCCTAATCCCAGACCTTATCCGCAATTAACCTCCCCCGTCGAACTCTTTCCTACCTCTCCCCCCTCTCCCTCATACTACACTCGCTCTCTAGTACTTGCCACTCCAAATCCCAACCCCCCACTACTTCTCACCTGCACTCCCACCCCCCACACCCACACCACTCTCTTCCTACCAGATTAAACCGCACTGACCTTCATTCATCTCCTACTCTCACTCTCTACCATATCCCTCCCCCCACATCTACCCTATAATCTCCTTCCCGAAGTTCTCCCGTACTAACCATAGCATAGATTCAAACTTCGTCTCGCAGTCCTCTTAAAGTGAGATTCCGTTTATAAGAAGGGGATTAGATAGAACACCTAGATAGATCCCTCTGATAAGATAGAGTATTAGATAGATCGATGCTACCACCCCTCCCCCACCACTACCCCCATCCCCTGACCACTGACCCGCGAATGGACCCATGGATGCACCCACACTCGATCCCCCTTACCTCCCCCCCCCACCCCCCACCCCCCCCCCACACCCCCCCCCTCCAAATCACCCCCTTCATCCCCCCTATAACTCGACGACTAATTAGATGTTTAAGGAGTGTGTGGTTTTTTAGATAGCTACCCACCCAGATTCCTGACCATTTGCACTTTCCCTACAGACGACATCTGGATATCTACCACTTAGATTAACCACCAATATCAACCCCGCCCTACGTGCTTTCCACCCAACCCTACACCTTTACACCACCCCCAACCTTGCACCTACGCTCATCCTCCCCCCCATCGACTCTCCTCTACCTCCTTCCCACCTCTCTCCATCAGATAACCTTCTCCCCCCTGCAACCCCCCTCTACTCATCTCTCTACTCACCTATCTCAACACTCTCTTCGACCCTCCCTTGCCCTCCCCCAATCCCTCCGCCCGGGGGGTGGTGCACCCCCCCTGGGGTCACCCTCTCACATCTCCACCTTTCTCATCACCCTCTCAACGCTCGCCTACCCTCGCACATCCCCCTTTCTCTCGGCTCTTCCTCCACCCTTTACCTCTCCACCCCTTCACACCCACTCCCCGTCCCTCCACTATCCCATTCTCACCTCTCGCCCCTCCCTCTCCACCATCTCCCCCTCCTCCCTCTATACTCACTCCCCCTCCCATACTCCCCCCCTCCCTCTTCACTCCACTCCCTCCTCCCTCGATCCCTCCACCCCCAGACCTCTCCCCACTCTTCTAAAAACCCCCACCGCCTCTCTATCACTCCTCCCTCACTAATCGTCCCTTCTCTACCTTTCCCCACTCCCCTCATCACACATTCCTCCTACACTCTCCAGACCTTCCATACTCCCCTATCCCCCACGTCACCTCCTCTCCCACCCCGTTCTGCACCGAGCGTAATCTCCTTACTCATCGCTCGGGTCTACCGCTCCATACCCCTATTCCCATTTTCCCCTCACTCTCTCAATCTCCACTAGAACTCGCCCTAATCACACCCCCCCTGAATCTCGCCTCCTCTCCCTCACCTCCGACTCTAATCTAATCTCCAATCGCACTGCTCTCGCTCAACTCGCTCTCCTCTCATCTCGACTCTCTCCTCTTCTCTCCTCCCCGCCATCGCTAATCTCCTCCTCGCCTCTCGATCTCTCTCTTCCATCCCCTAGACCCCTCTCCCCTCATTTAACCCCCCCCCTCCCCCTCTCCCTCTCCTCCTCATCTCTCTTCGCTCCCTCTCCGCTCCTCTCTCTCTGACCCTCTCCCTCCACCTACCGTCTCCAGCGTCTCTCCTCCCTCTCTAGTCCCTTCTCCAATCTCTCTCCTCGCTCCTCTCGCACTCGCTCTACGCACACCTTGCCCCTCCCCTCCCTCCATCTCACTCTACCCCCCATTTATTCTTCCCCTACCCATTCTCCCTCTATCTCTACACCCCACGCCCCTCTTCACCACTCTGCCTCTCCGCAACACTACTGTTCCTCTTTCCTTTTCCCTACTCTCATCTAAACAATTTCCCCTCGCACCCCTCCATCAACACTCCAATCATCCCTCCCTCTACACCTGCTACACCCTTCACCACACCTCCTTCACCCCCTACTCCTACCCCTCCCCCTCGCCCCACCCTCCTAATCCCAACCATCTCACCCACCTCGTCCTACCCCTTACTACCTCCCCTACCGTACCCCCCCCTCTGTACTCGTCTTACTACTCCCCACATCTCACCTTCCAACCACCTTCCCGCACCCTCTCTCCCACCCCGTACCCTCTTATCCATCTATTCAACTCATTCCTTACGCCCCCGGATTCCCCCTATACCTCCACCTTTGTTTGTGTAGACCTTACCCCGCCTTCACCAAACTCCAAATTTTCATCTCATTTCACCCCACCTCTCCGGCTCGCTAACTCTTCCCCTCACTACCCCACCTCGGCTACAACTTCTCCCTCCAATCCAATTCTTACCTATACTTCTCTTTAGCCTCCTGCAATCTCCATCCCCCATAACCCCTTTCCCCTCCACCTTCTCACACCCTACGTCATCCCCCCTTCCTAGTCCCTACTTGCATCCCTTCATACACCCACCCTTTCCCCCGATCCCCTACCCTTCTACCCCCCCCTACATTACAACCCCCACTAACTACCCAAGCCCCCCACCTTTGTAATCCTTCCCACACCTTCTCTCCCTCCACCCCCCCACAAACCCGACTGCCGCCCCAACCGCTCCTTCCTCCCCCCTACTCCATTTCCACCCCCCCATTATCAACACCTCACCCCCCCCCCCTACTCCCACATTTCCTCTCGCCCCTCCCCCCCTACTTCCTCCACTATTCCCACACACCCTTCCTCCTACCCCTCCTTCCCCCTTACAACTACTACTTCCCCTTTCATCCCCTCCCCACACCCCACCTATCCCCTCCAAATGGAACCGACATTTTTCCCACGAAAATACCCACTTCCTTCTCCCTACTCACACTCCCCCACTATCATTCTTGCCCCTATGTTACTCCACTGTTCCCCTCTCTTACTCCCCCCACTTCCCAAACCCCCCACCTCTTTCCACCCCCTCACTCTCTACCCCTCAACATCGGGCTACACCCCCCTCTCTCCCCCCACCCCCCCCCCCGCTGACTCTCCCCCCCTTCTATTCACCCCCCCTCCTTCTTCCACCCTACCCTCTACTCTAACCCCCCTCCCCACTCCCTGACCACCCCTCTCCTACTTCTCCCACCCCCTCTATTACTCCCCTAACATACCCTCCCCTACACCCCCCCCCCCCCCTCCCCCTCGATCCTACTCTTTCTCCCCCCCCTCCACCCCCTTACCCCCCTACTTCCCTCCCCTACTTTCCCCTTCCCCGCTATCTTTCCCCCCCCCCCTCACAACAATCCCTCTTCCTTCGACCACACCCTACTCACCCTATCCTGCTTTACACTCATCCCCCCACCGCTCTCTCTCTATTTCCCTCTTCACTTCCAACTTACTTTACACCTCCCCCCTCCCTCCTTCCCCTTTCCTTCCCCCTGCCTCCACCTCTACCACCCTCCCAGTCTCCCCCCCCTCCCCTCCCTCCTACAGTCTCAACCCCCCCCACCTCCCTACTCTCACGCACATTGTACTTCCACCCCTCCCCCCCTTCAACTTCCACCAACCCCACCCCAGAACTACACCCAACCCACCCCACCCCACCTCACTAAACCCTCTTCCTACTCCCCTAACCCCCCTACTAATCAACCCCACACGCACCCCTCCTCCATCCCACCACTTCTCCCCCCCCCTACCTCACGGCCCCCACTCACTCCCCTTACTCCGGCACTTTCAACCTCTATCCCCTCCCAACCACCGTCCATCCCCTTCTCACTTTACGTCGTACCCACCATCTAACACCCACTTCTTAATCTCCTCTACTCTCACTTCCCTCCTCCCCTCCTTCCCCTAGCTCCACTTCCCTGTCCTCTCCCCTACTCTTACCCTCTACCCTCACCCCCCAAACTTCCCCCTCCCCCCTCCCCCCTCTGACCCTTCCACCCTCCCACCCCCGTCCCCAACCCCCCCTCTGTTCCATTACCCTACTACCCCTCCCCCCCTCATCCACCCCTTCCTATTCTATCCCCCCTCACTTCTCATCTCCCCTCTACCTTCTATCAATCATCCTCACCCATAAATCCTAACTTCCTACCCCCAGGCCCTCTACTTGTTGTTGTTTTTTTTGTTTTTTTTTTGGTTTTCATCAACCTTCACTACCCTACTCCTTACCTTTTCTTCGCCCCCCCTTCCCCCCCTCTCCCCCTCCCCCCTCCCCCCCCCCATCTACCTTATCCTCTAACCTCCCCCCCCCCTCCCCCCAATAAGCTACTTACCCCCTCCCTTCCTCTATCTTCCCCACCCACTTCCCTCTCCATCCATTCAACCTCACTCTCACCCTTCCCTCCCACACACCAACCACTCCAAATACTTTCATTTCCCCCCCATTCCCTCCTACTTCCCCCCCCCCCCCCACCCCCGCCCCCCCCCCGCCCGCCCCTCCCCTATTCCCCCCCCCCCTTCCCCCCCCCCTTCCCCCATCCCCCCCCCCCTTCCCCCCCCCCCCCCCCCCCCCTCCCCCCCCCCCCCCCCCCCGTTCCCCTTCCCCCCCCCCCTTCCCCCCCCCCCCCCGTCCCCCCTTCCCCCCCCCCCCCCCCTTCCCCCCCCCCCACCGCCCCCCCCCCCCCCCCCCCCCCCCCCCCCCCCCCCCCCCCCCCCCCCTCCCCCCCCCCCCCCCCCCCCCCCCGCTGCTT
>JADBJO010000184.1:420000-422500 GCA_016801955.1 Conus betulinus | reverse complement strand
CCCTTTTTTTCCCCTCCCCTTTTTTTTCCCCCCTATTCCTATCGTTCTATCTGTCCGCCTGTCCCCCTCTCCCCCCCCCCCCCCCTCTCTCTCTCTCTCTCTCTCTTCTCTCTCTCTCTCGCTCTCTCTCTCTCTCTCTCCCTCCCAACATCATCTTCTTCTTTATCCGCCTACTCTCTTCTCCGTCAGTGTATCTTCTGTCAGTTGTATCCTTGCATACTTACTGGCGTGTTCCTTCCCATTTTTTTTTTCCTGAGTGACATGTTATTATTATTATTTTGATGTATAAGGATTGATATGTATGACATACGCGTTTCTGGTACTCTGAACTCCCTTCTTAACTCCACGATTTTAATTTGTGATATAACCCCTCTTTCATTATATCCTGTCCTTGTGATATAACAATTTTGGTACGCCTCTCTCTCTCTCTCAAGTCGCCTCTCTCTCTCTCTCCTCTCTCTCTCTCTCCTCTCTCTCTCTCTCTCTCTCTCTCTCTCTCTCTCTCTCTCTCTCTCTCTCTCTCTCTCTCTCTTACTTTTGGCGTGTAAACGTGTTTTTTCCCCCACTATTAGATTGTTCGTCTTGTATTTGTCTGACATTATTCAAGTTTTAAAAGGTGTGCCAGTCTTGAATAAAAGTTATTCTGTGTTAGGTTTTTCGTATGGGAGTTAAAGTTGCCCTACTTGTTACTGTTTATTGTTTACTGTTCCCTGCCTCATTTCATTTTCAATTTTGTTTCGATTAAATCGAGGTTATTTGTATCTATTTCTGTCCGTCTTTTGTGTTTGTCTTTTCATCTCCCTTGCATTTCTGGGTGGATCCTCAAGCGTAGGCTTAAAGATTGTCCCCTACATTTTATACTGTTTGCATAATGGCTTTAGTTTTTCAGCAAACTTTTTTTCCTCCCCACACCTTTGTTTGGTTTCATTTACTATCCTTCGCTGGCTGCTTTGGGGGTGCTGTTGGATTCTTTTTTGACCCCAATTTGGTGAGAACACCACGGTATTATGGACTGTGGTGTGTCTCTATTTGACGCCAGGAGCACAGACACAACCAGCCGTGTCTCCCTGATGAGTCCGATCCAGCAGACGAAAGGCCTCAGAGCAGGCAATACAGACAAATCTGCCTTCGAAGGGGATTACGATGGTTCCCTCATGCAGCTAGTGAAGAGTTTTCATATCTATAATATATTTTCTTACTTTCATATTCCCAGTTTCTCCATCTTCACCTCCAACCCCCAACCCCCCCCCCCCCCCCCCCCCTTTAAGTCCAAATCTTTGCCAAGTCATTACTACGATGACAGTTGAGTTATTGGCCTGCGCTATTTTTGTTTTGTTTGTTTTGTTTTTCACTATTAGATTGTTTCGTCTTGTTTGTGTCTGACATTATTCAAGTTTAAAAGGCTGTGCCAGTCTTGAATGAAAGTTACTCTCTGTGTTAAGTTTTCTTATGGAAGCAAAAGTTACCCTACTTGTTTACTGTGAAAGAACAATTAGAAATCTATGATTTCTCTTGTAAAAGCGTTTCAGTTGCGTGAGATTGCTATCTCGTAGAATAATATTCTGAACTCATAATTGGCATAGGAAACCTTGTATGAAATGATTATTCAGTTTCTCTCCCTCATTAGGAACAATGGCCTATATAGGAGCAAACATCTCTCTCTGTCTTTCCATCGGTTGTTCTCCGTGTGTGTGTGTTGCATAATTCTATCTAAGTTCGTTTGTACTCATTGTTGTGTTTATATTGATATCAGTTCTGTGGAATGTTTTCTTCGATATATATTTACATATCCTTCCTTTGTTTAAGGGCTGGATGAAAAAAAAAGCCATTGACTTTGTGCTTATCCCTTTCCCTCAATAAACAACATTTCGTTCTCTCTCTCTCTCTCTCTCTCTCTCTCTCTCTCTCTCTCTCTCTCTCTCTCTCTCTCTCTCTCGCGCGCGCGCGCGCGCGCGCGCGTGCGTGCAAGGCATGTCCTTTTTTTGTAACCAACTTGAGAACGAACTCCAC
The DNA here is from genome assembly GCA_016801955.1 of Conus betulinus. Classification (NCBI taxonomy): domain Eukaryota; kingdom Metazoa; phylum Mollusca; class Gastropoda; order Neogastropoda; family Conidae; genus Conus; species Conus betulinus. The sequence goes on along the minus strand of JADBJO010000184.1, from coordinate 420,490 downwards.
TTTCTATTAAGATGCAATGTTTATGTGCCCTTCAGAGAAAAATACTTACTGAAGCACAGACAATTTCGTGAATTCTTTTGAACTAAAACAATTATATGCAAACAAAAATGTGCATATTACAACAGATATTGCTATGTGTACATTTATTATGCTTTGAAAAAAAGAAGAAACTCGTATCCCACACAGTATAAATAATTAGTTACCCTCATAAATTAGCACTATTAGTACAACGAAAAATATACTTTCATTGTCGCATCTCTTTTTTCTCTTTATGTGTGCACTGCACCTCGCATTGTTATAGGCCGGAGGCCTGAAACATTAATATTGTCTTGAATTGTTCAATTGTTCGATTGTGTTCTCTCTCTCTCTCTCTCTCTCTCTCTCTCTCTCTCTCTCTCTCTCTCTCTCTCTCTCTCTCTCTCCTCCTCTCTCGCCCTCTCTCTCTCTCTCTCTCTCTCTCTCTCTCTCTCTCTCTCTCTCTCTCTCTCTC
>JADBJO010000184.1:412500-415000 GCA_016801955.1 Conus betulinus | reverse complement strand
ACGCACGCACACACACACACACACACACACACACACACACACACACACACACATATATATATATATATATATATATATAAGATTACGCTAAGGAGAACCGCTCACGAGTACAGTTCGAAGTCCCATAGGACACAACCACACAGAAGATCACGAGTGTAGTCTGAAGTCCCACAGGGTACACCCACACAGAAGATCACGAGTACAGTTCGAAGTCCCACAGGGTACACCCACACAGAAGATCACGAATACAGTTCGAAGTCCCACAGGATACACCCACACAGAAGATCACAAGTACAGTTCGAAGTCCCACAGGGTACACCCACACAGAAGATCACGAGTACAGTTCGAAGTCCCACAGGGTACACCCACACAGAAGATCACGAGTACAGTTCGAAGTCCCACAGGGTACACCCACACAGAAGATCACGAGTACAGTTCGAAGTCCCACAGGGTACACCCACACAGAAGATCACGGCAAGCAGAGCCCTTTGCTACACAATTCACTACTCACCTGGCGGTCAGCCTCTCCACATCGTCTTGACGGAGAATCCTGAGGCCCTCTACTATATAAATTCCACTACTGATCTGTCGGTCAGCCTCTCCACGTCGTCTTGACGGAGACAGCGGCTGGCGCACGGGCTGTACCTCCACACTCTGTGGTAATCAGTTCCAGTCTGGGCTCAGGGGCCACATTGTTTTCTTCTTTCATCTCGTAGTTCTTTTTCACGTCATGTCGTAATGTAGTTTTACGTTGACGTCGCAATGCTATATACAAACTATTTAACTTAGTTTGTAGTCCAACCACTGTTTCTGACATCATCAAAATAATATCATCTGCAAATAACAAAATAAACAACTCGATGAAATCAGGAGAATGTTTACACACCATGCTTTCTATTTTCAATTATTTCTGAAGGAAGTTCATTAATAACAAAGAAAAGAAAACTAAACTGCACACATCTCCTTGTTTTACCACTCTGAACAAGTAATAAAATATGTCAAATCTGCCTTATTCTTATTCTTGCTTTAACATTATTATATATACTTCTTATACAGGCATATGTGTTACCCTTTAATCCTTTTTTTGACAACTGTTGACCACAAAAGTTTCCTTGATAGAGAATCAAAAGCTTTTTCAACATCTATAAATGCAACACATAACTTTCTGTTGTTCTCTAACTGCATTTGAACTGATGCCAAAAGTGTAAAAAAAAAAAAAAAAAAAAAATATATATATATATATATATATATATATATTATATATATATATATATATATATATATATATATCAATGGTTGAATGATCTGTTTAAATCCAGCCTGATACTTTCCAGTTGTATTATTCTTCAATCCATTTTTGCAGTCTTACATTAACTATTGAACTGTAAATCTTACTGCTCACATCAGTAAGTCAGTCATTCCCCTGACCGCTGGGATCGTTGGGGGGACGTGATGAGGCAGCCGCCGTTTCTCTCCAGACTCTTCTCTTAGTGGCTGTCTTGAGGAAATCTGGCATGGTCATTACTACTCACATAACTCAGTGGTATGTCCCTGTAATTATTCGGGTCACCTACATCTCCCTTGTCATAACTGCTCACATAACTCAGTGATATGCCCCTGTAATTATTCGGGTCACCTTACATCTCCCTTTTTATGTAATTACAAATTATGGATTCCTTCCATTGCACAGGATATACACCTCTATCAAACAGAGCATTGAAAAACTCAACCAAAGGCATAACAGCATGATCATTGAAAGACTTCAAAAATTCACCTGTTATACCATCTGGACGCGCTGACTTTGAATTCTTTAATTTCCCCAATGCACCAGTAACCTCTTCTTTCGTAATTGGTCGATTAAACCATCTCCGTTCATTGTCTTCAACTGAATAATCATGCTTCTCTTCTACCTTTGTATTATCCACTTGTTTGTCAAGAATATTCTTAAAATGCAAAAAAACCAGTCATCAGTACTAATGCTATTGCATACACCACCTCGTTTGGGAACAATTTTGCGAACTGTTTCCCAAAACTTGCACTGATTACCGACAGGAGAAACCAAATCATTAAGATGCAACTTTCTGTCATCCTTTTCTTTTCTTTCTTAGAGATTTGTGTATTCTCTTCAAGTTTTACAATACACTGTCCTGTCATTATCATAATATAATACAGATTATCTGAATAATTAGGGTTCTTTGAAATACTTGTCTATAACAAATCACTTCCTATCTTTTTAAAACTGGACAAGAAAGCACACAAATGACTGTCTTCGATTTAATCCTGACTTTTCGAATTCTAAGCCTGTGTCTGTTCATACAGATAACAATGAACATAGATATCTGAAATGCCAAATCAAAATCTCTTAATACGCCTTTCAAATACGTATCAATGTGCACCGAAATGTACACTGGCAAACAATGTAAGTTACAAAATATCCTGCAGACATTAAATCTCTGTCACTGCTTTGAACATGAGAGTCGCTGTTCCGCCACCAATAATT
>JADBJO010000184.1:400000-405000 GCA_016801955.1 Conus betulinus | reverse complement strand
AAGAGACAGAGACACCCAGAGAGGGAGACAGAGAGACAGAGACAGAGAGAGAACCAGAGACAGAAGAGTGACTAGAGAGAGAGACAGAGACGAGACTGAGACAAAGATAGAGAGAGAGAGAGACAGAGAACAGAGACCAGAGAGAGTGACAGAGACAGAGAGACAGAGAGAGACAGAGACACAGAAAGAGAGACAGAGAAGAGAGACAGAGACAGACAGAGAGAGAGACAGAGACAGAGAGAGAGAGAGACATCGCGCGCAGATATCGACTAGCACAGAGACAGAGAGAGGAGAGAGAACAGAGACAGTAAGAGACAGAGACACCCCCCAGAGAGAGACAGAGAGACAGAGACAGAGAGAAACAGAGACACAGAGACACAGAGACAGAGAGACAGACAAAGATAGAGAGAGAGACAGAGACAGAGAGAGAGACAGACCAGAGACAGAGACAGAGAGAGACAGAGACACAGAGAGAGAACAGAGAGAGCGACAGAGACAGACAGAGCAGAGACAGAGAGACAAAGAGAGAGAGAGATGCGCGATATCGGCTAATCAGAACAGCAAATCAAAACTCAAGTTTGGGTGCTGATGTCATCAATGCAGTATGTAATCCATTACACCTTCCGCTCGTCCACCCATGCGGACTGGCCCGGGGAAAGCAGCCCCCCACCCCCCCCCCTCCCCCCCTCCCCCCCCCCTCTTTCCCCCCCCCCCCCCCCCCCCCCCCACACACACACACACACACACACCAGTCCCCCCCCTTTCCTCGCCCTCCACAGCGTCTCTCCAGCCATGGGCAGCTAGAACAGGTCGGCTGTGGAGTTCACAAGACTTCAAGGAGTCATGAGATCTACAGAGGTCAGGGGGGAGCTACAAAACGATTACTTGGGAATCACGTCCCTTTGGTCTGTCTTTAGCCTCCTCTCCCCTCATGCTATCTTCGCTCCTCCTGTCCCTCGCCCCCCCCCCCCCCCCCCCCCCCCCCCCCCCCCCCCCCCCACTCCCTGTCTACCGACCCACCTCTCATCCACCCCCTGGAGTCACTCAGTCCGCGGTAAGGAGATCAAAGACTAACTTCAAACCTCTATTCCAAACAACACAGTGCTTTTTGTCATGAGTGTGTGGGGGAAGGGGGAGATCAAGAAGGGATTGATGACCACTCTGTGCCCTGTCACGGTAATAAAAGCAGCAGCCGTAGCAGCGACAAACCTGTGAGGAATGTAATTCCGTTCCACAGCAGAGACCTCTGGGGGTCATCGAGGTGGGTCCTATCAAATACATCCGCTGTGAAGTATAGCTGCTTCCAGTCTGTTTCTTGGGAACTTGCACAACAAAATGTCACGTGAAATACGGACGTAGTGGCCACACATTTCCATCGTGAAATTGCTTTGCTCGTATAATCTTGTTCCAAACCGACTTTTTTTGACCAAATTTCATGTTACATCTTCCATAAAAGTTGACGTCTATAAATATGGATGTATCTGTATGTGAAATGCGGCCTCCTGTTCTTTTTATGTTGCGTAAAGTTGTCTGGGCCCATGTACTTAACTCCACGTGATTTCATATGAAATGTGTCCGTGATAAGGTTCGTGCGCAGGATTGACCTGTTTGTCTGCGTGATTGCAGCTTATTTGGGTGAAAATGCACGTGCTTCACTGTTCGTCCGAGACACTGTGTCTCTGTTTGGCATCAACGTGGTAATGAAATGAGTAAGTTGAAATCTGGCTTTAGTGTTGCAGCGTCACAGTTACTATATCATAACGTCTCATGCTTTGTATGTTCATGTGGTTATGTTTTCGTGACATTTCAGTATATAGATTTTAGAATGTCCTTTTGTGTGAACCGGAAGTTTTTCTTATTACCAGTTGAGTTGAACCCAGATGGCTGCCAAGACGTGGAAAGTAAAACAAATGTTGCCTCAATCAAAGCGTGTTCTTTTCGTTGCTTCAACGTTGACCCCGACGTGACTGCTGCACATATTAAGACGTCAGTTTGTCGGTTCAGTTATGACGGTTCCTCTTGATTAGTGTTGAACCGGTTCGAATCAAATCAAAACATGTTGCTGTAAGCCCAGCCGATCACCAACGCCATGCCAGGCCGGAAACACTGCGCGAAAAAACAAGATGCAAAGCATATAAACGTACTTCCAGTTTATCTTGAATACGCGTGAGATATGCCATATGAATGAAAAACCGTTTTGGGCCGTTATAGCCGTTAGTAACGGCTATTCTGGTAAACATTAGCCATCATCTGTGACCCATAATGAACACACCTACAAAGTTTCAGAAATATCGGCCAAATACTTTCTGAGATATTCCATAAGAAGAAAAAAAACCGTTAGGGGCCGTTATAGCCTTTAGTAACGGATATAACAGTAAAATAACACATCGGGCATCATCCGTGATCCATAATAAACAAACCTATAAATTTTCAGAAAGACTGGCCCTGTAGTTTTGTCTGGAGCGAGTGGAACACATTTTGACCACAGACGGACAGATACACACACACACACACACACACACACACACACACACACACACACACACACACACACACATACACACACACACACACACACACACACACACACACACACACACACACACACACACATGCACGCACGCACGCATGCACGCACGCACGCACGCACGCACAGCATTTCTTCGTTCCCATTCTAAAGTACTCCGTGTTCTATAAGAACCAATTAGGATGAAATTTAGTCAACTGTTTTGATGCATAGCCTTTAATGTGCCTGTATGATTTCAGGGGACGTCGATCGGGTCAACCGACCGATTGTGCTCAAATTCTGCATTCAATCTTTAGCATCCAGATCTGTCTGTTCGCAGTGGTTTCGACTGAACGTTATGGAGTTCCTATGATATTAACGTTACTCCTGTATTTTTTTCTTTGTGTGTGTTGTGTGTGTGTGTGTGTGTGTGTGTTGCTTGCGCGCGCGCGCGCGTGCGCGTGCGTGGGGTGTGCGATAGTGCGTGTATGTGTGTGGTGTGTGTGTGTGCGTGTGTGTGTGTGTGTGTGTGTGTGTGTGTGTGTGTGTGTGTGTGTGTGTGTGTGTGTGTGTGTGCGTGAGTGTCTGTGTCTGTGTTTGTGTGCGTGTGTGTGTGTGTGCGCGCGCGCGTTAGTGTCTGTGTAGGAGGAGTATTGATTTAAACCGTTCTTGAGACGGAGAGATTGCAGCTTATACAAGGTCATGACCACTTCTGCACCCGACATATTTCAAAACACGTTGCAATAACGAACTGTTATTGACGGCAGTAGCAAATATAATGGAGAATCAACACGTTCTTAAAAGAAATACCGGACTCGAATATCGGAGTTTTCGAATGGGAAAGGCTCAATGACAAATTCGCAGAAACTCTCTCTCTCTCTCTCTCTCTCTCTCTCTCTCTCTCCTCTCTCTCTCTCTCTCTCTCTCTCTCTCTCTCTCTCTCTCTCTCTCTCTCTCTCTCTCTCTCTCTGTATTTTGTCACTGTCAAAAAAAACACGATTCTGAAGCGTCTGAAGCGTCTCTCTCTCTCTCTCTCTCTCTCTCTCTCTCTCTCTCTCTCTCTCTCTCTCTCTCTCTCTCTCTCTCTCTCTCTCTCTCTCTCTCTCTCTCTCTCTCTCACGATAGGTAGATAACAGAGAGACAGATTCATACATACACACATATATACATACCTACAGACAGACAGACATACACACATACATACATAGACCGATCAATCGATAGATAGATAGGTCGGTAGGTGGGTAAATAGGTAGGTAGGTAGAAAGATTATGGTGGTGTTAGTTTTATTTTACGTCTTTTCATCCGGCAGATGATATTAGACGAAAAAGAACCCCACCACTAAAATCATTTCAACACATACATCTACATACACTTATGAAAGAAAACAGCATATCAGTTAAGGACTCTCATAAGATGCACAGAGATGAATTTTCCACAGACACACACAACTTCAGGAGAAAAATTGGTCTTCCATGTGTTCAGGCCTTAATTTTGTGATAATCTTAGCCAGATGGCGTGAGCAGCTAGGCAGAGCGTAGCATTTTTCCACAGAAAAAAGGTTTTGTAAACGTAGTGTTCCAGGTTGAATAGTATTTCACACTTGGAATGATGTAATGGCAAATTTAGCACACATTCTGAACAGTTTTGTGCACCAAAGTTTAGCTAGATTATCTGCTGTTTCATTCCCTCTGAGACCACAATGCGAAGGAATTCAACAGAAGTCTACGATTATACCCTGAGACATAATACAGTGTATCAGGTACCTTATTTCATATAGTAAATCTTTTCTGGCCTTACAATCCCAATTTTGCAGTGATTGCAAAACAGACTTGGAATCAACACAAAACAGCACACTGAAAAAGGATATTGGAGTACTATGTACACAAAATAAAGCCATCAGTGTAGATACAGTTCTGCAGTGAATATTGAAAATCCCTTTCGAGATGAAAATGTTTTTGTCTATTCAGACTTGGAATAACGAAACCAGAACCGCTGTCAGCTGTGTCCATAACTGAACCATCAGTATAGATTTTATGGTGATAAGGATAAGACTTTTCTAGGTGTTCTTTCATATCGTTCACCAGAATGTTAATATTTTCTTTTTTTTCTTTGAGACTGTATACTCATAATCAAAATGATGTCCACTCAAGTGTTCCCAAGGAGGCATCACTGGAACTGTGGGGGACTCTGGAATCGATGTTAAATCTACATTACACTTAGACATAAGTTCAGCGGTATAATTCATTTTTAGCTGAATATATAGATATTCTTGGTTCTACTTGGAAAATCATTATTCGAATTTACAAAAAATGTTATCAGTAACTGAATTTTTTACCGACAGGCTTCGAATCACATATTTGGCTACTTCTAGACATCGTTGCTCCGATAAAGGTAAGATATTCGCTGCTTTATAGCTCATATGTATTTGTGTGTACAGGAACCCCTAAACCTAATTTAATAGCTTTACTGTCAATACTTTGTAACTTTTTAA
>JADBJO010000184.1:385000-395000 GCA_016801955.1 Conus betulinus | reverse complement strand
TAACAGATTTCAAAAAAAATTTCCGGCTGAAGAATACTTTTTTAAAGGAATAAAAACCATGAATACTTGTCATTTTCTTTCATTTTTGAATGCCAATTCTGTTTGTAGCAGGCTATCAAGCGATCCTTAAATTCTGACATAAATGCCCTTTCGTTCCCTACCTCTTTGCTGAGCCACACAATACCAAACCCCATAATAGTTAACACATGTTTTACTTTACTAACCCAATTGCAGTGTCCACTTTCCATTTGTAAATATAGCATATCATATGCTTGTCTACATAGCCTTGATGTTGGAAGTTGTGTCAATTTTAACCAATACTTAATAGATTTTGAAAACGTTTGAATAAGCATGGCATGTCATCCGCCTGATGGAAAAGATGATTGAAGACACACAGCTTCCCGCCCGCCCACGGTTTTTTAACGGATCTGTCATCGGAAATTGTTTCTGTGATGCTGGCCCAGTCACTGAGGCTCAGATGTCAAAATTGCTGTATAGTGTGGAAATGCTGTACATTCATATCCTCTCTCTCTCTCTCTCTCTCTCCTCTCTCTCTCTCTCTCTCTCTCTCTCTCTCTCTCTCTCTCTCTCTCTCTTCTCTCTCTCTCTCTCTCTCTCTCTCTCTCGAGGCTGGGGGCCTACCTGAAGAAATAGATTGTTCATTGTTCTCTCTCTCTCCTCTCTCTCTCTCTCTCTCTCTCTCTCTCTCTCTCTCTCTCTCTCTCTCTCTCTCTCTCTCTCTCTCTCTCTCTTCCCGGAGTCGGTACCGTTCGTCTCCTGCAGATTTTGTTATATAATGTATAACATGATATTACCTTCTTTACATATTTCATGTTACATTGTATTATGTCATATCGTATTGCATTGTATTACATGTGTTATGTTTTATTCCACTGCTTATCGTGATATTCTGTGCAAGATAATCAATAATAGTGTTCAGAGAGAGAGAGAGAGAGAGAGAGAGAGAGAGAGCGTTATATGTAATTTGAAAGGCATAGGATACAAACACATTTTTCATTCTGCATATTTCCAAACAACATTATTATTTACCCAGGGGAAGGTGTACGTTCTTTGTTCTTTGCTCGTTTTTTTTTCCCCTCATAACTACATTTTATCTCATTTCAGATACATAACATATTCGTCGCATATCAGCGACAACATGCAGAGAGAGAGAGAGAGAGAGAGAGAGAGACGAGAGAGAGAGAGAGAGAGAGAGAGAGAGAGAGAGAGAGAGAGAGAGAGAGAGAGAGAGAGAGAGAGAGAGAGAGAGATTATAAAGAGACACACAGACAAAAAATTTATATCGCATCATTGCAGGAAATGATGGACAATGTTCGTATCCCGTCTGGGGCAATGTAGATGACAGCACTGCTCGGCACCAACCCCCAGTGACTCTTGTGCGAACGTACATATCACAGACTGTATGGAAAGGATTGATGACGGATAAAGACAGTGATGAGTTAGGCCAGTGTCTGGATCAATCCTTCACTTGGAGTGGAAAGCGTGAGTCGCCCTCAGATTCCAGAAAACAGTCAGAAAACGCTGGCACGCTGGCAGTCTGTCACTAGAAATGTGGATCTTATGGACTTGTAGACTAAAAAGCAATGTTTGTCTGTGCGTATGCAGGATGCAGTGAATTGACATGGACAGCAGATGAATTAAAGTCTTGGATGTTTAGAAGCTTGTTTATGTCTTTGTTGTTGTTGTCGTTGCTGTTGTTTTTCGTATTTGCCTTTTAGACGGACCGATACACACACACACACACACACCACACACACACACACACACACACACACACACACACACACACACACACACACACACACAGAGAGAGAGAGAGAGAGAGAGAGAGAGAGAGAGACAATGAAATTTCTAGATCAGCATCTTTCCATTTAGAATGCACATCTTCCACACACACACACACACACACACACACACACACACACACACACACACACACACACACACACGCACACGCGCGCGCGCGCGTGCGCGCACACACACACACACACACACACACACACACACACACACACACACACACAACACACACACACACACACACACACACACACACACAAGATGAATATTAAACAAATATTGAAGGCTGCGTCGATAAAAAAAAAAAAAAAAACACGTAGACAAACAATTCACAAGACAAAACACGACGCGTTTCGACTTCTTAGGTCTTCTTCAGGCAAAATACACAACACTCAGGACAACGAAAATGAACGAGCAATCACTTCTCTTCATCCACTTCGGCGCAAGAAGGGCGTTGAATGAAAACGAGGCTGTCGGGAAGAAGACAATGTGAATCGAAATAGTAATAATGATAACAACAATACTGACAGGAATAAGAATGATAATGATGGTGATAGTTATATTGAAAAACTATAAAAGAGAGGATTACTGCCACTTTTGGTGATGACACGGCAATAGCAGTTCTAGTATGGGAGAAAGGAGAGGGGTTAAAAGATTGTCGAACAGCATGGTTGTCGTGGCAACAGTGTTAGTGACGATGACGATGGTGATGATAATGGTAATGACAGTAACATCAATACTAACAATGGCATTGATAATAATGATAATGACGCCATCAACAATAGCAACGGTTATGGTAACATTAGTACTACTAATACAAAGTATGATACAGAAATATTTGTGAGTATCAATAATAGAAATGATGATATATAGTACTGATGAAAAGGGGGTGGGGGAGGGGGAGGACTAGAGCCACAAAAAGGAGAAGGAAGGTACAAATTATGGCAATAATTAAATCTGATAGGTATAGTAATGATTATAATATGTATCTTCATAGTTTTGATAATAATCATGATTGTAACCATATGGCATTGGTAGTGATGTTAAAGGAGGCTGGAAAAGTGGAAGGTTGGAATGTCTGAAGTATTGTAAAATATAACGTTTACATTAATGATAGTAGCAAATATAATATTTGTAGCAGCGATGAAGTTTGTAACAATAATTACACACACACACACACACGCACGCACGCACGCACGCACGCACGCACGCACGCACGCACGCACGCATGCACGCACGCACGCACGCACGCACGCACGCACGCACGCACGCACGCACGCACACACACACACACACACACACACACGCACATACACACACGCACACACACACACTTTCAGTTCAATAGAAATGTTATCTTTTTCCTCATTGATATTATCATTATGATCATCCAATGATGCTGTTTGCTTTCTATTCATTGACCAGTCTTCTTCAGGCAAGAAACACAATACTCAGGACAAAATGAAAATGAACGAGCAACCTCTCTCTCTCTCTCTCTCTCTCTCTCTCTCTCTCTCTCTCTCTCTCTCTCTCTCTCTCTCTCTCTCTGGAAAAGATTCCTTCGCTGGTTCGTTCGTCAGTTCCTTCTCTCTCTCTCTTCAGGCAAGACCAGACGCGCTCATTAATTGTGGTCTGGAATTGGAAAGTGGGTGTGTATGTATTTACCGCCGGATTTCTCTCTCATTGCCTCGCCAACTCCTCCTGCACTTTCTCCAACAGACGCAGTAGGTTCCTTTCAGAGGCGCTTCAGTGCGGAAGAGACATGCCTAGCAGAGGTTGGCATTGTTCTGAAGGGTGAAAAGGACTGCAGTGGGAAAAGCGAAAGGGGGGATGGGCACTGTAAAGAGGGGTGAAAAGGGAAAGGGGACTGCAGTGGGAAGGGAAAGGGGATGGGCACTGTAAAGGGGGTGAAAAGGACTGCAGTGGGAAGGGAAAGGGGATGGGCACTGTAAAGAGGGGTGAACAGGACTGCAGTGGGAAGGGAAAGGGGATGGGCACTGTAAGAGGGGGTGAAACAGGACTGCAGTGGGAAGGGAAAGGGGATGGGCACTGTAAAGAGGGGTGAAAAGGACTGCAGTGGGAAGGGAAAAGGGGATGGGCACTGTAAAGAGGGGTGAACAGGACTGCAGTGGGAAGGCAAAGGGAAAGGGGGATGGGCACTGTAAAGGGGGGTGAACAGGACTGCAGTGGGAAGGGGAAAGGGGAAGGGGGATGGGCACTGTAAAAAGGGGATGGGCACTGTAAAGGCAGGGTGGAAGTGGGGAAAGAAAGGACTGCAGTGGGAAGGGAAAGGGGATGGGCACTGTAAAGAGGGGTGGAAAGGGACTGCAGTGGGAAGGGAAAGGGGGGGCACTTGTAAAGAGGGGTGGAAAGGACTGCAGTGGGAAGGGAAAGGGGGGGATGGGCACTGTAAAGAGGGGTGAAAGGACTGGGCAGTGGGAAGGGAAAAAGGGGATGGGCACTGTCAAGAGGGGGGAAAAGGACTGCAGTGGGAAGGGAAAGGGGGTGGGGCGCATAGAAAACGTGTTGAGGAGCGGGGAAATTATAAAAACTCATCAAATGAGCATCAAAAGACCGAGTTTTGATCATTCCGTCGACCAGTCAAAAGGCTTTAGTTTTTATGGTGCATGGCAAAAAAAAAAAAAAACATAACATGAAAAATTTGATTTTAAAAAATCAACAAAGAAATAGAAATAAGTCTGATAAATGAATAAGCAAATAAACAAATTAATAAATAAGCAAATAATGGCATCCATACGTGGAGAAATTTTCCTCTTCCAGTTCGAGCCCTTGAAACAACACCTTTTGTTTGCATAGATAATGACACGGACTTTAAATGGAAAGAAACTGAATTAAAGACTACAGTGTTTTGACGTGGTCTTTGTTCCATGCCTATCTTTTTCATTCAAATACACCAACATATGTATCGAGGTCTCTATGATTCGTGGCTTTCTGTTACCTTCGTTGCGATTGGTCCCTGAGAAGACCTCCATTTTTGTCTGTGGGATGTGCCAGAACAGCTGCAGCGTGTGCTGAAAGATCATCTTGCCAAAAAGACCTCTATATGTGTGATGATTTATACACTCGTGACTTGGCGCGTGGAATATATTCTATGAGCACGACTTTAGGGTTCTTTCTGTATCGCTTCCCCTATCACAAAACTTAAATTGATCTTCTCCGTTAAATAGTTAGAGCAAAGTACTACAATTTGATGAAATTAATCGGCGTCATAATGGACAAGGAAGAAAGCTCAGAGTATTGCAAACACATCCACACGGTGCGTGACGCGTCATGCTTGAATGAAAATGACGAAGAAACACTTTCACGTTGACGCTTTTCAAGTGGTGATGTGTTTTTGTCGTTATACAACTGCTGTTACTTCTATTGTATCTGTACCTCCACCCCCACCCCCCTCTCCCACCTCCACTTACTGCTCCTCACTGTGCCAATATTCTTACTTACTGTGTGAAATCATGTTACTTAGATGCTCATTACGTTTGTATATCAAGCTTTGAGGAAAAATAGATATTAAATGTGCTATTTTCATGCACCTTCTGTTTCGTCATTGTTTTCGTTCTTACACATTTCTTTGTCTTGTCTGCTTTGTACCTAAACTACTGTGGCTGGTATGCATTAAACATTGAATTTCTTGTTTTAATAATAATAATAATGGTTTCTTATATAGCGCTTAATCAAACGAATTTCTCTAAGCGCTTTTAGAAAATCATACTACATTCACCCTTCTCATATGCAATAGTACACCTTACACCCAACTACAAATAATGTTACTACAATAACTAACAAATCCTAATCCTAATCCTACGAGTATGACATTCACTTATTTTTCAAGTATCACTACAAAAAACTAAATCCTATAAACGTTCAATCATACAACAAATACATGTAATAGAGAACATAACACATACACTACATTTGAAAAGGGCCCAGACGGCTATGAGTTAGGTTGTACCCCCCCCCCCTCCCCTCCGGAGCATTGACTAATTATGAGAAAATAGATGGGTTTTAAGTTTAGACTTGAAAGAAGAGATAGAATCTGAATGTCTGAGAGAGTCTGGCAGTCTGTTCCACGTCGCTGGAGCTTGAAAAGAGAAAGATCTTTCACCAGTAGTAGTCCTGAGGCGAGTCATTCGTAGAAGGCGGTCGTCAGCACAGGAGCGTAGTTGTCGAGAGGGGGTGTAGATTTTAAGGAGATCTGAGAGATAAGAAGGTCCGTTTAAAAAGAGAGCAGAGAAAGTGAGAGAGTTGAGATTTTGTACGAGATACGATTTGAGACAGATAGCCAGTGAAGAGAGTGAAGTAGAGGCGAAATTTGATCATATTTTCCTGCTCCACAGACGACTCGGGCTGCATGATTTTGGATTCGCTGTAATCTTTCTGGAGAAAGATTCACTGTAACCTTGTTTTTGCCTTGTGCTGACTCATTGTACATGGTAGATATATGCGTGTGTGGTTAATGAACCCACCAACTGTTGCCCTAGGCATGCAACATACGACTAAAACTACTTAAGTGTGACACAAGTTAATCTGACTATAAATTGGTGTCAATCCATCTGTCTTTGTGTCTTGTAAATTGCATTCTTCTGCGATGCTTGCATACATAAATGTTGCATACGAGATCAATAGGAACTGATGCTTGCTCTGAAGAAAAAGTTTGATATTTCTAAGTTAGCTGTCTGGTGACCATTTCGTACATAGAGCAACCAGGCAAACATCACAATGTATGTTATTCTGCTTAGCGTGTCTATTTTCCAAAGCAAATATCACACACTCAAACCTACGTGCACGCACGCGCGCGCGAGCACACTCAAACACGCACGCACATACACACACGCGCGCGCGCGCGCGCGCCCGCGTGCGCGCATGCACGCACGTGTTTGTGCATACAGGCCAGGCACACACACATGTACTCTCTCTCTCTCTCTCTCTCTCTCTCTCTCTCTCTCTCTCTCTCTCTCTCTCTCTCACACACACACACACACACACACACACACACACACACACACACACACACACAGGGAACAATGAACAATCTTTATTTCTTCAGGCCCCTAGCCCCTGGAAATGAGGTCAAGATAACACGAAACTAAAAGACACATACATCACAACCAATCAGCTTTCTAGCGTGAGACTGTCAACAAAGGTTTGCTTTAGCGTCATGGCATTAGAGAGAGAGAGAGAGAGAGAGAGAGAGAGAGAGAGAGAGAGAGAGAGAGAGAGAGAGAGAGAGAGAGAGAGAGAGAGAGAACGATGTGATCATTTAAGCTCACTCTGTTATCTGATGTATTTCAAAAGTAACTTCAATGGCGTATCATACAAACTAATCTTAATAACCTTTCATGACATGTTAAATAACGTTGTTCTACCGTGGCTGAATCTTGACAGGAAGAGAAAAAGAAAGACAGCTCAGCCAGAGAGTATGGGCTGATGAACCTCGCCAAAGGTTAGACTGACAGACTGACTGACAGAGAGACAGCCGACACAGAACTACCCAAGAAAGTTGGACAACTGCTGCGAAGAAAGGAGAAAACTCTGCCGCTCAAGGGAAATGGTAGTGCAATGCCCATGGGAGAGAGAATTCCTTGATTGATTGATTTCTTTTCTCTGCTCAGTACCCCGTCCATGGGCAGGCTACCCGTAGGGCAAAAAGATCGACGGGAGGTTTGACCGACTTTCTACTGAAATGCTAACGAAAACGGGAATAAAACCCAGAATGACGTCATGAATTGAGAAATCGGCAAGAAACCTATGCAAACATTTTGTGTGTGTGAGCGAAAACTTTCCATTAATGTTTCTCTCTCTCTCTCTCCCTCTCTCTCTCTCTCTCTCTCTCTCTCTCTCTCTCTCTCTCTCTCTCTCTCTCTCAAGAAATTGAAGACGATGAACACTTCGTTTTTTTTTAGATGCCCAGTGTATAATACATTTAGAAATGGTTGTTTTGCCTTTAAGTCCATTTTCGGTCAAACTCAAAACCGCTTGGGTATTTCATCCTCTGAAAATGTAGACATTGTAAACTCATTTGCTGAGTTTGTGGCGGAAGCTTTTCGATTCAGACAGAAAAAAAAAACTTGTAGATCATGAATATGCAAAGCGTTACTTAATGTAATGAGAATATTATTTGATGAATGGTCTTTTTTTTCTAGTTGTTAGTACTGTTCAAGTGTTTTCTGTGTGTACGCTTGTTTTTTGACTCGCATTTCTATTGAAAAAGAAATGAGACAGGGAACAGTAAACAATAAACAGTAAACAAGTAGGGTAACTTTTGCTCCCATAAGAAAACCTAACACAGAGTAACTTTGATTCAAGACTGGCACAGCCTTTTAAACTTGAATAAAGTCAGACAAATACAAGACGGACATGCATGGTTTCGATTAAATCGAGGTTATTTATTTATTTATTACCAGCCGTCGTGGCAAAGTGGTTACCGTCGCGGACTCCCGGCTGGGAGGTCGTGGGTTTGAATCCCATCAGAGCCATGTGGGTTTTTCTGCCCCGACCGGCTCCTACCCTGAGTGGAGTTTGCTGCGGACTCAGTTGGGGAGACTGGGACCACACAGTCGAGTTTCATCCACTTAATGGATGCGTTTCTGAGAGTGTTGCTCAAATTTCCTGACCAACACTGCAGGTGCCCTGTATCTCTCGGGCCTGGTTGACGCTGGGATATATTATGAAAGGAAGCGTAAAGTACAGCCCTGTCATATAGTCTCAGGCCGAAATGGAAATCCGTAGCATCATCTTAATCATCCTCAGCATTTAAAAAAAATAGTCTCAAATTCTGTGGCCCTATATGCCCTTCTCTCATGGTGATCTCAGTTTCGATGTCCTCTCCACCTCTATGGCCTTGGTTTGGTTCCGTCGGGGTCACCGGTATCGGCGAGTCTATGGGGGCTGTCGTTGGACGGACGTGGTGGCGCCCTCCGGAGGGAGAGCTCACTCACGCCGGTTCCGCGACTAAGCTATCATCGTCGTCAGTAGGGGGCTTAGTAGGTGGTGTCCTGCATATGTTAGATCAGAACAGGCGCCACTGAACACCACCGAAGTGACTCGGCAGCAGCGCAGTGTCTCCTCCGGTGGGTTGCCTCTTGACGACTTGACATTGACTGCTCCCTGTGGATTGTCGGTGCCGGGGCTGCGGCGGGGCCGACCGGGCTGTGGCTGTGGACGGGGTGTCGGAATGAGCGGCGTGGGTGCACTGCCTCTGAGGTGGCACAGAGGTTGGGACAGCAAAAAAAAAAAAAAAAAAAAAAAAAAAAAAAAAAAAATCGAGGTTATTTGCATTTGTTCACTGCACTGCTGCCAAGTTTGTTTTGCTTTTTTTTTTTAATATCGATTCAAAATAAGATTTTTTTTTTAAAATAAGTGTTGCAGAACATAGAAGCAAATTCTCATTTTCTTACCAGATTGTTCTATGGAGCATTGAACCCATCTTGTTGAGTTGGCCTCGGTGCTATAAACTGTGTTATTATGTTGTGCCGTTTTTATAATGTTCAATAAGTGATCTGGTTCACGGGTAATTGTGATCAATAATGTTCATCTCTAAAAGAATGCTGGAGTGCCTAGGTCGGAACTGAATTAGAGGTTGGCAGATCCCAGTGTGACTGTGTTTGTGAATGTGTTGGTGACTATCTGATTAAATTCGTCTCTCTGTTTTGTTACTTACCTTGTGTTTTGGTCTATATGAGTGAAACGAAAAGAGAAGTAAATGAGCAGAGCTAAAGACTGGCAGAGGTGGTCACCAAACGATTAAAAACACGTCTCTCGTTCTTCTTAACATAGACGGACAAAATTATCTCTATGTTTTTGGCTAATCCGTCTCATTTTCTGCATTCCGTTTGGAGTACTCCCATTCCTTTCACCCTGGCTTCTCCATAAACAACTACCCCAAACTGTTCCAGCAGCAGTTTTTGATGCCAGCATTCAAAGGGATTAACCAGCATATGATCGTCATAGATAACCCACGAGAGGATGGCTTGTACTGCAGCTAAATCGTTTAGCTGGAGTGTAAATGTACCTGTTTTTGATCCAACATACGCAGAACACCACCTGCTAAGCCCTCTATGGACTCCAGTCATAACCCTGTCGCTGAGTCTGCCTATGTGAACGTCCATTACTGGAGGGAGGCCGATTTAAAAGTCGATCCTGCGACGGTCCCAGCTGGCAG
>JADBJO010000184.1:365000-370000 GCA_016801955.1 Conus betulinus | reverse complement strand
GACATGTTTCTCAAAATAAAGATGTAAATGACCTCCATGGTTTTATTGTTATTGTTTGTTTGTTATCGTTGTTTTTGTTTTTGTTGTTGCTGTTGTTGTTGTTGTTGTTTCGTCGTTGTTTTTATTTTTGTTTTGCTTTTCTCTCTTCTTTTAAGCACTCCCATCTGTTTGATTACTCCTCCTGAAGCAACTCTGGCTCCTCCATAAACAACTTTCCCAACGGTGGTCCAGCCACATTCTTCGACGCTAACATTCAGAGGAAGACACCATTAGGCAGCCCATGAGAGCACTGCCGCTAAATTATGTCGTCGGTGTATGAATGTACCAGCTGTGGTCTGACATATACAGAGCCCCGCCCTCAGCCCCCAACTGACTTCAGTCATGACAGTATCGCTGAACCAGTGTCAGTGAACGTCTAATTCAGCAGCCAGCCAGCTTTTCACTTCCGTCCAGCGCCATCCCCAGTCATTTGAAGTCTTGTACATGTATCCACCATAAGTAGATGTCTGGAGGGGGCATCAGAATTGAAAGCGAAGCTTTTTCAGAACTCTGTTTTGCCAGGCCGGACAGTCTAGAAACTACTGGTACCAATTTATGTCTCACCGCTCGGCAATGGGGGAAAGGTAATGTTCATGTCCAGTGGATCGTCTGGTTCTGTTGAGGTCCTTGCCATGTATCTTTGTAATGTCATCTTTGTAAGAGATGGTCAGACCCCACAGAAACATTTCATTTCCAGGTTTTAGATCAAATCTTTGGAGGTCCTCAGCTAGCGCCTATGCTTCACATTGTATTAAGATGATGACCAATGAACGCACGAACCTGAGTTTTCAGGCGAGAGGCACCGGTATTTTTTACACTTTATTTGTGTTTGTGTTGCTGTTTGTCTACGCTATTTTCGTCAACACCTCTGATTCATTTATATTGTTGTTACTGGAAAATAATGTTTGTTTGACAAAAAGATCTGTTGCTGCCTTACAAAAGGACTGCTGTCGTAATTTAGTCTGCAAACTATTTCCGATTTTACCCTCCGGAGAAAGGTGGCTGCCGTGAGTTTGGCTACTGGCCAGCATCTTCAGGGATGGGGGATGTAAAAATGATGTACATGCGTGGGGTGGTGGAAACGCCTACAGACATGGACAGATCTCTAGACTGTGTTGGTTCAATAAACGAAGGGTGGCCTGTGCAAATAGGAAGGAGTGTATTTTCTGCGTGGCGGGTGATGGTGCCATTGCTTCGCCTGAGTAAACTTATACTGACCCATGTCAAAAACGTAACACGTCGACCGTGGCACCTGATAAACTGATCTGTTAACAGTTTTCCATTACCCAAAGCTAGTCTCTCACTGACATGTAAATGAGTCGTATTGCCAGTAGGAGTCAAAGGGTTAAGCTGGTGTTGACACAACATCGGCCCATCCTTGGTGGCAGTCAATAGAAGCACTCAAAGGTGGTGTTGACACAACACTGGCCCGTCTTTGGTGGCGTTGGCGGTGCTGACGCTCTTCTGGGATCCCTTGTATTTCATTCCAAGCAGGAGTGGGGTAAGGACAGAAGCAGCCAACGGAGTCTGTCGTTGCCTGATTAGGGGCATTTCGCTCAGTCTGCCCTCGGTAAACACCAACCATCTCTGTTCACGACACCAACGGGATGATGACCAGTAGCATCAAATGTGTGCAGGTCTACCTCAAAATGAAAGTTAGTTCCAGAGCAAAGTGACTGAGAGCGGAAAATGATGCAAAGTTTGTAAAGAGAAGGGGGTTAGTTGACGCCGAGGACATAGACAAACAAAGTACACGACAAGACACAATGCATTTCGACCTCTTGGGTCTTCTTCAGGAAAAAAACAAATAACGTTTAGGACAGTGAAAACGAAGAACGGGAAACCACTTATCTTCTCATATTCGGCGCAAAATCAAAAACCATTATCTAAGCTACACTCTCACTGGCGAGTAAAGAAGTAGTATTCTCAGTAGGATTCAAAGTCAAAATGAAAATTAACACCTTCTTTCATTCCATTTGTTGATAAAGATCTTATCATTGAAAGTCCGTGCTGAATTAAAGAAGGAAAAGGGAGACGAGAAAAAAAAATAATGAAACATAGACATGTCAACAAATGTCAGCGAACCGCCCAGAGAATCGTGGACAAACGAGTCACAAGACAAAACACATCACGTTTCGACCTCTTAGGTCTTCTTCAGATGAGACAAAAACGAAGAAGACCCAAGAGGTCGAAACGCGTTGTGTTTTGTCTTGTGACTCGCTTGTCCACGTTTCTCTGGGCGGTTCGCTGACATTTATTTAAGATTTGTTTAGATTTCCGCCTGCAGTCGTCTCACTTTGCAAATAGACATGTTAATCAACAGAGTTTTTTCCCATATTTCATCAGCGTAATTTAATATCCCGTGATCATTCGAAACAAACATGAATCACATGCAGAGTGTCTTTATTTCTGATAGCTGGTATTCGAAAATATTTGTCACGTTGGGACGAACGAACAGACTGCGCTTAAGTACTACACGAAAAATCGTAATGGACTGCGCACGCGAGCGCGCACACGAACGCGAGTGCACACACACACACACACACACACACACACACACACACACACACACACACACACACACACACACACACACACACACGCATGAGTGACGTTCTTGAATCAAAGATCAGAAGCAGCAGTTTGTCCTATCCTGAAGGTGTTCTTAAATGTCTTTCTCCACGGTTCTGAACAAAGTCCCTCTTAAAACAAAACATACCCGCAGATGTTAACGAGGCGTCTAATTAGCTGTGACGTGGTGATACAATAAGAAAGTGATTTCTGATGCTTCGATAAACTCTGTCAAGGACTACAGCAGAGGGAAAGGCAGTGCAAAGATTCCAGACGTAAGATCCCGATAATGCGCGTGCGCGCGCGCGCGCGCACACACACACACACACACACACACACACACACACACACACACATGCATGCATGCACGCACACACGCGCAGGCACGCACACACACACACACACACACACACACACACACACACACACACACACACACACACGCACGCACGCACGCACGCACGC
Organism: Conus betulinus; assembly: GCA_016801955.1. Lineage (NCBI taxonomy): Eukaryota > Metazoa > Mollusca > Gastropoda > Neogastropoda > Conidae > Conus > Conus betulinus. Next base: position 366,925 of record JADBJO010000184.1, on the reverse strand, counting down.
ACGCACGCGCGCCACACAACACACACACACACACACACACACACACACACACACACACACACACACACACACACACATGCATGCACGCACACACGCGCAGGCACGCGCACACACACACACACACACACACACACACACGCACGCACGCACGCACGCACGCACGCACCACGCACACACACACACACACACACACACACACACACACACACACACACACACACACACACACACACACACACACACACATACACACACACATACACAAGGTAAACAAATCTCGGTAGAGAACCCAGCAAATCTGGGGTAGGAACAGAATTCTCTAAGGCTCTGGTTAAGAAGTTAAACAAACTTCTAGGGTTTCTAAGTAGCTTATAAAGTAAATTAATTAAAGATGAGTGTTTGCTTTATCAGGAACACCCTATTCAAGAATGATCAAATTCAGATGTGTTTTTTTCTATCCACCTCACCAGTCTGCGATACATGAGCGCCACATTTCCTGTACAAGAAGGCAGACAATCGCACGAATTAGCCATGTGACTAAAAGGAATGAAACCCGAAAAGGCATCAAATAGACACAGAGGTCCCACTTGCCAGATGACTGACCAGCCCCAAACTGCTTGCCTATTACGAATTCATAGCTTCACTTGTAATCATGCCAACTTGACTCTCTGTGAGCTTATAAGACACGTTCGCACAGCCATCTTGTTTCTGTTTTACATAATTTACACCAACTGGCGTGTTACGAAGCTATAATTTGTGATACTTTACACTGATTTGACGCATATTATGCATGACCTGCAATGTATTTGTGTAAAAAAACATTCATGATACAATGAACTCCACAAGTATGAGCAAAGCTCAAACGAGTCCTACAGCACAAAATCAATTGAGTGGAGGGGTTGCCATAAAATCAGTTTTCTCTGTCGCGTACGTGTGTGTGACAGTAACTGACCCAGAAAGTTCTCAAGCTGAAGCAGGTGTCTGTCCACATGGATGTATGTCAACGTCTAGGGCGCAGGGTATCCATGTCAGTATTGTGGAATCGTTGTCTTCCTTCTAACGTCTGGTCGCTACCAATGTTCTGTTCAATAACTTTGCAATGACTACGGCTCATTGAAATCTCTGGCTTTCGTAGTTCTCTACAAACAGTACGTACGCATAAAACCAGGTAAAGGGTCAGGAGTTAAAATGGCAAGCTCACAATTTGGCGTTGACTGGCCACGTCTGCGGGAGATATTACCCGTTGCAGCGCCAACTGTCACCCTGTCACAAAATGTTGCCCGGGTAGCATTCTGTATTGACGTTACAGCGCAGAATGTCATATTAGCACACAATATTGCAATGGATGGCATTCTGTACTGACAGCTCACGTATTCATGTCATTTTCGGAACGAAGTTGTCGACATTTGCAAATATAAAGTTTTTGGTCCGGTCTGACCAGTCACTTGCTTGAAGTATTCTAGGCTTAACAGCTGTAGCAGCGTAATTACGTGTGCATGTATGATGGTCACAGTCGGATCTGAATTGAGCATCTCTAGAAATTGTCGAAACTGAGGAGGGAGGTGTGTCTCAAGAACCACTCGTCCTAGGACATAGGAAAGACACGGGCCCACCGGCCTCGGCCCAATGGAATGCACAATGACTTACACCAACATCGTCATCGTCATCATCCTCATCATTAGTATGGTCGTCGTTTGCGTCGCTGTCGCTGAGTTGAGGAAATCATCGCTTTTTTTCAACACTGAATACAAGTATAGTCAGACATAGCAAAAAAAAACTGGACATAGTTCCTTAGAGTATGACCTCCAGCACCACCTTCATCACCACCATCACGACAGTCATCAGGTGCAGCTGTTGGTGATCATCGACATCTGCCCACTTCAACTTGTACACCTGCATCACAAAAAAGGTCACCGGTCAGACCC
>JADBJO010000184.1:335000-360000 GCA_016801955.1 Conus betulinus | reverse complement strand
TCTCTCTCTCTCTCTCTCTCTCTCTCTCTAAAACGGCCTTGCTTGCAAAACACCATAACGTTACTCTTAGTTAAATTAACTTCTGGCGGGATAGATGTAGCCGCCATCTGAAAGTTATTTTAACTCTGTAAACCTACTATTGTCTCTGACATCAAGATAACATCGTCGGCTAATATAAGGATAAACAGTTTAAAAACGCATCAGTTGACATAAAATCAGCATGCTTTTATTATTAATTACCGCAAGTGCCAGCTCATTAAGAAACAAGGAAAACAAATTTGGACTACATGCACCTCCCTGTTTTACTCCAGTTGTGCAGGTTATGTACTCTGTTAATTAGCACACCATAGCGAACTCCTTCTCTCACAACATCATACATGCTAATACATCTGTAAAGCTTATCCTTACACCATTTTTACGCAGGATTGGCCAAAGAATATTTCCGTTGATAGAGTCAAATGCTTTTTAAAAATTTTGAAAGCAACATAGTTTTCGATTGGACGAAAACTGCTTTTGCGCTAGCGGTAACAAAGTGAACATGTGGTCAACACTTGAACAGACTTTAAAAACCAGCTTGATGCTCGCTTGTAATATTGCTCTCTTCTACTCATACTTGTAAGCTATTGTTTAGAATCGCCCCCCGCACAGCTTTCTACAGGTATTACTTAGAGAAGTTCCTCTATGATTGTTGGAATTGTTGACATCACCTTTCTTAAAAATAGGTAAGATCATCCAATCGTCCAGATATCTGGATATACATCATCATCTAAAAAAAGTTTAATTAGAAACGTTTACTAAACAGTTTTAGAAGAAAATGCGAGACCTCTTCAGAGGAGGTTGTTTGTTTTTTGTTGTTATTGTTGTTGTTCTAAATTCAACAATAACACCATCGGGACAAGCTGCTTTTGGTCTTTTTAATTTTCTGAATGCCAATAAAATTTCTTCTTTTGTAATAGGACAATTCATATAACTATCAAATCCTCATGAGGCATTACATTATTTTGTTCATTTTCACCGTTAATTGTAAATCGTTTGAAAATGCTCGAATCATGCATCAACTTAAAGATTACTATTAGGCTGTTTTCTTTGAAATGATATCTTGTGAACAGTATTCCAAAAGTCCATTTGACATTTTATAGATGCACAAGCTTATAAAGATGTATTGAAGTTTTGTTGTTTTTTTTTTCTCTCTCTGAATGAAATGTTTGTACTCACGCCTAGCAATTGAAGAGATTATCTGATCTGTCACGAGTACGACAACTAATTCGTAATGACCTCCTTGCCGTTCCTTCACAAAGTACACGTTCATGATCATACCAGCCCTTGTATTTTCTATTGCTATAACCAGAAATAATCTTTGTCATACAGTCAGCCCTTTCTTTCATGCTATCTTGAGCATCGGTTACATTAACATGTAATGAATACATTGCAATGACAATTTTTGTATGAATTTCTTCTCAACACACAATATACGACTGAATAAACCAGCATATTCATCATTCCACACAAGTCTGTCGAACACAACATTAGACTCTTGTGTATTGACATCAACAATGTTTTCATTTGGAAAAGTAACACGTGGCGACGAAGTAAATGATTGGATTCTGTGTGCTCTAAAACAATCAGTTCACACGAATAAAAATAAATCAGAAAGAAAGAAGTTTCTTTGAAAAAAATGACGTAATCATTGCCACTGCAACCAGAATCAGATATATATGTATAGTGACAATATACGCGTATAGCGTCTATATACATATTATTGAAAATTCACAAATCAAAAGAAGTGCAAACATTCAACAATGATTTTCTATAATTGACCACAATAGAGTCATCAGAACACCGATTAGTACTAAAAGCGTGACTATAACATTGGTCTTCAGAAATGTTATATCTACAAAAATCTTGAGAAATATTAGAGGTTCTACTGTTCAATTGCTATTCAAAATGACATAAGCATCTCTTCTTAACGACAAACAGTTAAAGATTCTTCGAGCTCGGAAATTCCATTATCAAAGTCCGAATAAGAATAAAATGGGGGAAAAATTGTGATAGAACATAATTATGCACAAACATATAATACATATTTCCCCATTCCAAACAATTTTTCACCAATCAGAAATGTACATGCATTTCGATAAGACAGATCAATGGATTCAATAAAAGGAAATAGTTTGTTTTCAATTCGGAATAGTGACCCTCCCGACCTTCTCCCATATTTTCATCATTCAAAAGCAGACTTGTGAAATATGTTATATCTAGTAAAGGTATCAAAACGACACTCTTCCAAAAGTTTCGACCAGACACACAAAAGTAAGCCTGATTACAAAATCAATCAAAAATCGGAATCATTAATTTCAGACAGGAAACCATTCAGGTTCCACAAGAGAAATAAAAAAAAAGTTACTTACATTTTTGAAAAAAAGCTTTTCTTTTCATATTTGTACGCGCATTGGGTCTCTCGCTCTGCTTTGCTACCTTGTCACACAGAACACAAGTCACTGGTGACACTGTCACCTATGACAGACAATTCATCCAGTATTAGCGCTCTGGGGTCCCTTTTTTTGAGATATATCGTATACGGATCATTTTCGTCCAATGGCCGGCCTGTCCCATGTCTGGAGTCATGTAGACTCCAGTCTTCACCCGAATGATCCTTTTTTCCATCGATGACCAGATGATCAAAAATGATGGTAGCCCTTTTCCCTTGAGATCATGCATTCTTCAAATGGGGAGATAGACAATATCTGATTTCCCTTATACGGTAGGAAAAACCATCTCCAACGAAAATGTTAGAGAGAGAGAGAGAGAGAGAGAGAGAGAGAGAGAGAGAGAGAGAGAGAGAGAGAGAGAGAGAGAGCAAATTCAGGTAGACAGATAACAGTCACGACGGACCAAATTTTATTTAATTTAAATGTGTCAGCAACGCTGTTACAAATATGGGTGTGACTAAACCATGTACCTCCAGTCTTCCCATATCACACCTGACAACACGAATAGGAACCGCCTGGGAACACACACACACACACACACACACACACACACACACACACACACACACACACACACACACACACACACACACACACACACACACACACACACACACGCGCGCGCGCGCGCGCGCGCACGCACACACGTGCGCGCGCATGCACGCACGTACGCACGCACGCACACACACACACACACACACACACACACACACACACACACACACACACACACACACACACACACACACACACACGCACGCACGCAAGCACGCACAAACACACGTACGCGCACACACACACACACACACACACACACACACACACACACACACACACACACACACACACACACACACACACACACACACACACACACACACACACACACACACACATCGGAAGACGAGCACCCGAGCCCTCATTGAAGAGTAGACTACAGAGGGGGAAAAAGGTGGAGATGAAAATGAAAAGCCACAAACAAACACTGCACAGGAACTGTCCTGCACGCCCGGTCACCAGACTTCTGTTCTGCAACACTCACTTCCCTCTCACCTCATATGGTGGACGAATAAAACAGCCTCTCTCTCTCTCTCTCTCTCTCTCTCTCTCTCTCTCTCTCTCTCTCTCTCTCTCTCTCTCTCTCTCTCTCTCTCTCTCTCACCATCCATATGCCAATCAAACTTCGTTTTCTGTTTTATTGGGGTTTTTTTTTAATGCGTAGGATGTCTTTTTCTGCTAACCTCACGTTCTAACATTGAGGGAACGTGTTAAGCTCTTTAACCGTCGTCTTGACACAGCATCCCTCTTAAGAATATTAATTGAAGTCAAAGAAGAAAAACAAAAAGAAAAAGACAGAAAGAAAGAAAGAAAGGAAGGAAAAAAAGAAGAAAAAAAAGAAAGAAAGAAATGGACTAGATCAGCGTAGAAACGAACAAAGGAAGCAGGCAACAATCAAGTTGAGAACAGGACATTCTTTCCGATGACGATGACGGCAATAACGACAGAAGCCACACTGAAAAGAAACTACAACGTCAGCTACAATCACGGTAAGACATCGAACCGGGACATCAATAATAACGATACCCACAATGATCATGACAATGATCAAGAGCGGAAAAAATGGTGCTGGGATTGGTAGCGGAGGTGGTGGTAGGAGCGAACGGAGGTAGAACTATGGTCATCATCTTGGGTTTTTTTTTTCTGTCACTTCTTCAGCTCCATCTCACTGGCATTACTCCCCCACGCCGCTCATTGCGGCTCCCCGTGCATAGCCACACCCTAGTTCGTACCATCGCAGCCCTGACACCAGAAATATACAGGGAGCAGTGTCAAAACCTAATGAGGCAACCTACCGGTGGAGACACTGCACGTCTACCGAATAAACTCTGGTGGTGTTCAGTGGCGCCTGTTATTCAGCATATGTTCGACATCACATTCAAACCCCATTTCTGATGAAAGTAACTGGTCAGCCATCTTGAGTGTTCGTCCCTGTCCGGAGGACAGCACCAAGTCCATCTGACAGTGATACCTATGAACGTGCCAATACCCGCCAACCCTGACACTCACACTAGTACCCATGAACGTGCTAATACCACCAACCCTGACACTCACAATAGTACCCATGAACGTGCCAATACCGGCAGCCCTGACAATGACAATAGTGTACATGAACCTGCCAATACCAGCAGCCCTGACACTGAAAATAGTACCCATGAACATGCCAATACCAGCAGCCCTGACCCTGACAAGAGTACCCATGAACATGCCAATACCAGCAGCCCTGACCCTGACAAGAGTACCCATGAACGTGCCAATACCGGCAGCCCTGACACTGACAATAGTACCCATGAACATGCCAATACCGGCAGCCCTAACACTGACAATATAGTACCCATGAACATGCCAATACCGGCAGCCCTAACACTGACAATAGTACCCATGAACATGCCAATACCGGCAGCCCTAACACTGACAATATAGTACCCATGAACGTGCCAATACCGGCAGCCCTGACAATGACAATATAGTACCCATGACTTTCCAATACCGGCAGCCCTAACACTGACAATATAGTATCCATGAATATGCCAATACCAGCAGCCCTAACACTGACAATAGTACCCATGAACATGCCAATACCGGCAGCCATGACACTGACAGTAGTACCCATGAACATGCCCAATACCGGCAGCCCTGACTCATGAACAGCAGGGCCATGGAGAGGAAATCAAAACTGAGGTCATCATAAGAGCAGGGCATGAGGAGCCACAATTTCTTTTGCGTTTGTTTGATTTATTTGGTCGATGAAGATGAGGATGATGAAGATTTTATGCAGTTCCATTCCGATCTGAGACTGCATCACGGAGTTGTGCTCTACGCTTACGCTCATACTATACCCGGCGTCAGCCAGGCCAGAGAAATACAGACACCTGCAGTGTTAGTCAGGAAATCTGAGCAACACTCTCAGAGACGCATCTGTTAGTCAGATGACACTCGATTTTGGGGGGTTCAGTCTCCCTAGTTGAGCCTATAACAAACTCAGGTCTGTGTAGGAGCCGATCGGGGCAGTATAATACCACAAATAAATGACTCTGATGAGAATCGAACCAACGATCTCCTAGCAGGGAATCCGCGACGCTAATCACTGCATGAAAATGGCTGGCTGGTCGCCCTTTTCTTACCAGTGCCATCGACTTAGCTATCGTCTTCATTGTGTCATCATAGCACTATCATCATCATCGTCATCGTCATCAGCACCATCTCCATCGACAGCAACACGGAATTTTGATGCTTTTGCCGTGTTGCCTTCCCACGCTTATGTCTTCTTCCTTGTCACAGTAATCACAGTACGCGCGCGTGCGGAGAGAGGAGAGAGAGAGAGAGAGAGAGAGAGAGAGAGAGAGAGAGAGAGAGAGAGAGAAAAAACAGATTGACAGACAGATATGGTTCGCACGCGTTCACACCCATACTTTCACACACACACACACACACACACACACACATATAGAAACAGTGAGTTTTATATAAGAGAAACAGTGAGTTTTATACATATAGATATATAGTATATATATATATATATATATATATATATATATATATATATATATATATATATATATATATATATATATATATATATATATATATAATTGTGTTGCTAACCAACAATAACTTTAAAAAAGTGCTCAACCGGTTGGGATGTCGGTGTTTTTTTTATACGTGTTCGCTGTCTGCCATCACGTGCGGTCAGTGTTTTTCATGTGTTTTTTTTTTCTGCTCCCCCTGATAGGAACTTCCATTTGTGTCTGCAATTGTTAACCATTTCTATCCTAGTGTTTAGGGTTGCTAATTTTGGTTTGCATAGGATCATATATTTTTCTGTTAGGCATAAATTACATCTTTTTGAAATGTTATTGTATGATGCAGCTCTTTTTAAGATTTTCCAGGATATGTTGTAGTCTATTTTTTTATCTTTGAGTTTCCAAATATATTTACTCAATTCTGTTTGATTTTTGTATCTTTCTTTGTTAAATGACTGTTTATGATTTGCATATCTAGTTTTAAACTGGTTTTCAGTGATACCTATATATGTTTCTTCAGTGTTCTCTGATTTTACAGTGGCTTGGTATACAATATTGCTGTGGAGGCATTTATTGTTTAGAGGGCACTGTTGTTTCTTGGTACAGTTGCAAGATTTCCTTTCTTCACCCTCGTTTGTCTCTGCACTGCTTTTTCGTTTTGTTGGTTGAATCAATGATGTTTTTGAGATTCGGCATACATGAGTATGATAATTTGATGTTGTGCCTGTTAAATATCTTAAACAGCTTGTGCTCTTTTGGGAGAAGATGTCAGAATTTTAAAGAATTCTTTCCCAACGTTTGTTTTAACTCTTCCATCGTATGGGGGGTTGTACCATATGATTTTCCTTTTCCTGTTCTTCTTGTGTCTGCTCATATCATTTCCTGGGTCATAGTGTAATTTGTAGTTGTAGCCACTTTGGTGTAACGCGCTTCTTGGTATTCAGCTGCAGTGTTGTTAAATACTGTTTCATTACATGACAGATTAGATAATCTCTTGTTTATGCCTCTAGGTATCGTTTTGAGATGGAAGGTGGGTGATTACTTTTGATATTTACATAGACAGGTGTGTCATTTGGTTTTTTGTATGGTTTAAATGTATTGGTTGAGGTCTAACGTGATGTCTAAATAATTCACTATCTTTTTGTTAGCTTCTGTGGTGATTTTTAAATTTTGGTCGTGGAAGATTTTTGCACAATTCTTTTTTCTTATTTTCAATGTTTCTAGGGCTATCACTCAGTGCAGCGAGGCCATCATCTCTGTACAGTCCAATTTGTTTTTCCAAGTTTATTTTGAATGTAGATAGCATGAATAGTCCGACAAGTTCGCAGGTTTCGGCACCATCATACGATCCCATAGTGACATCAAAAGTTGAACTTTTCCTGGTGTTCTTGGTCCAAGTCTCGTTTTTGCTGTGGAGTAAAGTTTTCTTTGTATGGAAAAAATGATTTCCATTTCTAACCCTGATATTTCAGTGTATTTGTTGGCAATCTACTACATCAAATGTTATAAAGACTGTGTTTTCTTGCTGTTGAGGTTTTTAAACCATTGTATAACTTCATATGTATTTTTCCAGAGGTTGAATTCGGTGTTCTCTCTTATGTTTTTTATGGTTTTTCTCTAAAATGTTTTTACTGATTTTTCCTAATTCGGATTTTTTTGTTTTTTGTTTGTTTGTTTGTTTGTTTTGGGGGTCATTAGATTTTGATTTGTTTTTACGTTTATATCTCCTGTATAAACTTGTCAACCCACGAACTCACCACAAAAAAGGACAGTGAAAGAAACAGCGAAACCGAAGTGACTATGAGATCTGAACATGAAAGGCGACATAAAAGGTGAAAATTAATTTTGATTCTTTGAAATTGTGTTTGGATGTTATGCAGTTTCCTTTTGTCTGACACAGCATTCAGAGCTTTAATTCTTTTTGTACTCCCAGTTCTTATAGAACAGGGAGTACTTTACAATGGGAACACGAAGAAATGCTGTCTGTCAGTCTGTCTGTCTGTCTGTCTGTCCATGGTCAAAATGTGTTTCACTCGCTGCAGACAAAACTTCCGGGCCGATCTTTCTGAAAAAATTATAGGTATGCTCATTATGGGTCACGGATGATGCCCGATGTTTTATTTTACCGCTATAGCCATAACTAACGGCTATAAGGGCCCAAAACGGTTTTTTTCTCTTTATGGAATATCTAGAAAAGGATAAGGCAAACAAAAATGACGTCAAAGCTTCTTTGCGTCATAAGCCGAAGTGACGAAATATTCTATGACGCATGTTTGATTGTGACCGTCGTATTCAAGATAAACTGGGAGTACGTTTATATGCTTTGCATCTTGTTTTATATAGCATATTTCCTGCTTCAGCTTGACTGGGGAGTCTCTGAAATCTGAGCGGCAATACTCACAGAGAGGAATTCGTTCCATGGATGAAACTCGGCTGTGTGGTTCCAGGCTTTCAATCCACAGCGATTTTAATCATTCCGGGTACATCCCAAAAGAACTGAAAAATTCAACAATCAGACAGATGTCTCTGTTGCAATTCGAACTCAAAACCTCCTTCGTGATCTTAACCCATAGTGACCGATGTTCTTTCACATTTGAGTGTGGTTCGATCATTTTCACATTCATTTCTTTCATTTTGTTACCTGTAGGTTATTTTATTTTCCCTTTTAGTTCAATTGTTTGAATACTTGAAGTTCGTTTCTCAGTTTTTGTTCTGAGTTTTATCATTGCTAAGATTCTGTTTGAACTGTGGTCAGTGTACTTTTTCTGTACTCTGGTTTCTAACGGGACAAGGAGCAAAACAACGAGAACTTCGCACGTAGGCCATTATCATCTCATTTCCTTTGCTCCCAGGGTGGGTCACTATGCCGACTCGGCGGGCAGTGTTCTGCGAAAACAACACACACATGCGGCGAGTTATGAGCATCCCACTCCTAGTCACTGTGAAGTAATGAATCAGGGACTTCTTCTTTCCAGCGAATCCTCTTTTCGTCTTCGCTCTGGGCAAAAATGGCGTCTGATATATCGTAATTCACAGCACCGCATGGCGAAAATGAGGACAAAGAAGAGCATGGATATTCACACACACACACACACACACACACACACACATTCACACACACACGCGCGCGCGCGCACACACACACACACACACACACACACACACACACACACACAGATCTTGATCAGTTACAGAGAGAGACAAGCAAGACTCAAGACTCAAGATATTTATTCATTTAGGCCTCAGCCCATCATGAAGGGGGATGTGAATATACAACTAAATGAAGTTATGCAGCAAATTCAAAATGAAAGCTAACAATGATATAGAACATATTCATGTAGTCAGAGCATCTCTCATTTTTAAATCCTTTGTATAAAAAAATAATGCAAGATCATGTACGTCTTCCAGAACTGTCGATGACATTAACAAACTCAATTTAAACAGTGAAGGATTTCTATAATATTTAGGCTTAATTAACGTTTCACGTATACGTCCAAGTGCTGGACAACACAGAACAAAATGCACCTCATTTTCTTCGGTTTCATTACATAAGGGACAAATTAGGTCGTTTGACATAAACGTTCTATATCGATAACGGTGTGTCACTAGATCAGAAATCCCGAGCCTAAATCTAGTTGTAATATATTTCAGATGCTTATCAATATCTAGATGATGTAAATAAGGCTTTAAACTGTGGTCACTGCAAAAAGTACTGTACAAACTGAACCTGTCACTAGTTTGAATATGATCGGACCAAGTTTGCCATCGGCAGTCGATAAGCCTTTGTTGAAAACAACGTATAAATCCCACGCACACTTTCCAACACCTTGATTCGTCCAAACAAAACCAAAACCATATTTAAACAAACTCAAGCGAATGTTTGTTACCCAGTTTTTCTTACCTCTTGCGTCTAGGTCATACAACATATCATATGCTTTACGTGGAATCCTGTAATTCTCCATTTGAATCAACTTAATCCAATAGCGAATGCACTTGACAGCAGAATTTATATATATGGGTAGCGATTGTTTCACCATAAACAAGGTCATTCGGTGTTCGTCTGTCTACTCCTAGAAATTTCTTCAAAGCGAATAATGAACTGATTCACAATGGACAACAGCATTTTCTAAGCCCCATATTTCAGAACCATACTGCACAATTGGTTGTATCTGAGAATCAAATAATTTCATGAATAAAATTAAAGGAGTTGTTGTTTAACATGTTTAACTTTTTCAAAAGATAAATCAAAACATTTTTAGCTCTGCTTGCAAGGTCTTTGCATGCAGCAGTAAAACTCAAGCGCGTTGAAAAAAGTATTCCTAAGTATTTGTACACATTAACTACAGGCATTGTAACACCATTATATAACCATTTTTCTCTCACACACTCAAATAGCCACCCTTCCGAAAGACTATAATATTGCTTTTTTTGTCATATTAACTTTAAGCTGAAGAGATAGAGCGGCACTCTGCAGGCTATTCAACTGTGTCTGCAAACCTGTAACTGTCTCCGCCATCAAAACAACATCATCAGCCAACAACAGAATAAATAATTCATACACGTCAAGTGAAAATCTAGCACCATGTCTTCCATTGTTAATAACTTCTATCGCTAATTCGTTAATAAAAAGAGAGAACAGAACAGGGCTGCAAGCATCTCCTTGTCTTAATCCTGATGTGCAGGTAATGTAATCAGTAAACGTAGAGCCCACATCTAACTCTTGCTTTAACATCATTGTACATGCTTTTAATACATCTAAATAACTTACTTTTAATACCATTCTTAAGAGAACTGGCCAGAGAAGATTTCGATTAATCGTATCAAAAGCTTTTTTCGATCTCTATAAATGCAACATAAAGTTTTCGATTGTAACAGAACTGCTTCTGTATGAGAGCTAATAAAGAGAACATGTGGTCGACTGTGTTGAGTATCCTTTTTTGAATCCAGCTTGATATTCACCTGTGATATTGTTTCCTTCCACCCATTCTGCAATCTGCTATTTATCACCATACCAAATAATTTACTGCTAATATCACTCAAAGAAATTCCCCTATAATTATTGGGGTTATATTGATGTCACCTTTCTTAAAAATTGCTGCTGAATAATAGATTCAGACCAGTTGTCAGGGAATATACCATCATCAAATAATTTATTAATAATTTTTCAAGAAAAAAATGTATAACCTGTTCATTCGAATACTTAAAGAGCTCGCCAATAATGCCATCGGGACCAGCTGCTTTACGATTTTTTAATTTTCTTAAAGCAAGCAGTATTTCTTCTTTTTAGAGATTGGACGATTCATATAGTCTTCCGTGTCTTCAACTGAGTCCTCATCATTTACATGTTGTCAGCATCCGTTTCCCAGCAAAGCTTTAAAATGTTGAAACCAAGAGTCAATTGATATGTTATTTCTAGGCTGTTTCCTTTTGAAAGATGCATTATGAACAGCGTCCCAGAATTTCCTTTTGATTTCTCACAGTCAATACAAGTTTGTCCAATAAGGCTTTGTTGAATTGCTTCTTCTTCCGCTTTTTAATAAGTTTTATACTCACGTCTGGCAATAACATATTCATTCTTTTCTCGATAATTAATTCTTTTTTCTTTTCAGATTTTACAGAACGGCGAAATATCTGCAACAATCTTTTGGCATTTCTTTTACAAAGTTTGCATTCTAAATCAAACCATTACTTGAATTTTCATTGCTATCAAATGATATACGTGTTTTCATGGATTCAGCACTTACTCTTATACAATCATTAAAAGCTTTAAGAGCATCGTCGTTCACGTTAACATCAATTAAATCAATCGCAAGGTCAATGTTGGTACGTATTTCAACACTACACAAAATACTGGTATATTTATCAGCACACTTGTCGTCCCACAGAAATTTGTATATAACACAATCCTCTTTTTGCGTACAAATATCAGGTACATGTTGCTTTGGGAAAAACACCTGCAGTCACTGGCAAATGGTCAGAATCAATACGTTCAACAATAGACAGTTTGCAGGAGTCAAACAGTATCATAAAAAGTTCACGTGAGAATACAAAATAATCTGTGACACTGCTTCCAGAATCGGATATGAATGTGTAGCAACCTTCATGGTCGCCTCTACACACGCCATTCAAAATACTCAGATCTAATGCAGTACACATGTTCAATAATAATTTCCCATAGTTGTTCAAAGTAAGATCGATCGTTTGATTGCCGGGTCAAATTAAGAGACAAATGATTGTCAGGGTATTCTTGAGAAACATCAGCAGTTCTACTGTTCAAATCACCTACTAAAATAACATACACGTCATTCTGTAACAGAAAATCAGTTAAACACTCTTCAAGCATACTAATGCCATTGTCTATATCAAAATGAGTGTAGAAAGGAGATCCTTCTGGAGGTATATATGTACAAACATACAGAATCTCTTTCCAATCCAAAACAGCTCTTTGTCAATCAGAAAGATGCAACAATTGACATGATCAACATCAACACTTTTGACATACTGGAAAAGGTCATTTTTTATCAAACAAACAAGTCCTCCCGAACGTCTACCATGCTTAGTAAATTTTACAGCAGGTTTACAAAACAATCTGTATCCAACAAAAACATCACACTGACATTCCTCTATGAATGTTTCAACTAAACAAACAAAATCAAATTCACAAACAAAAGAAATAAAATCGGAATCATACATTTTTGTCAACAACCCATTCACATTCCACAGCAAAAAAGAGAACTGTTTTGATTCAGCACGCAGTGTGTGTTGCACGTGCTCATTCGCGCTGCCGCTGGTTGACACAACCTCGCTCTCCTGACCAGCATTGCGCGTCGCTCAAGTGTGTCACTGACATGAGACAGGTGAGCGCATACACGGTGTTAATTACCTCTGTTCCCTCTCTTGCTGTTGTTATCAGGGGGGGGGGGGGGGGGGGGGGGGGAATACATTCAGAACGTGGCCGGCCGATCTCCTATCTGGATTCGTGCAAAGTGTCCCCTCACCAAGGAAATACTTTTTGCATCTATGAGTAGGTGGTCGAAGACCATCGTGGCTCTTTTCCCATCATTTCTAGCTTTTTTCAGGTGGGGGGACAGTCTGCGCCGAATCTCCCTCACTCGGAAGGAGAAGTCTTCCCCTACAAAAATACTGGTGCCCTGCAGTTTCTTTTTAACTTTCAGAATTTGCACTTTGTGTTTGTAAAAAGTGCACCTTGCAATGATCGGAGAGTCTGGTCTGCCATTCAAACGATGGACCCTATCAAATTCAATGTCAGTACTAATATCCAGTTTATCAGCAATGACATTACGCAGTTACTTTTCACACTGTTCTGTGGACTCATTTTGGTCTTTACTGATTCCATAGAATATAAGGTTATTCCTCTTGGATCTGCCCTCAAGGTCGTCAGTCTTTTTTTTTTTTCCAGCTGTTTCAACCCGGGAAAGCAGATCAGAGTTTTTCTTCAAAAGATTTTGGTTTTCTTTTTTCAGATCATCCACTTTATCTTTTAAACCCATCACATTACTTTGCAACTCAGCATACTGCTCTCTCAGTCCTTTCACACAGCGTTCCACCTCATCAAGCTTACAGTTTGTTGTGGCGTTCTGGACCTTCATGGACTGAAGCATCTCCATGACGTCAGTAAGGGTAGGCTGCCGGGAAGGAGAAGAAGACTGCCCGCCGCCCTGGGATGCCGTGGCCATGTCCAAGCTCGATCGTCCACTGCTGCCCAGACGTGACTGCCTCAGGCTGTCCTTGGGTCCCGGGTTCTGCTCCACATCTCCGCACCTCAACAGCAAACTGCCCCAGAACAACAGGGTGAGGAGCAGGCCAAGGGTGACACCGTCCAGTCTGCCGCGAGGTGTCAACATAGCGACTCGCGCGGCCTCTTCTCTATGGCTCTCCTCATCATAAATGAGAGGAAAACCGGCAAGAAGGAGCCACATGTCGTCGAAAAGCGAGTGGGGTGGCCGGCATGGCTCAGTAGAAGGCCACTGGCAAAAATGGCGATCAGGATCGACTTGCTTCCTCCTCAACTGGCAGAAATTGACGAGACGTCACAACATGCGACCTGTACGCTCCACTGTCAGGTCACGACCCCCCTCACAGAGAGAGAGAGAGAGAGAGAGAGAGAGAGAGACCTTGACATGTTTCAGAGAGAGAGAGAAAGAACGAGAGAGAAAAAACGAGAGATAAGAGAGAGAAACAAAGACAGAGAGAGACCTTGACAGGTTAGAGAGAGAGAGAGAGAGAGAGACGGCTGTCACTGTAGCGGTATGTTAGACGTCGACAGAATGTGCAGTGCTGCACACATACATTACTTATAGCCCAGCCGACCGCAAAGGGCCATATCAGGGTTGTCACGCTCAATCAACTGAAAGGTCAATCAAAAAAAAAAAATAAATAAAACTCATCACACAACCTTTTAAAATACACCTAAAAACGCACCGGAGATTTTGTTACAAATCTTTCTTCCGTAAAATTTTAGATCAGATGAAAAATGCCCACCTCATTCAGAAATTCAAAAATTACATCGGGCGGGACATCACTGAACAAGTTCATGGATTCTGCTGTAAAGTGTTTATGTCATGTACCCACTCACAATGAAACATATTCTTTTAGAGTGTTGGGACTTGCACGATGTGAGACACAAACATTTTACGGTAGATTCCATGAAAACCTTGTTCAGAGACGTTCCGCCTGACACGATCTTTGAGTTTTTGAAAGAGATTAACATTTTTCATCGGATCTGAGATTTTACAGTGGACAGATTTTTAACAAACTTTCGGATGGGTTTTTCGATGTATTTTAAAGAATTGTGTGAATGGCTGACTTGTGAGTTGATTTCAACGTGGTGACAGCCCTGATGTGACCCTTTGCGGTCGGCTGGGCTATAAGCAACATTATCTTATCTTATCTTATGCAAGTCCCAACACTCTAAAAGAATATGGTTCACAGTAGTGAATTGTACATGACATGGAATGCACCACGGAGTTTTCTTCACCTTTTAAAAGATACGAATGGGTGTAGAAAGAGTGGCCTGTGTGCAAACAGCACAAAACTGTTTCTTTTTTACGGTCAAATGATTAGGCTAGATTAGAAAAGTGGTCAACAAAGGGTCTAATGGATGCGACTTGGTAGAGGTCTGACCCACGCGTTTTTGACGTACACCTCTCCAAGAGTGCGTCAGTGTTGTTGCGTCATTTCTCCAAAAACCTGTCATCATTTCTCAGAAACCTCCCGTAGAAGGTGTCCGCAGCTTGTTTCTGTTTTGTGGACGTCATTATGTTTGCATTCGCTGAAGCACACTAAGAGCCGTTCTTTGGCACTTGTATCTTTGAGACAACTGTAATGGGTGTCTCCACATCAGTTTCAAACTCTTGTGCACACACACACACACACACACACACACACATTAAACCACCATTAAACCCGAGGCAAGCGCTTGTGGCCAAGAAGTCCAAAGGAGCGCAGCAGTGTTGCCACTCATCCTTCCACTCATCCTTCCACTCATCCTTCCATTCAGCCTTCCACTCATCCTTCCATTCAGCCTTCCACTCAGCCTTCCACTCAGCCTTCCACTCATCCTTCCATTCAGCCTTCCACTCAGCCTTCCATTCAGCCTTCGACTCAGCCTTCGACTCAGCCTTCCACTCATCCTTCCACTCAGCCTTCCATTCAGCCTTCCGCTCATCCTTCCACTCAGCCTTCCATTTAGCCTTCCACTCAGCCTTGCAAGAGTACAATTTATTTGGAACAAAAGTGCACCTCGACAAAAGCCGTCAATATTAGCAGATTCTCAACATGTCCAAGTTTGCAAGCAACCAGATTTCTGGGAAAGAATGAATGAATATGCCTCCCGCGCGCGCGCGCGCGCGCGCGTGTGTGTGTGTGTGTGTGTGTGTGTCTGTGTGTGTCTGTCTGTCTGTCTGTGTCTGTCTGTGTCTGTGTGTCTGTGTGTGTTCTAGAGGAGAGGGGAAGGGGATGCATGCTCCAGCGCACGTATGGGCGCGTGTGTATGCCCGCATTTGTGGACACATGTGAGGGTGCGTATGTGGGCATGCTTCAGTGTGCACGTTTTGTGCAGGTGTGCGAGCACTATGCTTAATACATGTTGTTTAAGCATTAAAAAAGAAAAGAAAAGAAAACTCTGGTAGGGATTACCTTTTATCACGAAGTGAAATAAAGTGGAGAGCAAAACAATGATAATAACACAAAAACAAAAAATCCCGGGTGCATACAGACAGATTCTTCTGCACCAGGACAAGATCACATACCGCACTGACGTTATGACACAATCGTTTGTGCGCAAGCGCAATGAAATGCACGGATCGACGTGATCAACCGTTTGATATTAATGAATACTGGGAAATATTTGATTATTGATTTACTTCATTTGCTATCCAGAGAGAGAGAGAGAGAGAGAGAGAGAGAGAGAGGGAGAGAGGAGGGGAGGGAAAGTAAGAGACACAAAGACCAGCCGCCGCGGCGAAGCGGTTAGCTTCGTGGACTCCCAGCTGTAAGATTGTAAGTTCAATCCCCATAGGAGTCGTATGAGACTTTTTTGTTGTTGTTGCTCCGACCGGTTCCTACCCAAAGTTGAGTTTTTGCTACGGGCTCAATTGAGAAGACTGGGACCACACAGTCGTGTTTCAGCCACTAAATGGATGCGTCTCTGAGAGGGTTGCTTAAATTCCCTAACACTGCAGGTGTCTGTATCTCTCGGGCCTGATTGACGCCAGGATATATCATGAAAGTAAGCGTAGTCATGCAGTGTGTCAGACCAGAATGGAAATCCGTAGCATCATCTTCATCATCCTGTTTCTCATGGATCAGCGTTAAACTATTAAGTCTCAAATTTTGTGTTCCTTTTTGCCCTGTCTCATGATGACCTCAGTTTAGATGTCCTTTCCACGTGTGTGGCCTTGGCTTGATTCTAACGCGATCACCGGTATCGGCAAGTTCATGGGGGCTGTCGTTGGACGGACGTGGTGGCGCCCTCCGGAGGGAGGAGCCGTTATTGTCGTCAGTAGGGGACCTAGTGGATGGTGTCCTGCATATGTTCGATCAGAACAGGCACCGCTGAACACCGCCGAAGTGACTCGGCGGCAGTGCAGTGTCTCCTCCGGTAAGATGCCTCTTGACGATACGACATTGACTGCTCCTTGTGGATTGCCGGTGCTGTGGCTGTGAACAGGATTCGAAATGAACGGCATGGGAGGTGGTCCAGAAGTCGAGATAGAAAGAAAAGAAAAAAGAGGGAGGGAGACAGAGACAAAGACAGACAGACAGAAACAGAGACAGACAGACAGGCGAACCGACAGATACTCCCGTCCACCCCCACTCCGCAAAAAAAAAAAAAAAAAAAAAAAAAAAAGAAAGAAAGAAAAAAAAAAACCTCTCTTGTAAAGAAATATCTATGTCTTTGAAAAATATGCGCTGTAGACGATGCACGAGACGAGCTGAGATTGTTTCCCTTCAGCTTACTCAAGCAAATCATCAGACATTGATAAATATGCCCACGCTGTGCGAGACAATGTTTCATCACCAACCCCAGTGAGAAGAAAAATAAATCATACACGTTGGGAGTTCTGTCTCCATACAAGAAGACTCTCTCTCTCTCTCTCTCTCTCTCTCTCTCTCTCTCTCTCTCTCTCTCTCTCTCTCTCTCTGACTCTGGTACATTACGCCCCCCATCACCCCTTCACTCCCTCCTCCCCCCTTTCTCACCCCTCCCCTACCATCCCATCTCCAGTCTACTCCAAACACGTTGTTGACATATCCACACCAGCTCCGTCGTCAGCTCTGCGTACATTCAACAGATACCTTCACAGCAAGATTTACCGGACATTGTTGCATTCTACCAGACTGACCATGGTCAGCTGTTGTATGTCCATTTAAGTTTTGGACTCATGGACAGGTTGGATGGAGTATCCGTTGTGTAAAATATTCATAATGGGCATGCAAACTGAAGATACTCAAAGTGACGAGAAGCTGATTTTTTTTTTTTTTTTTAAGCCGACGAACAAAATATAAATTAATTAGTTGCAAACTGAGGCGACTGCAGGCGGAAATCTAATCAAAATCTTTAAAAAGGTTTTAAATTAAAAAAAAAAAAAAAAGCCAAATAACATGTACAAGCGAATCACAAAACAAAACACGACGCGTTTCGACCTCTTAGGTCTTCTTCAGGCAAGACATTCAACACCCACCAGCCGCCGTGGCGAAATGATTAGCGTCGCGGACTCCCGGCTGGGAGGTCGTGGGTTCGAATCCCATCAGAAGTCATGTGGGTTTTTCTGCCCCGACCGGCTCCTACCCAGAGTTGAGTTTGCTGCGGACTCAGTTGGGGAGACTGTCACCACACAGTCCAGCTTCATCCACTTAATGGATGCGTTTCTGAAAGTGTTGCTCAAATTCCCTGACCAACACTGCAGGTGCCTGTATCTCTCGGGCCTGGTTGACGCCAGGGTATATTATGAAAGGAAGCGTAGAGTACAGCCCTGTCATGCAGTCTCAGACCGAAATGGAAATCCGAAGCATCATCTTAATCATCCTCATTCTCATCGATCAGCATTAAAAAAATGTCTCAAATTCTGTGGCCCTTCATGCCCTGCTCTCATGGTGACCTCGATTTCGATGTCCTCTCCACATCTGTGGCCTTGGTTTGGTTCCGTCGGGGTCACCGGTATCGGCGAGTCCATGGGGGCTGTCGCTGGACGGACGTGGTGGTGCCCTCCGGAGGGAGAGCTCACTCACGCCGGCTCCGCGACTAAGCAATTATTGTCGTCAGTAGGGGGCTTAGTAGGTGGTGTCCTGCGTATGTTAGATCAGAACAGGCGCCACTGAACACCACCGAAGTGACTCGGCAGCAGTTCAGTGTCTCCTCCGGTGGGTTGCCTCTTGACGACTTGACATTGACTGCTCCCTGTGGATTGCCGGTGCCGGGGTTGCGGCAAGACCGACCGGGCTGTGGCTGTGGACGGGATGTCGGAATGAGTGGCGTGGGTGCACTGCCTCTGAGGTGGCGCAGAGGTTGGGACAGCCAAAAATAAATAAATAAATAAATAAATAAATAAATAAAAATATCAACACCCAGGACAACAAAAAATGAAGAACGAGCAATCACTTATCTTTGTCAAATTCGGCGCAAGACTGGTGTTGAATTAACTGAATAATTAGCCTACACCAGAGTAGAAGTGTAACAGTGGAAGGCGTATCTTTATTCCTGGACGACGTTCAGGAAACTAATGGACACCCAGGGACAGAACTGGAACCATTCAGAGAAGACAAGCTACACACGGACGGAACTGACAGACCATACGACCATTGACATCCGGGTTTCTTTACCATCTGACCGTAACATCCAAGAAAAAAATGCTTGGTGTGAGTCAGTAAGGAAACAAATCAACGTTATAAAGTACTTTCCCCAGTGGCTCTCCGAAAAAAAAGTACATACATACATACGTAAGTAAAGAAAGAAAGAAACAAGTTAACTTAGATGAATGAATAACCACCAACGAAGTACCTAACTAATTAGATAACTAATGGATTGATTGATTGATTGATTGATTGATTAATTATTGATAAATGAATTAACAAATAAATGAATGAATATATATGTAAATGAGTAACTAAGTGAATAAACAAATAGACAAATAAATAAATAAATAAATGACTACATAAATAAAAACAAGTCAATACACATTATGAATTTCATTGCACCTTCATATGTCACGTTTCTTCTCATGCAGTTCAATCAATTTCGCAGAAAAGCTGTTGAAATCACATTGCTGAATTTGTGGTGATCTCAAAGCGAACTCGTTCACTAATCGAGCGCATTTCCATTTTATGTTCCTGCCGAGACATACAGAGAGAGAGAGAGAGAGAGAGAGAGAGAGAGAGAGAGAGAGAGAGAGAGAGAGAGAGAGAGAGAGTGAGTGAGAGAGAGAGTGAGTGAGAGAGAGAGAGTGAGCGAGAGAGCGTACACACACACACACACACACACACACACACACACACACACACACACACACACACACATGCGCACACACACACACACACACACACACACACACACACACACACACACACACACACACACACACACACACACACACACACACACACACACACACACACACACACACACACGCACACACACACACACACACACACACACACACACACACACACACACACATTTAATGAAACAGTCTGCTAAGCAGCTTCCCTTTCAAAATGTAACCCGATGTAAATTTGATGAGATGCCGTTTTTCGAAGCAGTCAAAATAATCAAAACTACAAGGTTTTAAAATTTTAACCGAGATATACTTCAAAGAAAAAAGTACGGAAATGAAAAAAGAAACAAACGAAGAACATCCTCACAACAGAATAATAGATGAAGCAAGGTCATAACGGTCAACATTTTGCAAGACCACACTGTCAGATCACTCTTTGTCTTTGGGAATCCTCGACGAAATTTAGGACATAAATAACTGGAATCAGTCAGCCGTAATATCCCATAAAATTGGAAAGCAATGTGTTTCCTTCGACATTTGAAAGAGCCGAGGCATTTGCAGAAATGTTTACAAGACAGAGTAACACAGAATGCGTGTCTGAAAGAGAACGAGCATACATAGTGCGGTTCTTAGTGAAAAGAATGGCATAATGATTGTGAGCAGTTATGACAGCAGTAGTTATTGGGAGCAGTCAGTCATGATACCAGTCGTTTCTCAATGCTCCCATGACAATTGAGGAAAAAATCATGTCATTTCGGGCTTTGGCTCCAAGAGTATTTTAGTTGGACCATGTACCAGGTGTTGTTTCTAATGAAAATAATTCAACACTTGCCCGATGAACCTTACAGATTTTTCGCATAACTGCATTCAGCAGTGTACGCTGAAGGAGTCAATGTTATCCTCATGGAAACAATGTTCGTTTCTGTACCCAAACAAAGCAAGTCACAAGCCAATAGCTCTTAGTTCACACATGGGGAAGCTCATGGACCTATGATTTTACAAAGTCTTTCAACATTCTTATGGAAAGAGTTACACGATGCCGAATCAAGCAAGCAGACATTAGAAGAGGCATGTTAACAATCAACCACCCAGATAAAACAAAACACAAATTAAACTTCAATTTGATCTGAAAGAAACCTCACTTGTCACTTTCTTTGATATATAGACGGCTTACAATTAAGTGTAACGAGCGAAGTTCTTCATATACTGAGATTATCTGTCGGGTTTTATGTATAAACACTTTATTCAAGCTTCTTGCGTGATCGATCGATGTAGACAAAGTTCTGTAAGACGTATTCCAAGATCTCTCCGAATGGGAATCCCACAGGGATCAGTTATACCTCCTATCCTCTTATTATTTTGTTCATGATCTTCTAAACTTATCGTCACGAAATGATGAATAGAAAAGTATGTAAATAATATCTGAAAATGAATGAAAAAAAAAATTACTCTGAAGATGCACATGTCTGTCAGATCGGTAAATTGTGTTTGAAAAAATGCATAGGAATGGGACTGACCAAATAAATAAATATTTCTCTGAAAAT
Source organism: Conus betulinus (assembly GCA_016801955.1). Lineage (NCBI taxonomy): Eukaryota > Metazoa > Mollusca > Gastropoda > Neogastropoda > Conidae > Conus > Conus betulinus. The sequence goes on along the minus strand of JADBJO010000184.1, from coordinate 338,371 downwards.
GAATTAGCCGTATCCCCAGAACAAAACACTGAACATGACACTCTTCGTCAACACAGGCCGACTGCAGATCTCTGCCTGATGTTGAAAAAGATGGTTTCTATGAACGGATGAATACAAGCATTCACCTCACATCTTAACTTACTTGGAATTTTATCATTTGGAATCGGTATTAACAAAAGGTCAGAAATAGTTTAAATCTCTCGAGTAAACAAATCTACAAGCATGGGAAAAGGATACTCAAACACTCATTCACTTAGCAGCACTTAGCATTAGTGCCTCTAAAACTAGCATATGCCAAGCACTTATTATCTGCCCCGATATCTTTACCAAAAAAAGTTAGAAAGTGTTGACAGTATGGCTTATAGCTTAGCCCTTGTGTCATCCAGAAAAACAAAACATGTGCACAGTTTGCAATGTAAGCTTTAAGTAAACAGATGAAACTCACGAACACAAAACACATCTTCTTCCATTCAGTCTAAAACTCAAATACCAAAGTAATCAAATTAAACACAGAGATTCATTTCCTTAAGAGAACACAGGAAATAAGTTTTCTGACAAGGACAGGTACATGATCTTTCTAACAAAGCATGCACTGAACCCCCAAAGGTGGCTTCTGTCTTATGGTACAATACCTTTATTGGAACTCATCATCAGCTCCACCTGGTCTTTCTCTACCCCTCCACGCTGCCCATGGGCGGTTCAGAGCTGGACTGCCACCACGCAAAAATCATAATTAGTCGCAACTTAATTGCTAATATGCAAAACCAAACTCAGTCAAGTAAACAAATATGACTACTATAATAACAACAGTCAGTCTGCCTCTCTTACCCATAACGAAAGAAAAAAAGTCGTAATTCAAAACACACACACACACACACACACACACACACACACACACACACACACACACACACACACACACACACACGCATGCACGCACGCACGCACGCACGCACGCACGCACGCACGCACGCACGCACAAGCACACACACACACACACACACACACACACACACACACACACCGCCCTTGTTTTTTTTTTTTTTTTAAACACTATACACATCCCGAAATATCATTCAGTTAACATTCACGCCTACCCTAACCCAAATCTAATATCCGATTTATATATTTTTTTTTTTTTTTTGTTTGTTTGTTTTTTTTTTGTTGTTGTTTCATTTTGTTTTTCATTCATTTTGTTTTGTTTCGTTTCGTTTTCTCAGTATAACTGCTATCCTCAAACAGAGCCGGCCACAAACATCCCAGGATTGCCCTTCCAGCTGAGTAATATCCAGCCACTTACCTGCCCCTTCCACCAGCTTGAAATACCAGTACAGTCCCCTGAACACTGCCTGAACAACCAAAGTGTCCATCGACCATTTAGGCGGAATGCACTGCATAGAAATCCCAGACCAACATACGTCACAGCTGTCTGCTCAGGTGCTTGACAAAGGTGAACTTGCACCAAGAATGTCCCACTTTCGAGGAAAACCAGTCTGTATGAACTATGTCAAACAAACAGATTGTTGGAAAACTGCCCTCTCGAGAGTCCTTGTGCAAAGAATTAAAATCACAAGATTTTATTTTAATGTTAGCACATCTGTAATCACCCGCACACACCTCACAAGATAATCACCCAAACATCTCTGCCTGGCACCCCCTACGTAAAACCCGGCAATGAGACGGGCCATTCCACCTTACTCAGCCTCCCCAGACGAAAAGGGAAAAAGATAAGTTGGTAAAAGAAAGGGGAACAAGAAACAGGAAAGCGATGAGCAACCAAGGGTAAGCAACTCGTACGAAATCAGCCCATACAAACAAGAGGTAGCCTCCCTTACACCAGGTTTAAAACACCGTCGGCTTTCTATCTCTAAAGTGAGGGTTGACAATAATAGTGAACCAGTTCAAATGACCTAGGTCAGATTCTGGTGAACTCAAGTTATTGGTAGTGGCCCTGCAAACTTTGAATCTTATTGCGTCCATTCTAAAGTATGGCAGTTTAACTTGTATGATTTAAACAGACCGCAGCATTACTGGACAAAAGGCAAGCGTCAGGAAACAGAACTTTCAAAAGTATCCCTTACTTGAATTCAGAATACAAAAGAGATGAGTAAATTTTCGACAAATAATATCTTTGTCAGACTTTAAGAGAGAGAGAGAGAGAGAGAGGGGGGGGGGGGGTACGTGTAAACCTGATAAAGTGTTGTAACGATCGATTTTTTTTTTTTTTTTTTTTAGGTCGGTTTCTTGTGCTACGGTTCAAAGGTGTCTTCACTCACTCAACGAACTACGAACTTTCATTAACTGAACACACGCCACTCTCTGCCACTGAGGAACAAAACACTATCCTCAATGAAAAACAATGCCTTTTTCTTTTTTCTTATTTAAAAATTCGTTGTGCAAAAACTGAATCGAGATGTTTTACTGATCAGTTTACTTATTGTATTTGATCTAAATCAATGCCTTGTGACGTACTTCACCATATTTTTTTTTACTTCATTTTATGTTTCTTTACGTCATAGGAACGCGCATTGTTACAGGTTACGGTCACGGTTTCAGAAAACTCAAGCTTAATAGGAATTAAGACTCGCAACCATTCCGGCCACCAAACGAAGGATGTTAGTACTTGTGGCACTGGATAAGGTAATCGGATCATATTATCAGGCAAAAAAGAAGACATTTTTGTGAGTGCTGACTAGGACAAATACAAGTTATGATAACAGTGGTGCAAACAATGTTAGGTACGTATCCAGCTTCTGGTCAGCGCGTTGGACTACTAATGCGTAGGTCAGACATCTGTTATGTCGTCTTATGATACCCTCGTCTTCAATCCTCTCATCATAGTCGTTGATTTATTTCTCCATCAGCTGTAACTCTGTGCGAAGCGTTGTCTGGAAATTTAGCAGATGTGGTGATGAGCGTGTGGAATAGTCCGCATGCAATGACACCTTATGAAACTGAAACTGAAAACTGAAACTCGGAGGGCTAACCCTTAGGCTAACTAAAAACGATATTTATTCTGCTTCTATTGAGGCTAGGGTGGACTTTAAACGAAAAACAATCTAAAATCAGAAATATCTTTCTTTATCATCTTGCGCTCTTTTATCAAAACATATTGGTATAGATCTCTGGCTATGTGACTGGACAAATTCTTACGAGTTTCTTGCCACTGGCCACGGTTGTTCGCCCCGCCGAGCGAATAAGATTAGAGGGAAATAACTGCGTACCTGAGCAGTTGCAGAAATCGAGTGCTCTCCCTTGCCTTGGGTTCGCGGCTGGGAAGGCTAAAGACTCCTGCAATGTGGAGTCCTGTGTGTGTGTGTGTGTGTGTGTGTGTGTGTGTGTGTGTGTGTGTGTGTCTGTATGCGTCTGTG
>JADBJO010000184.1:330000-332500 GCA_016801955.1 Conus betulinus | reverse complement strand
TTATGTAAAGCGTGATGAATAAAGGGGCAGGAGGGACTCTGTGAACCTACGCTTGAAGACGCATTTAAGGATGCAAGGCGGGTCAATATGTATCAACAGTCGGAGAGGTCAGCTTTTATTGTTTTATAACCTAAACATTTTCAGACACATCAGCACAGACAGCAGCTAAGAACTGTGAAGAACAGCCTTTGCTTGGATCTCATAAGAGATGCAAATTCCCACTGACTGACCTAACAATACGTTGTTGAACAAACAAGTACAGGGGAAAACAAGAGCAGGTTAACAAATGCTACATCATGACAAGAGCGACTTTACAACGATAAGAAAGGAAATAAAGAAATAAAGGAAAAGAAAGAAGGAAAGAAAGAAAAAAAAAAAAGAAAGAACGAAAGAAAAACCTCATAGGGAAATAGGAAATAGGAATGAAAAGAGGGCGTTGAAATATAAACGTAAATTCCTTTACACGCAGTACATGACGACTCTCATTGTCCGCCCTGAACATAGAAACATTCAAACCACCTGCCGTGAGACCTTTCGTCGGCTGATTTAGACTCATCAGTGCACACGGCTGATCGTATCGTGCTCCCTTGCTTTCAAATGGAGACATACCACGTATAAATATGTGGTATTCTCACCACCAAGGGTCCAAAAACAGTATCCGACAGCATCCCAATGCAGCCAATGAACTTTTTAAATAAGGTAAAATCAGAGGAAAACACTGAGAGAAAATTGTCGACTTAAACAGTAAAATCGTTGATTAAAAAAAACTAATAACTGCAGGGGAAAATTTTCGAGACTAATCTTGAGGAAGTGCATAAGAATACAACGGAAGTTAAATTACATCGACTGATATAACTCAAATAGGTTGCATAGAAACTATCATACTTCTGTAAAGAGTAATAAATGTATTAAGTGTATCATTGTCAAATAAGACAATATTTTCATTAAGCGCCTGTCTTGCTGCAGTTGTGCACTGCCTGTAAACCAGTGTCCGATTTTCGTCACAAATTCCTTCTATGATCATACTAACAGAATGAATATTCAGTTTGAGAGCTGAAGAAGGATCGCCAATGATTTATGCTCTTAAACTGTCCATGAATAATGACAGTGAGCATCTTTACGTCTTCAATGCTGTGTGTCTTAAAGCAAAGGGCATCTGGAGATGTCCACAATTCCATTTTGCTACCCATCTAAAACAGTATTATGGCCTACAGTTCTTCATTAGGATCCTGTAATACTGCCTAGCTCCTGTTTTGTTTGCTTGTGTAGGCTTTGTTTTCGTTACACCGTGAAAACCTCTAAACATCCATCTATACCTAGTTACTCAGACCACTGGCTCCCCCAAGAGAGCATAGGTCCCAGCGACATATCTCCTGTGTACTCAACTCTGTACTGACCTTTCAGCCTCAGTGCAGTTCAGTGGATTCCACTCCCCTTCACTTCTGCCCCCAGCATTCCTTCCTTCAGCTGTTTGTGGGTCAGTCTATGTAGAGTGCAGACAGACATGGGATTGGACAGTTTGCAAAATGTCATGAAGACTAGAAACTATATGGAGAGTCAAAGACCCTCAGTCTTCGCTCCAAGATAAATGAGATGCTACAGAAAGATCGTGGGGATCCATTACACAGACCACGTGACAAATGAAGAAGTCCGTCCGCAGAATAATTCAACAGGCAATTGGACCCCCACGAAGACCTACTCACAGTCGTCAAGAAGCGGAAAAAAAGAAGTGGTACGGACATGTGTCCCGTTCAGCAGGCCTTACAAAGACAGTCCTGCAAGGAACAGTCAGAGGAAGCGGCAAGTGAGGAAGACAAAAGAAGAGGTGGAGAGACAATATCCGAGACTGTACTGGAATGAGCCTGGCGGAATCTCAGCGAGCGGTGGAAGACAGGGACAGATGGAGCAGAGTGGTGGCCGGATCATCAGGGGTGCCCCAACGACAACAGACGATGTCAAGGGATAGGTAAAAGGAAAGGTAAATGAGGTTTTCGATTCTCGTGGTAGCATTTGATGTTATAATTACCTGGGAAGTGATCAAAACTACCGTGCGCTCGGAGAAAAAATAGCACTCCGGATATCACCAAGCGGCGGACGTATCGCCTCATATGCAGTCACGTCCATTGAAAGTCAGCTGTGTTCTGAATAGCGCGTTTCTTTATGTAATGCAATTCTTGGGCCAGGCTTGTTCATTTTGTATACCACAACCCTTACCTAATGTAATGTCTGTTCACTGCGTCTAGAATCCCATGTTTGCGGATAATACTGAACAGCGCAAGATAAAGATGTTCGTGTGTGTGTGTGTATGTGTGTGTGTGTGTGTGTGTGTGTGTGTGTGTGTGTGTGTGTGTAAGTGTGTGTGTGTGTGTGCGTGTGCACGCGCGCGCGCGCGCGCGCGTGCGTGTGTGTGTGTGTGTGTGTGTGTGTGTGTGTGTGTGTGTGTGTGTGTGTGTGTGTGTGTGTGTGTGTGTGTGTGTGTTCTGTGCTGTCCCTCTATTAT
>JADBJO010000184.1:322500-325000 GCA_016801955.1 Conus betulinus | reverse complement strand
TCGCTGGTGAAGGATTACTTCTCATGTCCCATTTTCTTCGAACGTAAGTCCTTCTAAAGTTACCCGTTTCTTTTCAAACCTGTGACGCAGTTTGATATTTGCTCCAATCCCTGTTCAGACCAAGGTTTTATCATCATACACTCATCTAGAGAACTACAGTCAACTTTAGACAGGCGCAGCAAATTATTCGTAAGACAGAATTCAAATGTTCTCCCGCTTCCAGTGAAGAATCGAACAGTTGCACGTAAACAGCGACTTTTTTTTCCCCATCAATTTCCTTCCTTCCCCTCCTCCCCTCCACACCCGATTCTCACCCTCCGTCCCTCCCCTATCCCCCTCCCATCCCCTCCCACCCCCCCTCCTCCTTCCACGCAGCCCTCCCGAAAAAGAAATTTTATAATCATAGCCATGATAACGGAAAATACTGTTTGCTGATTAACATAAACAGATCGATCGATCGATCGATCGATCGATCGATAGATAGATAGATAGATAGATAGATAGATATAAGCTAGATAGTTAGGCACACACACACACACACACACACACACACACACACACACACACACACACACACACACGTACGCACGCACGCATGCGCGCGCGCGAGCGCGCGCGCACGCGCGCACACACACACACACACACACACACACACACACACACACACACACACAAGTTCATTGAACTTCAAAGTGAACGTGAATGGGTTGGAGCATGTTTGTAATACGTGGGTGATTTTGATAACATGATAGTGATCACGCCGGCCAAGATTAGGAGAACCGAGAAGCAGAGAACAATGGCTTGCCTCCGATAACAAACATCAAGGAGAAGATCAAGCAGACCGACAGGAACTGTGGGTCATTTTAAGCAGTGCCTCAAAGACAGTGGCGGCGGTGGGAGACAAAAAAAAAAAAAGAAAGAAGATACACTGGATGAAAGTGAGCGGTCTTTTGTTACGATTTAAGATGAGTCGCCGTCCACATCAGCAAGCAAACAACTCAAAGAAATCAGACATAGCTCATATGTAACTGCCCCCCCCCCCCCCCCCCCTCCCCCACCGTCTACGCCTCCTCCCCCCCCCCCCCCCCCCCCCCCAACCCCCATCCCTTCCCATATTAATTCTTACCACACCGCCAACCTCACATTACAGCGACTTTGATCGTTTTGTTTCGTCTCGTACCAGAAGATAAGAGACACTTTTGACGGAATTTGTTTCGGGAAAAAACAAAGAGTTCGTGCGCGTACATGCAGACTGGAAAAAGGGGGAAGAAGCGATGAAATAAAAGGGGAAAAAAGAAGAAGGAGGGGAGGGGAGGATGTGCGGGAGTGTGGAGGGGGTGAGGTAGGACGGGAGGGGGGGATTTTCACTTCCCATTCCTATCAGTGATTATTACTGGTTGTTTGAAAAGCTATTTCCAGCACACTGTGATCATTGTCAATATACGTTTTGTTTCAGTTTGTCCTGTACAAGGTCCAATCGACTATAGTGTCCAAAAAAGGGCAAAAAGAGGGTACTAGCTGAGCGCTGTTGTGCTATTTTCGCCTGTCTTCGCCCAGTGTTTAGCATAATGTCTCTCTCTTCCCCTCTCTTAGTCCTCTTCGTTCCCATCGGAACACAGGGGTCCGCACTGCAGATTCCATCTCGCTCTGTCTTGGGCTGTTCTCTTGGCTTCAGCCCAGGTCATGTTGGTGAACTTGAGTTTCTGCCTGTAGAGTTCTTCTCCAGGTGGTGGTGACTGGTCGTCCCCTCTTCCGCTTCCCTTGTGGGTCCCAGTCCAAGGCGTGGCGTGGGATAATGTGACTATGTTTAAAACAAAGAATGAAAACAAAGACGAATGGAGTGATACATTGAGAGAGAGAGAGAGAGAGAGAGAGAGAGAGAGAGAGAGAGAGAGAGAGAGACAGACAGACAGACAGACAGACAGACAGACAGACAGACAGACAGAGATAGAGTGAGAGTGAAAGGGGGAGGGGAGAGAGAGAGAGCGAAGAGAGAGCGAAGAGTACAATACTGATAAACTTATACACAGGAAGATTCGGGGAAAGAATGAGTTTTCAGTAACTCTTCACTACAGTTCCATTGTTGACGCCTGTGTTTATGTCTGAATGGGGAATACATAAAATCCAAACGTTGGTCATTCACATGATCACTCGATCCAAGGTTTAGTGAAGTTGACAATTCACATGAGTCATGTACCCAAGTGATTGGAAATAGGATAACGGGACACTTATCGAGGATACAAGTGTTTCTTCCATCTTCTTCCCCCTTACCTCCGTGGGAACTCCACGTTAAGGAACAGTTCATCAGATTCTCCCAGTTCTGTCGGTTCTGTGCCAGGACCTGGATCTCTGCAGGTGTTTATAGGTAATACCTGCTCTTGAAAAGAGAAAGTTGCTCTTTAAATGGATCTTTTTTTTTTTTTTAATGCTGAATCGTTTTAATGAAGATAATATACACAAATTTACCGATTGATTCGAAACGTGTACAAGTCGTATTTTT
>JADBJO010000184.1:307500-317500 GCA_016801955.1 Conus betulinus | reverse complement strand
CGTACAAACATCCTGCGGCATAGTGTGCAGTTTAACTGCAGTTCAGTTCAACTGAAAAATTAGTCCCCATTAACACCTCTGGTCTGTCATATCAACAGTTTCTAACAAACTCACCTGGTGACATCGGTCAGGATCTACAGACACGTAGATACTTCCTGTTCCCCTCTCTTCCGCTTTCCGCTTTCCCTGTTACACTCACTTGCATCCCGTGGCCTCTTTCTGTCGTTGATTCTCATGTCACTGTATCACATTTCGATCTTCTTGGTAGTAGCCACCATCCATGGCAAACAGTCCCCATTCGATTGACCTGAAGACTCCTACTTACATCCTGATGTCTAAACGATTAGAAAAAAGAAAAAAAAAGGGGGAAAAAAAAAAAACATGAAAAATTAGACAGACTGAGCGGGGAGGCTGAGCGGACGGACGCTCATTTTCAGATATATTAAAACATTCACAGAATATTCATGCCCTCTCTGCTTATGTATATTTTCGTTCTTGTTCACTGATCCCGGCAAATGAAGTTCGCGCGTGTGCCCACAGTAGCGGTTAGACACCGAAGCAGACAGACAGTCTCAAGCTCTCTGCGGCAAGGATTACAGTCTCAAGCTCTCTGATTACGATTACCAGCTTCTTTCGCGCGAGTGCTCAAGCGGGCGGAAGTGACGTTGATGAAGCTTACCTCCCCTGCCATTATCCTGCCACTGTGGCCATCCCACGTCATGCCCTGTCGTGACAGTTTCAGCTGGAGGGGAGGACGGACAGCGGGACAGTCCGATGTTCCAGGCTGATCTTTAACTGCTGCTGTTGTTGTGACACAAGGTATTTTTTTTTCTTGTCAGGCTGTGGTTTAGGACATGGGTTGGGGGTGGGAAAGCAAGCGTCTGTATCCTGCTGGCTTTGATCTCTCGGTTTTAGAGAGAGGTGGGGTGGGTGGGCTGTTAGCAGTGATGTTTTAGAGAGAGGTGGGGTGGGTGGGTGTTAGCAGTGATGTTTTAGAGAGAGGTGGGGTGGGTGGGTGTTAGCAATGATGGTCTGATTACAGGGGAGGATCTAGAACTCTGTTTGAACGATAGACAGGGGAGGGTGTGGACTGATGTATCTGATCTGCATTGATGATTTTGAGTTTTCTGGTCTCACTGCGCGAAAACACGTCGTCGGTTCACAGTGTAGACCACGTTCATGATTACATGATTACTCACAAAGTAAACCCAAATGTACAGGTTTTCTGTATGTCTTTTTCAGTCCTATTGCATGAATAGGATTTGAACAAAAAATATTTTCTTCGGGGAAAAATACAGATCTAAAGGTAATTGCAGCTATTTGTGATTAAGAGGAGTTTGATCATATGACGAATTTTGACTGCTAGTCCTTTGTCGCTGACCTGTATGGGAGGAATTTGACTTTTTAGTCAGGTTTCAGGGAGGAGTTGTTCATAGACAGTGACTGCTTGTTTACATTGAGGAGGACTGCGACTACTCAAAGACAGGATTTGTATATTTGGTCTGTGACTCATAGGCTGCACGGAAAAACTGTCGTTGTTTTGTTGTTATAGTTGTCATTGATGTTGTCGTTGTTGTTGTCGTTGTGTTGCTGTTGCTGTTGTTGTTATATACCCCATTCTGGCTTTATTCATGGCTTTGGACTTTAGCTTTGTGTGTGGAAAAAGGAAGACCAATACGATTTCTTGGGGACATCTTGGGCAGTCTTCTCTTTGTATGTCTTAATCCCACTATAAAAACTGACACATTACACAACTTAGGCATCGTCTTATAAACGTAACTCTTCTAAATTTTGATGATATTATTCTGGCAAAATTTTGATAGGGCTACTACTTTTTTGGAAACTCGTAGTAAACATAACGAAACGATAACATTTCCATTAAATGCATATAGTTTTTTTCCGATGATTTTTTTTTCTAATTCACTAGAAAATATTTGTAAGTTTAGTTTTGTTTGATCAATCCTGTGCTTATAGAGAAGAAATGCACACAGTAATGTCAAGTAGAATGTTTCATGTTTTACTATTTCGTCATATGAGCCAAACAAGATCACTTTAAACCTGAAATTCATTCTTTCGCGGTTGACGATCCCCCATTCTCCCCCCCCCCTCCCCCCGCCGCCCCCTCCCCACCCCACCTCCAGAATATTGGTTTTAATTGTAACCAAAACACATGAGCATGAACAGTAACACAAAATTAATAATGTTGCATTGTGCTTTTTAAATATTGCAAAAAACGTGTCTAAACGTATCACTTAGCATCCTTGTCTTTTAGATGCAGTTTGAATTAGGATTGCATGGCATAATCTGTGCTGAAACCATCTAAAATTTTGGAGGCATTTCTCAACAGGAATTTTCCGTCGAGTTGTGTATACAGCTTAGTTGTCCTCTCAAGGAAATCGTTTGTCTTCAATATTTTGATCTGCTCGAGGTGGATGCGATTGTTGATCTTGTCTGAGTTTGGGTGTGTTCATTTAGTCTGAGATAACTAATCTGATTAAGATTTTCTCATTATTGATGTGGTTTGTAGAGAAACTAGGAGCCCTTTTGAATGCGGCTCTGTGTATTGGATGGGATTTGCTTACTGGAATGACCCACAGTGATAGCTTTTCCTATTGGTATAATAATAATAATTATGGAGGTTTATGCTTGCTGGTATGATAACGAGGAGGACAAATCTTGCTGCATTGAAATAAGAGGTCATTTTCTGTACAAGTCCACAGAGGGCTCTGCTTGATGTCTGAACACCGCGGGGGGGGGGGGGGGGGGGGGGGGGGGGGGGGGGGGGGGGAGCGGTCTGCCTGATGTGTGATTACGGGGAACAGTTTGCTGCCTTGCCAGCTTGATCACAGGAAGAGTTGTGCTTGCTAGTGACGGTCTCGCTGCTGGCAAGATAAAATTCAAGGTTTTGCTTTTTCCTGTGATTACATTGAGGCTTTAGCTTGTTCTTGTGACAATATGGACGATTTGGACAGTTGTTTTTGATTATAAAGGGATAGATCCAACACCTAGCCTAATCATAGCAGTGATTTGAAAGGTCTGACTAGGTGGAACGTTTTGACGTGGTAGTCTTAAGATGGGGGAGGGGGGGTGGGGGGACTGGAACTATCTGTTTTATTTTGAATGGACTAGTCAAAGGAAGAACTTTGACTGTTACGTCGTATAGCAGAGGGAGAGTGTGGGGAGGTTCACTAGTCTGATTGAAAGAAATGGTGCGATTGCCCGTCTCGTTATAAGGAGGATTGGGACTGATGTGAGTACAGAAAAAAAAAAACCTGAATGCCAGTCTAATTCTAAGGAGGATTTAGACTGGTCTGGTAACACGGAGGAAAACAGAGAATTCCAGTCTAATGATAGAAAGAATGTGAGCGATATGAGAACAGAAAAGCCGTCACTGATTGTCTAATCATAGAGAACATTTTGAATGGGTTGATTACAGGGGAGAAATTTCAAATGTATGTCTAAGTATAGAGTAGATTTTGACTTGTGTGAATACAGAAATGTTTTACATGGCGGGGGGGGGGGGGGGGGGGGGGGGGGGGGGGTCGTAAGTACATAGAAAGATTTGTCACATTGAATAGAGGGAGGGGTTTGATGTCGTGAATACATAGAGGGATTGTTATCCTGAATACAGAGAGGGATTGTTATCCTGAATACAGAGAGGGATTTGTTGTTCTGAATGCAGAGAGGGATTTTGTTATCCTGAATACAGAGAGAGACTGTTATCTTTAATACAGAGGGGGATTTGTTATCCTGAATACGTAGAGGGATTTGTTATCCTGAATACAGAGAGGGATTTGTTATCCTGATTACAGAGAGGGATTTGTTGTCCTGAATGCAGGGAGGGATTTGTTATCCTGAATACAGAGAGGGATTGTTGTCCTGAATACATAGAGGGATTTGTTATCCTGAATACAGAGGGATTTGTAATCCTGAATTGGGGGGGGGGGGGGTTCTTGTCCTTAGTGCAAGGAGGGACTTGTTGTCCTGAATGCAGGGAGGGATTTGTTGTCCTGAATACAGAGAGGGATTTGTTGTTCTGAATACAGAGAGGCATTTGTTGTCCTGAATACAGAGAGGGATTTGTTGTTCTGAATGCAGAGAGGAATTTGTTATCCTGAATACGTAGAGGGATTTGTTATCCTGAATACAGAGAGGGATTGTTATCCTGAATACAGAGAGGGATTTTTTATCCTGAATACGTAGAGGGATTAGTTATCCTGATACAGAGAGGGATTTGTTATCCTGAATACAGACAGGGACTTGTTGTCCTGAATGCAGGGAGGGATTTGTTGTCTTGAATAGGGGGGGGGGGGGGGGGGGGGGGGTCTTGTCCTTAGTGCAAGGAGGGGGACTTGTTGTCCTGAATGCAGGGAGGGATTTGTTGTCCTGAATACAGAGAAGGATTTGTTATCTTGAATACAGATGGGGGGTGTTCTTGTCCTTAGCGCAAGGAGGGATTTGTTGTCCCGAGCTGTGGGAAATATTTGTTGTCGTGAACACGGGATGTTTCCAGGGAGGAGCTGTCTCGCACACAGACAGGGGTGTGTTGTCCTGAATACAGGGAGCAGTTTGTTGTCATGAGGACAGGGGGAGTGTGTTTGAGATGAATACGGGGAGCGTTTTGTTTTCATCACTGCAAGAGAAAGTTTTATGTCCTGAATACAGGGAAGAGATTTTTCTTTGTTCTGATAACATGGAAGGTTCTGTTGTCCTAATTACTGGGAGGATTTTGTTGTCCTAAATACAGGAAGGTTTTTCTTTTTTTTTTTTAATAAAGTGGAAGGTGTTGTTGTCCTAATTACTGGGAGGATTTAATTGCCCTGAATACAGGAAAGTTTTTTTTTTGTTCTGATAATACGGGAGGTTCTGTTGTCATGAACACAGTAAAGGTTTGGTTGTTCTAGCTGTAGGAAGAGATCTGATAATTTATTTGCATTGAAAGTTGTCTTGGTTTTAATTGAAGGGGGGTTTGTTGTCTCGAGCACAGGGAGTGTTCTGTTGCCTTTAATACAGGGAGTGTTTTTTCTATGTCTTGAATGCAAGGGTGGTGTGTGTGTGTGTGTGTGTGTGTGTGTGTGTGTGTGTGTGTGTGTGTGTGTGTGTGTGTGTGTGTGTCGGGATGGAGGGAGGGAGGGAGGAGCGAGATTGGGGGTGGGGGGGGGGTATGACTCACGCTTGACCTCAGGAAAGAAGCTGAACACTGTATACACTGAGGGTAGCTCTGAGTGTTGGAAAGGTAACAGCCTACACTGTCATTTTACGAGAGTTGCAGGAGGGCAGCAAACTCAGCAACACAACCTAAAACAAAAACAGAAACATGTGAGTAGTAAACTCCTTTGGCGTGATCCCCCCAGCAACAACACAGTGAATGCATTCTTACACCTGATGAGCCGTGCCCTCCTGTCCTCTCGTCAAAATAAACAACAGCAAGAACAGGGTTGTTTACCTCACACAAACAAAAAAAAAATATCGCAGCCCAGGAGAAAGGGAACATCAAAAAAACAGTGTTATTTTCTTTCACGGTGACTCAGCAGCCCTGACTGATGAGAAACGACAGCACTTGTTATTGCCACTCTGTGGCTTTCCCCCTGAGAGTCAGTGCGATAGACACGGTCACATGAGGCAGACACTCTCTGTTGTTGCAGTCTCCATGACAGGGGTTGTTCGCTGGACTGAACTGGGACAGGTAGACATGGAAACAGTAGTTGGGAAGAAGACACTTTCAAGCTCACTGCGGTAAGGACTGGTGTGACTTTAATGAACAGAACGTGGGGGGGGGGGGGGGGGGGGGGGGGGGGGGTGGAGAGGGGGGGGAGGGCATCGGATCGAATCTTCGGTTCTTTGATTCTTTCTGTCGCTGGACTGGACTGGGACAGCTAGACATGGAAAACAGTAGTTGTGAAGAAGACACTTTCAAGCTCGCTGCGGTAAGAACTGGTGCGACTTTAATGAACAGAACGTGCGGGGGGGGGGGGGGGGGGGGAGGGAGAGGGCGGGGAGGGGGGGGGGGCATCGGATCGAATCTTCGGTTCTTTGATTCTTCTGTCGCTGGACTGGACTGGGACAGCTAGACATGGAAAACAGTAGTTGTGAAGAAGACACTTTCAAGCTCACTGCTGCGGTAAGAACTGGTGTGACTTTAATGAACAGAACGTGGGGGGGGGGGGGGGGGGGGGGGGGGGGGGGGGGGGGGGGGGGGGATGGGGAGGGGGGGGAGGGCATCGGATCGAATCTTCGGTTCTTGGATTCTTTCTGTTGCTGGACTGGACTGGGACAGCTAGACATGGAAAACAGTAGTTGTGAAGAAGGACACTTTCAAGCTCACTGCTGCGTTAAGAAGTGGTGTGACTTCAATCAACAGAACGGGCGTTGGCGGGGGGGGGGGGGGGGGGGGGAGGGGGGGGTAGGGAGAGGGGACATCGAATCGAATCTTCGGTTCTTTGATTCTTTCTGTCGCTGGACTGGACTGTGACAGTTATACATGGAAAACAGTAGTTGTGAAGAATAAGAATACATTTCAAGCTCTCTGCGTAAAGAACTGGTGTGACTTCAATCAACAGAACAGGGGGGGGGGGGGGGGAGGGGACATCGAATCGAATCTTCGGTTGTTTGATTCTTTCTTGCGATATCACAGTGAATAGGACATTGAATCGAATCTTCAGTTTCCCCGAGATGGAGTATGGCTGCCTTAATGGCGGGATAAAAAAAAAAACGGTCATACACACAAAACTCCACTCAGCTTTGTTGGGCAAATGGGATTAATCCTTGCCTGTCTATACAGGGAGTGTCTGCAGGAGTATCAGCCTGCGTACGCAGAAGAAGAAAGAATCTTCAATTCTTGGGTTCCTGGTAATGTTCAAGTAAACAAAATTTATGACTGGTTTAGTGGACATCAATTTGAAACATACACACGTGGATCTTAAGGACAGGCACTCGTGTACATTTTTTGTCTCTAGAACATGGAGTTAGCGTTTATGACTGGCAAAGGCGACATTGATCCGCTTTCGTAGTTATCATTATTAACAGATAAAAACAGTGATGATATTTATCTATATGTCGGGTGCCTAGCATTGATATTTCATGATAGTTTTCTGTTCTGGGAACACGAATTTCAAATAATCAATCCAGTAGCCGTTAGAGTCTGATTATTTTGACCCCGCCTCCACCTCCACCCCCCACATCCCCCCCTCCCCCCTACCCTCTCTCTCTCCCCTCGCGTGGTGTGGGGCAGGAGGCAGCGAAAGCAGTCCAACGACATCGCTTGTTTTCCCAGCGTCTCTCTGTACGGCCAGGTCTTTGTCAAGTGCGTGGCCAGCCACCAGCCAGTGAGGAGGGTAACGAAGAACGAAGTATTCTGTGACGAGCCTTCACTTCGTGTGCCCGTTTTGTGCTGACGCCGCGTGCACTGGGCACAATGGTGACCAATCAATGAAGCCAGATAACTTGGGGGGTCGCCAGTCAGCAAAGGTTCCCGACGCGTCTTTGACGAGACTGGGTAAGTGTTCAGGATGCGTGTGTGTGTGTGTGTGTGTGTGTGTGTGTGTGTGTGCGCGTGTGTGTGTGTGTGTGTGTGTGTCTGTGTGTGTGTGTGTGAGAGAGAGAGAGAGAGAGAGAGAGAGAGTGTGTGTGTGTGTGTGTGTGTGTGTGTGTGTGTGTGTGTGTGTGTAAGCCTGTATGCGCTTTGGTTTATATGTATTCCTGTGTAGATTTGTCTGTCTGACTGACAGTCTGTTATACGTGTCGTGTGTGTGTGTGTGTGTGTGTGTGTGTGTGTGTGTGTGTGTGTGTGTGTGTACGCGCGCGCGCGTGCGTGCATGCGTGTGTGGTGTGTGTGTGTGTGTGTGTGCGTGCGCGCGCGCGTTGTGTATGTATGTGAGTGTGTGTGTGTGTGTGTGTGTTGTGTGTGTGTGTGTGTGTGTGTCTGTCTGTGTCTGTCTCTTCACATAGAAATGTGCGTTCTGTGATTGTGCGTGTAAATATCATTGTGCTCTCTTTCTAACCTCCTCCGAAAAATATAATCCAGTAACTCCATGAACTTGTCGGTAAAGCATTTTAAAAAAAAAAAAAAAAAAAAAGCAAAAAAAAAAAAAATTCATCTAGAGTGGAGATGGAGCAGAACCAGGAGAAAAGGGAGGTAAGTGGGAAGAGGTATATAGGGATGGCGAGCCCAAGGGAGGAGAAACGGTCGTTGTGAGTTCGTGATAACGATTTCCACCTCAGTAGGAGAGAACTGACTCAATTCCGCTCCCTGGCAAAAACTGTCATTGCCGTACGCTACAGGGGGAGGGGAGAAGGGGGTTAAGGGGGGTGGTGGGAGGGAAGCGCAGTTTCATGTTTTTAAGAATTGGTGTCTGGCGCAAGCTGGATCTTTCAGAACAGGCGCCGCTGGACACTCTGGAGGTTCAGACAGCAGACAGGGCAACCAGAACCTAAACTTAGATGAAATGAATAAACAAACAAATTAACAAAAGTTTTAATCAGTCATATGCTATTCGTGTACCATAAGCTCAGATTTGTTTTTTTTTTTTTTTGTTTTTTTTTTTTTTTTTTTTTTTTTTTTTTTTTTTTTTTTTGCATCATTTGAACTTGAGAAACAAAACTCTCACTCCCCACTCACTCACCCCCCATTCCTCTCTCTCCTATCCCGCATCAATGGCTGCCGTTGTCCTTATTTCTTGAGCATTCTTTGTAAATAATTCTCTTTTAGTTTATTATTTTATCAGCTAAAGAATAGATTACCACCGTAAGTTACACGAAATGTAACCTGTGCAAGGTGTCTTTTTATTTTCATCCAAATCACCGAACTGAAAGCAGATCTATACAACATTCAATACACCGCTTATCAACACGTCTAATATATAATGACTTTAAGCCGAATGGACTTCGTGCAGTAGTTTTTATTTTTGAAGCAAGGTAAACAGAACATTCATTTAGATTATCAAATGGAGAGTTATACACAGACCATGGATTTTCTGAAGTGTAGGTCGGTGTGTCTGTTTGAGTTATAAGATTCAGGCCCAATGTAGACTGAATAATTGGAACCATAACATATCTTGCATCCCACCATCATTGAGCCTCAGTATGAATGTCTGACATCATCTCAGATTTGTTTCCTCCTATCTGTGTGTCTTGTGATCGTATGTCTGTGATCTGTTGATCTCTCAATCTTTGTACCTGTTTGTCGGTTTCCAAATGTCCGTCTTTGGGTGACTTGGTGATTTCCTAGCCTTTAAGATCTTTAAACCTGAAAACAGCCTTTAATCGTATCAATGAACCGAAGTTTAAAAAGAGATGATCTCCGAAGACGTAGCATGGCTGCCATAGTGGTGGGATTAAGAACAGTTACACATGCAAAAGTCTCATCGATAGTGAGCTTCGACCTTCCAGTGGAGAGGCGAAGAAGACGACGAAAAAGAATTCGGGCGATCATCATCATCATCAAACTGTCGTTATGCTGTGAACTGTATCTCGTAGAGCAGCGGGACCAGACATTGTCATCACTCCTGCCTTCATAAAGGTTACTGCTTGCTGAATGACAGTCACGACATATCCTCTCTCTCTCTGTCTCTGTCTCTCTCTATATGTCTGTCTGTCTGTCTGTCTGTCTGTCTATCTGTCTGTCTGTCTGTCTGTCTGTCTGTCTCTCTGTCTCTCTCTCTCTCTCTCTCTCTCTCTCTCTCTCTCTCTCTCTCTCTCTCTCTCTCTCTCTCTCTCTCTCTCTCTCTCTCTTCAAACTGAAAATCCTAGTAGCAGAGGAAAACAAGTAAAGCCAATCAATAATTTGCTCTTGAGAGATTTCACAAAGTTAATGACATTAGGTATATAAAAGAAAGAAATGGAAGACATCAGCTACTGGGAATATCAAATTTCTCCTTCAGATCCGGAAGCTTCTTTGGGGTACCGTGCGGTTCCCCTGAAAGGAGCCCCCCCCTCCCCCCACCCCCCCCTGCTGCTCGACCCCCCCCCCCCCCCCTTTTTTTTTTTTTTTTTTTTTTTTTTT
>JADBJO010000184.1:265000-272500 GCA_016801955.1 Conus betulinus | reverse complement strand
TACTGGTAAAATGTGCTTTCAATGAAATCTCTCCTACCTCCGGAAGTCGTGAATGTATTTTGCCTGTTTCTAATGTTAAATTATTTTGGGATCAGTTTAATCTTTTCAACCTTTTCAATATCTAGATTAGGTAGTCCTGTTTTTCGTTTCTAGTAACCTCTCTCTCTCTCTCTCTCTCTCTCTCTCTCTCTCTCTCTCTCTCTCTTCTCTCTCTCTCTCTCTCTCTCTCTCTCTCTGTCTCTTCTTCTTCTTCTTCTTCTTCTTCTTCTTCTTCTTCTTCTTTCTTCTTTTCTTCTTCTTCTTCTCTTCTTTCTTCCCGTTTTTTTAATTTATTTTGATGATCTAGTTGCAAAGTGAAACGACTACAGGCGGAAATCTAAACAAATCTTAAATAAATGTCTGCGAACCCGCCCAGAGAAACGTGGACAAACGAGTCACAAGACAAACCACAACGCGTTTCGACCCCTTAGGTCTTCTTCAGGTGCAACAGAAATGAAACAAATAACGAAAATGCACTTAGCTTTGATCGCTTCTTCTGTGTTCAGCGCAAGGAAGAAGGCGTTGAAAAAAAAATGAACAAAGTCTTGCTGTGGACACGATGAAAAGACTTTAAACAAACTAACTAACTTGATCCCATGATGGAAGAAGTATACGCCCATAATTCCAAACGAACGCTGCTTACGACACCGAATCACCTAGCAGAAATGACCACCCAGAGCACACAGAACAAACAAGGAGGTATCAAAGGACGTCTGTGTCCTCTGTGTTGTCATTTCTGCCAGGCGATTCGGTGTTGTAAGCAGCACTCGTTTCCAGTTTTGGGCGTGTACTTTTTTTCAATATGTGAGCAACAGTTACCCTATTTGCCAAACTCTCCAGCAGCTCTTGGCATTGTTGTTCAGAGAACTTGCCTTGCCTTCACTGCACGTGCTCAAGCGTCGGTGCCCCCTGCTCGGGTCTTTCTTTGTGTCAGAGAAGCGAAGGGGGTAGTGACAGGCGTGAAGAATACGACTTGAGATGCAGTGAGCTGGAATTGCAGGTGGGGTTCCATGTTTATCCAGTGGTCTGTCTGTCTGTCTCGGTCTGTTGATGTGTTTTTCCCCCTTGCTTTTGAACCGTCACCATCATCATCATCATCATCATCATCATCGCTTTCTCTCTCTCTCTCTCTCTCTCTCTCTCTCTCTCTCTCTCTCTCTCTCTCGCTCTCTCTCTCTCTCTCTCTCTCTCTCTCTCATAGCAGATAGATGGCACAGAATAAATTACGCAAGATTCAGGTTGAGAATTTTAGGTTTTTTTATTTTAACAAAAGATGGTTTGAATGTGAAACATTCACAGAATGTACTGCCCTGTAGGTAGACACATTATTGACGTCGAAGAACACTTTCCGTTCCACTGTACTGCTTATAATGAAGTGCGGACAAATTGTTCATTTTCCAGTTAGACATAGCGAAAAGACAAGATGTCGCTGTTGTGTTATCATCAGATGATGAACTTGTAATTAAACCAGTTGAGAAATTCATCGCGGAAGCATAGACAGATGAATGATTGTGAAACTTAAGATAATGCGTTATAAGAGATATATGAATAAGTAATATAATTCATCGCATGTGGAGATCAGTAAGATACAATGTCATCATTTGATTGAGTGGATGGTCGAGTCAGTCTTACGATTTTTTTTCAGCCTTACTGCATGACTCCTGTGCGTGAGGACGTAAGGAAATGTTACGCTTTAATTTGTTCTGGTTAACCTTTGATTTGATACACACTGGGAATGAAAGTGTACTATTTGTTTGCAGGGAAAGGAAGAGGGAAATGTTATTGTTCTGTTAAACTACCACCACCACCACCACCCCTTGTCAAAACACCTCTTTGGTAATGACAATAAAATCTCAAAGTGTCAAAGTGTCTCTGTCATGTATACGCACACACACGCGCGAGTGCGCGCACATACACACACACACACACACACACACACACACACACACACACACACACACACACGCACACACACACACACACACACACACGCACACACACACACACAATCATAGCAGATGCAAAGCGTGGTCGCGCGGACAAGTGGACGCGCGCTCACGTGTGTGTGTGTGTGTGTGTGTGTGTGTGTGTGTGTGTGTGTGTGTGTGTGTGTGTGTGTGTGTGTGTGGTGTGAGTGTGTGTGTGTGTGTGTGTGTGTGTGTGTGTGTGTGTGTGTGTGTGTGTGTGTGTGTGTGTGTGTGTGTTGCGGACGGGGAGAGGGGGAAATAGGGGGATGAGCGGGGCTGGGTCATGGCGTTGGGCTGTGGTGGCGGGCGAGGAGTGAAGAGGGGCGACGGCAGAATACACATCGCACTGATAGTTGACATTCTGCATTCAGTGTTTCTTTGCCTTTTCCATTCTAGATTTGTTTATTTGATTTTTCCCCAAGAGGATGTGAAAGGAAATGATTTATTCGTTCGTTTTCTTTTTTTCCGCCTCTGTCTCTGTCTCTGTCTCCCTCTGTGTCTCTCTGTCTCTCTCTCTCTCTCTCTCTCTGCCACTTTCTCTGTTTCCCTTCTCTCTCTCTCTTTCTCTCTCTCTCTCTCTCTCTCTCTCTCTCTCTCTCTCTCCTCTCTCTCTTTCTCTTCTCTGCCTCTCTCTCTCTCTCTCTCTCTCTCTCTCTCTCTCTTTGCCTCTCTCTCTCTGCCTCTCTCTCTCTCCTCTCCTCTCTCTCTCTTTCTCTCTCTGCCTCTCTCTCTCTCTTTCTCTCTCAGTCTCTCTCATCTTTGTCTTTCACTTTCCCCATCTCTTCATTCTTCCCTCCTGCCTCAGATGACTCAAATAGCTAAGCATCCAATTTTTCCCTGTCACTTTGTGCGTAGCAAATACTTTGTCAATCACAACAGGACTACACAACTTGCCTTGGCAGTTGAAACGAACAGAGCCAAGAACAACTGAATCCCTGCCAATGTAACGGGAAGGTGGGACAAAAAAAATAATGCTGCTGACTGCAGAAACTTCAGGATGGAACAGTAACAAGGAAAACTCGCGTACCATCATCATATCCAATCACCACCCGTTGAAATGACAAGATGCCTTACCATTGGAACAGGTGGAAAGGCAATCACACTCAACAGAAGTAAATTAGTGTTATAACACCAAAACCCGCCTGCCACAAGTTTATGCCTGATTCAGGTCAGCGCAGACAGACATTCTAAGAAAAGCGCGGGCAGAACTAGTCAAGAAACAAAGGAGCAAACACTTTGGAGGGAACGTAGACAAAAATCAGATTAGTTTGTAGGTTCGCAGACTGTAGAATATTTTGTTTATGACTCTTCTTTTTCGTTTCTTTTGATGCGTGGTTCTTTCTTTCTTTGGTTTCTTCATTTCTCTGTTTTTCATGTGCTCTTAGTGCTATGTTAAACCCTCATAAATAAAGATTGTTTTCTGCCTTTTCCTCTCTTGTCTCTTCCCCCGATTTCATTTTCTGTCTGTCTGTCTGTCTGTCTCTCTCTCTCTCTCCTCTCTCTCTCTCTCTCTCTCTCTCTCTCCTCTCTCCTCTTTCTCTCTCTCTCTGCCTTTTTGAGTCACGAGGTGACACCGTAATGGGGTTATATTAGAGTGAAAAAGTAACAACAACACATCACATCCTATCCATACCAGTTCAAATGACCAGACGCCTCAAATTGTCACAGGACGGAAGGCAAAACACACTCAACAGACGCTAGCTGGAGTTATGAGATAACACCACCACACACCCCGCCTGCCACAATCGTCTCCCCAGACACATGGGTGCAGGCGCCCTAAGCAAATAGAGGGTGGATCAGGACAAAGGTAAAGGAGCAAACACTTTGGAGGTAATGGAGAGGAAAAACAGGTTTTGCATGGCTCACTGAATACAGCATAGTTTATGATCTTTGTGTTCTTTGTTGTTGTTGTTGTTGTTTTCTTTACTAACTTCATAACTCTCTCTCTCTCTCTCTCTCTCTCTCTCTCTCTCTCTCTCTCTCTCTCTCTCTCTCTCTCTAGGGTGCTTTTGTGATTGTTGCTAGCACCCCTTCATGAGGGGTAATGGCCTAATCATGAATAAATTATCTTGAGTCTTGAGTCTCTCTCTCTCTCTCTCTCTCTCTCTCTCTCTCTGCTCAGGGTGAACACTGGATGTAAAAAGACACACTGGTGTTTATCTAGTATTCTCGTAAATACTTTTTTCTTATTCTGTCACTCTGTCTGTGTGTCTGTCTATCTGCCTCTCTCTCTCTCTCTCTCTCTCTCTCTCTCTCTCTCTCTCTCTCTCTCTCACTCTCTCTCATCAGTTTGTCTTTCACTTTCCCATCTCTTCATTCTTCCCTCCTGCCTAAGATGACTCATTTGCTAAGCATCCAATTTTTCCCTGTCACTTTGTGCATAGCAATACTTTGTCAATCACAACAGGACTACACAACTTGCCATGGCAGTTGAAATGAACAGAGCCAAGAACAACTGAATCCCTGCCAATGTAACGGGAAGGTGGACAAAAAAAAATGATGCTGCTGACTGCAGAAAAACTTCAGGATGGAAAGTAACAAGAAAACTCGCATACCATCATCACATCCAATCACCACCCGTTGAAATGACAAGATGCCTTACCATTGGAACAGGTGGAAAGGCAATCACACTCAACAGAAGTAAATTAGTGTTATAACACCAAAACCCGCCTGCCACAAGTTTATGCCTGATTCAGGTCAGCGCAGACAGACACTCTAAGAAAAGTGCGGGCAGAACTAGTCAAGAAAACAAAGGAGCAAACACTTTGGAGGGAACGTAGACAAAAAATCAGATTAGTTTGTAGGTTCGCAGACTGTAGAATATTTTATTTATGACTCTTCTTTTCGTTTCTTTTGATGCGTGATTCTTTCTTTCTTTGGTTTCTTCATTTCTCTGTTTGTCAATGTGCTCTCTCTCTCTCTCTCTCTCTCTCTCTCTCTCTCTCTCTCTCTCTCTCTCTCTCACTTGCTCTCTCTCTCTCTCTCTCTCTTTGTCTCTCCCCCCCTCTCTCTCTCTTATTTTACATTATTGTCATATTCAGGGCAAGGACTGGATGTAAAACACACACACACAACACACACACACACACACACACACACACACACACACACACACACACACCCCTAGTGCTTATGTTAAACCCTCAGAAATAAAGATTGTTTTCTGCCTTTTCCTCTCTTGTCTCTTTCCCTCGATTTCATTTTCTGTCTGTCTGCCCCTAGCAATAAGGGGTGATCAGGACAAAGATAAGGGCAAACACTTGGAGGTAATGTAAGGAAAACAACGTTTTGCAGGGTACGCTGACACAGCGAGTTATGACTTGTTTCTATCGTTGTTGTTGTTTTTTCCTTTACTAACTTCCTAACTCACATCTCTTTCTCTCTCACTGTCCTTCCTTCTCTCTCTCTTCTCTCTCTCGCGCTCTCCGGGCTCTCTCTCTCTCTCTTCTCTCTCTCTTGCCAGGGCTAACACTGATGTAACAGGCACACTGGTGCTGACCTAGTATTCTCCTAACTACTCTTTTTATTCTGTCCGTCTGGGTGTCTGTCTGCCTGTTCCTCTCTGTCTCTCTCTCTCCCCCCCTCTCTCTCCTCTCTCTCTCTGTCCTCTCTCGCTCTCTCTCTCACTCACACACACCACACACACACACACACCACACACACACACGACAAGGCATCATTTTACACCCCCATACACACACTACACACACATCACCTCACCACACACACAACACCCCCCCACACACACCCACACACAACACCCACTACACACACACACACACACACATGCGCGGTGGGCCCCCCCCCCCACACACACACACACCACCACGCACGCACGACGCACGCACGCACAACACCCACACACACACCACACACACACACATACGGTAGCTCTGTCTCTGTCTGACTTTCTGTCTCTGTCTCTCTGTCTGGCTCTGTGTCTGTGAGTGTCTGTGTGGTCTCTGTTTCTCTCTGTCTCTCTATATCTCTCTGTCTCCTTTGTTGTTTCTTCTCTCTCTCTCTCTGTCTCTCTGTGTCACTTTGTCTCTGTCCTCTCTCTCTGTGTCTGTCTGTCTCTATCTCTCTCTGTCTCCTCTCTCGCTCTCACTCTCTCTCTCTGTCTCTCCTCTCTCTCTCTCTCACGCATGCACGCACACACACACACACACACACACACACACACCACATGCATGCACACGTTACACACACACACATACACATACACACACACACACACACACACACACACACACACGCGCGCGCGCGCGCACACCCACACACACAACACACACACACACACACACACACACACGCGCGCGCGCGCGCAACACACACACACACACACACACACGCACGCACACAACGCACACACACACGCACACACACGCACGCACGCATACGCACGCACGCACAACACACACATACCCACACACAGAGTAGCTCTGTCTCTGTCTGACTTTCTATCTCTGTCTCTCTGTCTGGCTCTGTGTCCTGTGGGTGTCTGTGTCCTCTGTTTCTCTCTGTCTCTCTATATCTCTCTGTCTCCTTTGTTGTCTTTTCTCTGTCTCTCTATCTGTGTCACTCTGTTTCACTGTCTCTCTGTCTCTGTATCGCGCGCTCTGTCTCTCTCTCTCTCTCTCTCTCTCTCCCTCCTCTCTCTCTCTCTCTCTCTCTGTCTGTCTGTTCTGTCCTGTCTGCCTGTCTGTCTGTCTATCTGGTCTCTCTCTCTCTCTCTCTCTCTCTCTCTCTCTCTCGCTGTGGGTGTGTGTGTTTGTTGTGTGTGTTGTGTGTGTGTGTGTGTGTGTCCCTCTTCCTCATTTATTTTTCTGTTTGTTGTTGTCCTTCCTTCCCATCTCTTATCTCTTTTGTCTTTTGTCTGGCTGCACAAAAGCTGAAAACCTCATTTTCTCTGGTACTCTGCCAGCCACAAACACCATGAAGCTCACAGCGTGCCAAGCCAGTTAAGAGACCAGGACTTGTATCGCTGTAACAGCAAGAGAGCGAAATCCATTTGTGAACTGTAGCAAATTAGAAGAAAAGCAAGTAAGAAGAAATCTCGCCTGCCATTAACACATACTGTCCATAGCAGTTCTTAGGATCCGACGCCTTATAATTGTGACAGGTGGAAAGGGCAACAGTGTGGACAGTGGTTAACTAGTGTTGAGAGATAACGACAAAAATCGCCTGCCATAATAACATCCGGTCCTCACAAGCGTGTGCACGTTTAGGCAGAGCGATGGTGTTAGCAGTAAGAGATCAAAGAACATGTACTCTGGAGGTAATGGAGGGAAAATAGGTTTTGAGGGTTCATCAAGTTTAACAGTGAATGGTTGATGGTTACCTTTTTTTTCTTTTCTTTTTTTTGTTTGTTTGTTTTGTTTTGTTTCTTAAGGTTTCTTTGCTTCTCATTTTTCTATTCTCTCTCTCTCTCTCTCTCTCTCTCTCTCTCTCTCTCTCTCTCGCTCTCTCTCTCTCTCTCTCTCTCTCGTCTGTG
>JADBJO010000184.1:252500-257500 GCA_016801955.1 Conus betulinus | reverse complement strand
TTCTTTTATTTTCTTCTCTTTTTGTACTTTCTTTGATTTCTTTTCTTTCCTTTGTTCTCTTTTCTTTCGCTTATTCTCGTCCTTTCATTTCCTTTTCTTTCTTTCTTCTCTTTCTTTCTTTTCTTTCGCTTCTTTCTCGTCTTCCTCTTTTCTTCCTTCTTTTCTTCCTTACTTTGCCTTCCTTTCTTTTCTTTCCTTAAACTTCTTTCCTTCCTCTTCTTTTGTCTTCCTTTCTTCTTTCTTTCTTTCTTTCGTTCTTTCTCTCTTCTTTCATTTCTTTCTTTCTTTTCTTTTTTTTCTCCTCTTTCTTTTCGTTCCTTTGTCTTTCTTTCTTTTCTCCACCTTTGTTTTTCTTTTTCTGTTATTCCCTTCTTTTCTTTTCCTTTTCTTCTCATTTCTTTTCTGTTATGTTCTTTCCTTCTTTCTCGTTTTCTTCTCTTCTTTTCTCGTCCTCGTTTACTTTTCTCCTTATTTCTTTCTTTTTTTCCTCTTTCTCCTTTTCTTATTTCGCTATCTCTCCCGTCCTCATTTCCTGTTTTCTTTTCCTTCTTTCTTTTCTTGTTTTCGGTTTGTTTATCATTTCTTCCTTCTTTACTCCCTTTCCTCTTGCCTTTCCTTTCCTTCCTACTAGGCCCAGAGCTCTTTTCAGCTGTTTAGAGGATGGATCTGGCAGTGTAAGCTGCTTGTGGAATGTCTTTGAAAGACAGAAGGATTTTGCTAGCTTCGCTGCTCTCTGGGTAGTTTTAGGGGACACAAACATCCAATCTGATCCCAAGAAGAAGAAGAAGAAAAAAAAACCACCAGAAATGTGTCGCGTTGGATTGCGTCCCAAGCGGTCGACATTCACCGCACCTAGTGAACAGCGAATGGAAACTGAGAAGATTCACTGGAGAAGAAAAAAAAAAAACATTTAAAAAAAACTACTGCACTCAAAGACTGGTATTTTTGTTATACACGTTGCAAGCACATGCAGAATCAGAGCACAGGAGCACACAACTCTGTCTCTCTCTTTCTCTCTCTCTCCTCTCTCTCTCTCTCTCTCTCTCTCTCTCTCTCTCTCTCTCTCTCTCTCTCTCTCTCTCTCTCTCCCTCTCTCTCTCTCTCTCTCTCTCTCTCTCTCTCTCTCTCTCTCTCTCTCTCTCTCTCTCTCGCATATGCATATGCACCTCAATTGCAGTGAGATAAATGGAACATAGAGCACGTATCATGTACAGAAATACATACGTGCGCGCGCCACACACACACACACACACACACGTACGCACGCATGCACGCACGCACGCACGCACGCACGCACGCACGCACACACACACACACACACACACACACACACACACACACACACACACACACACACACGTGCGTACACACACACTTAAACGTACAAACACAAAACTTACACACCACTCTGTCTCTCTCTCTCTCTCTCTCTCTCTCTCTCTCTCTCTCTCTCTCTCTCTCTCTCTCTCTCTCTCTCTCTCTCTCTCTCAAACATAGAAAGAAAAAAAAGCACACCCAGGCACACGCAGCAGCAACAGATTATTTACACAGACTTCCTCTGTTTATTAACATGCCAAGCAAGAAGGCAAAAGCAATGTTTCTTTTTGACAGCCATTTCAAGAAATTGATGTGTGTGATTTTACTATTTTATGCAAACATACTTTTGCACACAAGCGCCTCGGAACATATGTATGTGTGTGTGTGTGTGTGTGTGTGTTTGTGTGTGTGTGTGTGAGAGAGAGAGAGAGAGAGAGAGAGAGAGAGAGAAACTAGGTTATTGTCAATATCCTGAAAGATATGAAAAGAATTAATTCGAGCACTCGCGCAGATTTTGTACCAGTGAATGTCCAAAGATGTCGATTGTCTTGTTTTATACATTTTAAGTCTTCAGCAGGAAGAAAGCCTAGGGAGAGAGATCGACAGCAGCTCGTTTTCAGAGAAGAAACCTCCAACAGACAAGTGTTTTGGCCCTGAACTCCTTACACTCTAAAGGGGTCGGGCTGCATCCAGGTCATGACTCCCAGATGCTCTTCTACTGCCGACTTTTCCCTTGATGTTGCCGGCATTCGAACCCACAGCTTTTAGATGGGTTGGACTGTCAAAGCGTGCCTTTTTATACGGATGTTTACCCCACTGCTAACGGACACCTGATCTAAGTTTGGAAATTTAAGCCTCATGAAGTTGAATTTTGTTCCTCCTCGACCAGATCCAGCTGGAACTCTTTTCAGTTGCCTCTGCCATTGCCTTCAGGGTTCTGGTCCTCTTCTTCCCTGAAATCCCGTGCTGTCATGAGATCATAAACTGATGAGCCTACAGACCCCTTGCTCCAACCTCTATGGTGAGGACCTAGGCCTGGAAGCCAGATTCCCTCAAGATGCCGGCTAGAGTGGCATACCTCTCAGTCTTGTAGATGTGAGCTTGCTCCATTCTGCTTTCGTATGACACAGCGAGATCGATCAGAATCATCTGTTTTGATGAACCTGAGTGGAGAACAATATCCAGTCTCATGCCACTCTTCCTGATGATCACTGGATGGTTCCCCCTCCTGGAAGGTCTGCTGTGTATTCCCAGTCGTCTTCTCAATCCAGTAAACCCTGTTTCTACGCTCTTGACATCACAGCTGTTTCAGACCATGATTTGCGGCCTCCTGCCGTCTGCGAAACTCCTTGAGCACTTGCCTGTGCCTCCATGTGTACCTTCCTTGGGTTAGCGCTGTTTTGCGTGAACTCAGAACATGTTCTGCTGTTTGTTTGCCGTGACAGAGTGGACCCGTGGGATCATTTAATTTCCACTCATTTGACCAGGCTTGAGTTCGAGTGCAGGACGTCATTTACAGCTCAAGTGGATGAAGCTGACTCCGAGAGGTGCCATGTGCCGTATGTCATTCCAGGCCAGGCATCTTTGGGCTGCGTTTTCTCACGTAGTCCACTGTCCTTGGCATTGCTGGACTGCGTTCTGGATTCTCTTTTTATTCTTCGATTTTTCTATTACCAGGTCTCTCTTTCCTTTCCCTTCTGCTTTTGACCACCATTTCATTTCTGTTTATCCCAGCCCCTGACTGTTGGTCTGCGTATGCCTGTTGTTTCTCTGATCTCGAGGTGTTCCTTTGCCATGGCCGCTGCCTGTCGAACTTTCCGCTTTCGACCAGTCTTTAGCTTGGGCCGGGCTGATCTCACAACTTTGTCTTCGGAGTCCTCAAGCATGGTTAGTGACCTTTGTATTCCTCGAGGATGGATTTTAGAGGAAGCTTAGCTTTGCTTGGCGCTGTAGACTGCAACCTCAGTGAGAGCAGGTGGGACACCCAGACATTTCCTTGTTTTGTTGGTTGGTTTGGGCTTCCATTGATTCCACAGTGCTAGTGCTTTGTCGTACACTAGTAGAGACCACCACAGTGCTAGTGCTATATCGTACACCAGTACAGACCACCACAGTGCTAGTGCTATATCGTACACTAGTACAGACCACCACAGTGCTAGTGCTATATCGTACACCAGTACAGACCACCACAGTGTTAGTGCTTTGTCGTACACCCAGTACAGACCACCACAGTGCTAGTGCTATATCGTACACCAGTACAGACCACCACAGTGCTAGAGCTATACCGTACACCAGTACAGACCATCACAGTGCCAGAGCTATACCGTACACCAGTACAGACCACCACAGTGCTAGAGCTATATCGTACACCAGTACAGACCACCACAGTGCTAGTGCTATATCAAGTAGAGACCACCACAGTGCTACTGCTGTATCGTACACCAGTAGAGACCACCACAGTGTTAGTGCTGTATCGTACACCAGTACTGACCACCACAGTGCTAGTGCTATATCAAGTAGAGACCACCAAAGTTCTAGTGCTGTATCGTACACCAGTAGAGACCACCACAGTGCTAGTGCTGTATCGTACACCAGTAGAGACCACCACAGTGCTAGTGCTGTATCATACACCAGTAGAGACCACCACAGTGCTAGTGCTGTATCGTACACCAGTACAGACCACCACAGTGCTAGTGCTGTATCGTACACCAGCAGACCTCTTTCATGAAATCTTGGCCTTCTGGCACAGAGAAGAAGAATGCATGCTGTCTGGTCCAGCAGACCTGTTTGATGAAATTTTGGCTTTCTGGCACAGGAGAAGTCCCGCTCTACAGTCTAAGAAACTAATCGAAAAGCCTTTCGATTGTAACGCTGAGCCTGTTTCTCTTGAACTGTGATGAGCAAATTATGTTATAAAGGAATTTCAAATAACTCTGTTTGTCTCTGTAACAGTCGATCAGTTTGCTTGATATTATTTCTCCATAGCGGTCTTTTTGTACTCCATGTTCTTATAGAGCAGGGAGTACTTTACAATGGGAACGAAGAAATGCTGTCTGTCTGTCTGTCCGTCCGTGGTCAATATGTGTTCCACTCGCTCCAGACAAAACTGCTGGACCGATCTTTCTGAAGATTTGTAGATATGTTCATTGTGGGTCACGGATGATACCCTGTTTTATTTTACCAGAATAGTCGTTACTAACGGCTATAAATGATAATGTTGTGATGCATAGTTTAAGCAATAACGGTTTATAAACTTAAATGTAACCAATTTCTGTAAGCCTGTCGGTAGTATAGTGGTTAGTATCCCCGCCTGTTACGCGGGAGATCAGGTTTCACTTCCCCGGCGGGGAGAGCAGCATTTTTTTTTTTCTTTTCTCTTACATACAAATTTCTACACCAAAAGGGAGAAAGTGCTATAGTGATTGATTTGTTTTTCTTTGTGTTGTACCACTACTTACGGCATCTTATATTTTCAGTCAAAGAAACGCCTTCATTCATTTCACTCTTCGAAACAGAAACCTTTAAATAGACTTGAAATTGAACTGGAAGATTCTAAATTACTTTTTCACTGGTTTTCATAAATGACAGGCTCAAACCGCTGGCCGGGTAGGAAAGACAGAAAAGTGGAGTTTTTTTGTTTAGGATTTTCATTTGAATCGTGTGTGTGTGTGTGTGTGTGTGTG
>JADBJO010000184.1:240000-242500 GCA_016801955.1 Conus betulinus | reverse complement strand
TTCCCTTTAGCACTTGGCCAGAAATGTTCCGCTGCGGAGTTGAAAACAAACAAACAAACCAAGAAAGAAAACGAAATAGAGAGACAGCTTGAAAGAGGCATTGAAACGTTAGAAAGAAAGAGAAGCTTAACAAACATTGAAAAACAGCAGTTACGTGATCATAAAGATAAGCTGGTCGCTATTAGAGCACATAGAATGGAGGGAGTGTTGCTGCGATCAAGGCATCGATGGGTGGCCGAAGGGGAAAATGTGAATAGGTATTTGTGTTTCAAAATGGAGCGACTGATGGCGGAGAACGAAGCAAAATTTAGAAAGAGTGGGGGTTAGTTGCCGCCAAGGACATTGACAAACAAAGTACAGGACAAGACACGATGCATTTCGACCTCTTGGGTCTTCTTCAAGTAAAAAAAAAAAAAAAAAAAATATAGATCACATTTAACATTTAGGACAGTACAAACAAAGAACGAAGAGAGACTTATCTGATGTCCATGTGGTGTGCTGTGAAGAATGGCCGTTGTGTTGTTTAGAGAAAAGAAATTATGTTAATAAATGTATAAGTAAAATTGTACTTGATAATGGAATTGAAATAACAGAAACCAATGATATTGTAAAAGAAGTAAAACATTTTTTATGAAAACTTTACGAGGAAAAGGAAGTGGAAGACAGTGTTGTTAGTGAACTTATAAATAACCTGCCTACAATAACAGCGGATGAAAAGGGCTTAATGGAGGGACTGATAACTTTAGATGAAGCTAGTGAGGCTTTAAAACAAACGAAAATAATAAAAGTCCTGGCACAGATGGATTCACCGTTGAATTTTTCAAGGTGTTTTGGATCAATTAGGAACGTTCATAGTAAGGTCTTTAAATGAGAGATTTTGCAATCAAGAACTATCGTCTACTCAAAAGGAGGGTCTAACTGTTTGTTTACCCAAAACCTGATAAGGATAGGAGTACATTTTAAAAAAAAAAAAACTGGAGACCGATATCATTATTAAATGTGGTGTATAAAATTGGGTCTGCATTCATTGCTAACAGAATTTAAGCTCATCTTACCTTCAATCATAAATGAAGATCAGTCAGGCTTTGTGCCTAACCGCTTTATAGGTGACAACATTAGATTAATATATGACTTAATTGATTATTTGAATAAGAATAAAAATGCCTGGTTTGCCTTTATGGCTAGATTTTTTTAAAAAAAACTTTGATTCTGTTAGCTGGAAGTTTATGTCAAAAGTTATGCGTGCATTTGGCTTTAGTCCAAATATATGCCCAGTGGGTTAGTATTTTTTATAGAGACACTAAATCAGCAGTTTGTGTTAATGGGATTATCTCTGAATGGTTTCAAATTGGGAGGGGCTGTAGACAAGTGGATCCTATCTCTCCATTTTTGTTTATCCTATGTGTGGAAATCCTGGGTTGCATGATAAGTCAAAATAATAAGATAGAAGGAATTAAATTGGTGATATAAAATATAAAATTTCTCAGTTTGCTAACGACACTGAACTTTTCTTAAACGACAAAAAAATAACATTTGAAGAACCTTTGAGCACATTAGATGTGTTTGGTAAAAAGTCTGGTTTAAAACTTAATACAGGAAGTCGGCGGCGGCTATATGGTTAGGAAACAAATGCAATTCCCAGGAGAGATTTATGCCTCATTTACACTTTGAATGGAATCCGCCTAAACTCAAAGTGCTTGGCGTCTGGTTAACTAATGATTTAACCGACTGTACGAACTTTAATTTGAACGAATAGTTTGCAGAAATTAGAAGACTGTACAAGATATGGTTAAGCGAAACATAACGCCTTTGGGTAGAGTAGCGGTTCTCAGGTCTTTAATTCTGTCAAAAATTACTTATCTATGGATGTTGCTACCAAATCCACCCGAGCAATTGATAGATTCAATACAAATCTCGGTGTTTCAGTTCGTTTGGAGTAGGAAAAAAATATAAATCAACAGGAATAAAGTAGCTGTAAGCATTATTAATAAAGGTGGACATGGAATTCCTCATATTATGGATGCAGTAACAGCATTAAAACTCAGCTGGATTCGAAGACTGAAAAATAGTAATCACAAATGGAAAAGATAAGTCACATAAAACAATTCATCCGAACATAGCTAGGTTAGATTTATTGGGCCCATCATACCTGCTGAGAAACACATGTTAAGCAATTTTTGGATCAATGTCTTCGAAGCATATAAACTATTAAGCTTAAAGGTAAATATTGAAACAACAAGGGATTTGCTTTTGGAACCTATTTTCTATAATATAAATATTAGTATAGGTCAAAGAATCATTTACTATAAGAGATGGGATGATGGGTATTTTTATGATTAGAGATTTGTTAAATGATGATGGAACCTCTTTGACTATGAATCAGTTTAAACAAAAACATGGTGTTAACGTCGATTTTGTCACTTATAATGGATGTGTCGGTGCTATACGTTGCTATATCAACAAGACAGGATTAACCTTTAACAGTAACGATTCCATTGCA
>JADBJO010000184.1:232500-235000 GCA_016801955.1 Conus betulinus | reverse complement strand
ACACGAGAACCAAGGTGACATCCGAGGTACGCAGGAGAACCAGAGGTGACATCAGAGGTACACAGGAGAACCAGAAGTGACGTCAGTGGGCACAGGAGAACCAGAGGTGACGTCAGAGGTACACAGGAGACCCAGAGGTGACGTCAGAGACACAGGAGACCCAGAGGTGACGTCAAAGACTCAGGAGACCCAGAGGTCACATCAGAAGCGCGGAGGAGACCCTGAGGTGACGTCAGAGGCGCAGGAGATCCCAGAGGTGAGGCTACAGGTCAAAGTTTCGGTCCCTGGTAGAGGTAAAGCAGAGGTGAGGCCATAAGTGAAGATGACGTCTGAGGTAACAGTGAGAGGCCAGAGGCGATGCCAAAGATAAGACCAGAGGAAGATGTAAGGCCAGAGAGACGTGAGGCCAGAGGTGAAATCAAAAGCAGGGATGAGGTCAGAGGTGAAATCAAAAGCAGGGATGGGGTCAGAGGTGAAATCAAAAGCAGGGATGAGGTCAGAGGTGAAATCAAAAGCAGGGATGAGGTCAGAGGTGAAATCAAAAGAAGCAGGGATGGGGTCAGAGGTGAAATCAAAAGAAGCAGGGATGGGGTCAGAGGTGAAATCAAAAGCAGGGATGAGGTCAGAGGTGAAATCATAAGCAGGGATGGGGTCAGAGGTGAAATCAAAAGCAGGGATGAGGTCAGAGGTGAAATCAAAAGCAGGGATGAGGTCAGAGGTGAAATCAAAAGCAGGGATGGGGTCAGAGGTGAAATCAAAAGCAGGGATGAGGTCAGAGGCAGGGTTAGAAGCCTGAGGTAAGACCAGAGGTGAATCCAGGGGGTGAGACCGGAGGAAGAAGTGAAAACAGAGGTAGGGCCCCAGGTGAACGTGAAGCCAAAGGTGAAACCATAGGTAGAGATTAGAAAAGTAGTTAAAGACTCAGAATCAAAACTTACTTGGAGAATATTTCGACAGGGTCGCCCTGTCGTCATTAGCTCACTGTTGCTGTTGTGGCAGCGAGGCCTGGTGGGGCGACTGTTGTGTGGGGTGAACGTACGGTTGTCAGGATCCGATCGTAGATAGTGGGAAGTTCAAAGCCTCGGTCTCTGTACAGGCTGGGGGGAGGGGGTGGGGGGGGGGGGGTGTCTGGTCTTGATTTCGATGGCTTCTTTAACTTAACTTTCTCCAAGTAAGTTTTGATTCTGATAAGTCTTTAACTACTTTTTTAATGTTGAATCCAGAAACCTATATTCTTATAGGTAGAGACATGATGTCAGTAGAAGGTTGAAAGGCCAACGGTGAGGCCAGAGATGAGACCAGAGGTGAGGTCAGCGATAGAGGTGAGCCCAAAAGTAGAGATGGCGTCAGATGGTTGGGGTCAGAGAGAGGGGGGGGGTTCAAAGTGGGGGGGGGGGGTGGTGGGGGGGTGGGGGGGGGGGGGGGGGGGGGGGGGGGGGGGGGGGGGGGGGGTGGGGGGGGGAGGCAGATAAGTTGGGGGTGGGGGGGGGTGGTTGGGGTAAGGGGGGGGTGGGGGCCAGAGGGGAGGGGGGGTGGGGGGGGGGGGGGGGGTGAGCCCAAAAGTAGGGGGGGGTCAGAGAGGGGGGGGGTTGGGGGGGGGGGGGGGGGGGGCAGAGTAAGAGGTTAGGTCAAAAGCAGGGGTGAAACAAGAGGCTGAAACAAGAGGCTGAAACCAGAGATGGAGATGAGGCTAGAGATGAGGACATAGACCAGACCAAATGTGGAGGTGAAGCCAGAGGCGAAGCCGAGGTGAGACCAGAGGTAAATGTGACGCCAGAAGTAGAAATAAAGGTGAGACCAAAGGAGGGCAGAGGTAATGGTGAGACCCTAGGCCAGGCTGAGGTCAGAGGTGAGGACAGACACGAAACCCAAATTTAAGGTGAAGTCAGAAACGAAGCCAGGATAGAGGAAAGAGGCAGATCTGAGACCACAGGCGAAACCACAGGTGAAACCAGAGGCCATGGGTGGGGCCCGAGGTGATGCTGAAGGTGAGCCAAAGGTAAGGCCAGAGGTAGAGGTGTTGTCAGAGATGATGCCGACGGCGTGGCCAAAGGCAAGACCAGAGACAGACATCAGGACAGAAACGAAGCGACAGTTGAGGCCAGAGGTGAATCTAATGGTTGATAGGAGGCCAGACGTAAAGGTGATACTAGAGGAGAGGTGAGATCAGAGCTAGAGTCGGGCTAGAGTGAGACTGGGGGTAGAGGTGAGGCCAGAAATAAAGATGAGAGCAGGATTGCGGCTGGAGTGAGGTTAAAGGAAGAGACAAAAGCAATGCCAGAAGTGGGCCCAGAAACCAGTAGTAAGACCAGAAGCCATGGTTGAGGCCAGAGCTGAGATCAGCGGCCAGAGGTTATGCCAGAGACCAGAATTGAGGCGAGAGATGAGGCCAAACGTGAAGTCGGATGCCAGAGCAAAGCTCTTTTTCGCTAGTATACTGAATTGAGGGATCTAAAGCTCACTCATTCAGGATGGTTCTGTGACTTAGCATTCTTTTTGC
>JADBJO010000184.1:195000-202500 GCA_016801955.1 Conus betulinus | reverse complement strand
ATATGGGTTCAGTGTTATCTCTTTACCACAAATACAGTTAGTATTCTTACTAAACTTTGTTTTTAAAGCATTTAGCTTTAATCGAATTATAAGGGAAGATATTTGTCTGGAATAATAAACTGGAAGATCAGTCGTTTTTCTCAATACAAGGTCTAATGGAAAAGCTTCCCATTGGTTGGATGAAATCTCGGTAGGCGTATCAACATTTGTTTGAGCTCTCTTCCGTGCAGTCGATTCAAGGGTACGATAGCATTCCACTACTGACGGTTTTTATTTTTAACTCAGAAAATGACCCTGCTTTTTTTAGCACCTTATACCAGTATGCGAAGGAATCCAGCAAAATTCTATAAAAAATGTCTTTAGACGCCAGACAGTATAAAAGATATTTAATTTCAAACACAAGGTCGGGTCCGGTCGAAATATTGGAGGAGTCAAGGGCAAGTAGGACTGATTTTGAATCTACAAAGAAAACTACCTGAGCGATGTTAATGGGAAGATCTGTTAGAAATTCCATTGGCGTCATTATAGCTACTAATTCGGCTGTAAATATAGATAAATTGCTACCCAGAAAGAACGATCTTTGAGTTTTAAGGGAAGGAATAACAAATGCTGCACCAACATTTCTATCATCTAAAACTGAACCATCAGTAAACACCTGAAAATGATTTTAATATCTTTCGTATACATGTGATTTTGCTAAATTTGCGATGATATTAATATTTACTCTTTTTTTTTGTTATCAGAATAACCAGTATCAAGAATAGGTTTTGGTATCCCCCATGATGGAATAAATGAAGAAGATGGTTTTTAGCCACTTCTTTAATATCTATTTTTGAACATTTAATCAAATCAGAAGTGTATGTAGCTATTTGTTTCTTGCGATTTAATCGTAATTGCTCTTTTTGGAAAGTCAGTGTCGGATCTAATTTTTAAATCTTCTTGAATGTAATTATCACCAGCACTCGATTTTATGACAAATTTTGATGCAGCTAGTTCACGATAATCATCAAGGGGCAAGATTCCAGCTTCTCTATATGTCTTTGCGTTTGAGGCATGAATAGGGATACCAAGAGCAAATTTAATGGCTTTGCAATCCAAACTTTGTAATTTTTTTAGAAGAAATTTTGGAGCCCTAAAGTACACTTCTTGACCATACGTAAGTTTTGATCTAACAAGAGCGATAGAAAGATGAAGTAGAGTTTTTGAATCCATTCCCCAGGGTAGTCTGCTTATGATCTGTAGTAAGTTCAAACTTTTCCTAGCCTTTGTTAATATGTATTCAAAATGAATATTCCAAGATAATTTTGAGTAAGGAAAAGTCCTAAAAATTTAATACTTTGTTTATATTCT
The DNA here is from genome assembly GCA_016801955.1 of Conus betulinus. Classification (NCBI taxonomy): domain Eukaryota; kingdom Metazoa; phylum Mollusca; class Gastropoda; order Neogastropoda; family Conidae; genus Conus; species Conus betulinus. The sequence goes on along the minus strand of JADBJO010000184.1, from coordinate 201,150 downwards.
AAAGGTTCCCCTAGAAGTTTGAAGACTGGTAAATTTTCTGGATTGCTTCCTGCATTAAACAACATCATATTTGTTTTTTCAGAGGACAAGGACAGACCATTTTCTTTCATATAGTTTCCCTATGCTATCTAAATCTCTTTGATATAGTCTTCTAGCATAATTCTGTGCTCTTTGTGCGGTTGACATTTTCAGAGTTACTTTCATCCACATACAGATATCATCTGCGTATTGCACTAGAACGACATTTTTGGAAACTGCTTTTGGGAGATCGTGAATAAGGATGTTAAAAAGAATAGGTGCTAATACTGAGCCTTGCGGAATTCCCATGTCTAGTTTTCTGAGTGTTGAGTGTCTTCTTCTTCCTACTCTGGCTAACATACTTCTATTATTTAAAAATGATTTAATATAATTGTACATGTTTCCAGATATTCCAATCAGTTTCAGTTTGTATAACAAGCGCCTGTGCCAGACTTGGTCATAGGCTTTTTAACATCAAAGAAGGTAGCGAGTATACTTTTCCTACGAGCAAACTGACGCTTTATTTGAGTAGATAATTTAACCAAGTGCTCAACTATAGATCTTCCTTTCATAAATCCAGCTTGATTAATTGGTATTACATTGTTCTTTTCACAAAGTGTATGAGCCTATTTAAAACAATTTTTCTACAAGTTTACCACAATGGGAAGTGAGAGCTATAGGGCGGTAGCTGTTTTTGTCATTCATAGGTTTACCAGGTTTTAAAATTGGAACGACTATTGAATCTTTCCATATTTGAGGAACAACGCCATTTTCCCAGCAATTCTGAACTATATGATGCAGGAAAACAATGCAGTTATCAGGGAGATGTTTTAACATTTCATTGTTCACAATATCAATACCAGCAGAGCATTTTTTGTTGCTGTTACCATATATTGCACTTTTCAACTCTCTGATTGTTATCGGTGCATTAATAGAGAGATCAGTGTGTGTGTGTGTGTGTGTGTGTGTGTGTGTGTGTGTGTGTGTGTGTGTGTGTGTGTGTGTGTGTGTGTGTGCGTGCGTGCGTGTGCACGAGCGCGTGTGTGTGTCTGTGTCTGAGTGTTTGTGTGTGTGTCTATATGTCTGTGTTCTGTCTGTCTGTCTGTCTGTCTGTCCGTCTGTCTGTGCATGTGTGCTTTAGCAGGCCTACGTAGACTCCACGCGTGTGGCTATGTATTCATATGCATGTAGATAGATAGATAGATAGATAGATGTGGGTGTGGGGGGGGGTCCGTCTCTCTCTCTCTCTCTCTCTCTCTCTCTCTCTCTCTCTCTCTATATATATATATATATATATATATATATATATATATATATATATATATATGTCTGTCTCTCTCGTGCGTGCGTGTGCGTGCATGCGTGCGTGTGTGCGTGCTCTCTCTCGCGTTCGCGTCTCTCTCTCTCTCTCTCTCTCTCTCTCTCTCTCTCTCTCTCTCTCTCTCTCTCTCTCTCTGCGGGGATGTATGTGCACCCATTTCTTTGCATATCTTTCCTTGCGTGTATTATTGATTTGGATAGTGTCGTTCTCATGTCTGCTCGTGTATGTACTCTGCTGCAGTTAACCCCCTATTGCTTAGGAAATTGTGGCTCATTTTCACCCTCCTGGTGCCAGCGATGTTTATTTCCTCAAGCCTGTGTCTGTTTATTTGCATTATCTGCATTATGCTTCCCCTCTACTCCTACCGCCCCCCCCCCCCCCCCCCCCCCCCCCCCCCCCCCCCTCCCCCGCCCTTTGCATTTCAGTCCCCCAGATCTATATTCGTTCGTCTGTTTGTTTCTCTGCTTGCAGCATAAAAGCTGAAGAGCATATGGTGCGGCAGCAGTAGTGGCAGCTGCAGAAGTACAGAAGCAGCAGCAGCAGCAGCAGCCATTTTTTGTGAGATCGACAACCGCCACAACAGATGCTGCTGTAGAAGCACTTCAGAACAGAGACGTCTGCGACTGTCATCATCACCACCTCCACCACCAACACCACCACCAACAGCACAACCACCAACACCAACACTACCAACACCACTAACACTAGCACTACCACCACCAGCAATAACAACAACAACCACAACAACAACAACAACAACAACAACAACAACACAACAACACAGTACGAAAGTGAGAAATATAAGCCATATTATACGCAGCCTAAGTGAGTTTCAAACTGCAGACGAGCATTACAAGTGTGGCATTTTCAGCAGTGACCGAAACTACATTGAACTATACAAAAAACAAAAAAAACGAACGACTAGACTGCCAGTAATATAAACAAGAACGAGGGACAACAACAACAACTGTGACAACAGCAACAAACAAGTTACAACATTCAGAAGGGCTGGAGTTATAGTGACGACCAACACAGAAAAGTGGCGTCAGAATTAACAATTTGTAACAATATCAACAAAAACTACAACAAAACCGAAAAAAAAAAATAAAACATGAAGAAAAGCATCATGCAATAACCACCAAAACATTGCTTCTAGTGTGACAACCACAAAATATAGCGTTAGAAACACCGACAACAATAACATCAGTAAAGCAGCGCAGTGAAGGTGTGTAATACGAAACAACTACTCATTTTCGAACAACAAGCTTAGGAACAACAATAGCAACAAAATTGATAAACTACAACTGTAAGATATTGGAGAAAAGAAGGCAGAATAGCAAAACAACAACAATAAAGAATACTAATAACACTGAACATCAGCAACAATAACAAACCCATATATCCAAAATTAACAAATCTTTTATTCGAGAATAGCATCAGCAACAAGAGAAAATACGGTAAATAGATAGCAGCATTACAGCCTTAGCACCGAAAAAAAAGAAGAAATACACACATAACACAGGATCTATAATAGCCACAACAAAAACAAACAGAAGGAACAGTACAACAACTGCAGATTCCAAGGAGGAAATATGACAAAAACAATGACGACAACAAAAACTAGAAACAAGACAGAAAACAATATAACAGGTACCGCGACGTCATTCCGAGACAAGAAAAACAAACACAAACACCATCACCACCAACAGGAATAGATCAGTAGCAATAACAAGAGGACAAAACACAGGAATGATAACAATCGCAAAAACGCCTACAGCAACAAAAAAAAAACACTAATTAAATCAAAAAAAGCATCCATCGGTTATAACAACGGCAACAAAAAAAAACAGCTTCAACGAAGATGACACTGAAGAAAAAAGCAGAATGAACAAAAAACAGCAACACAACATCAATACATCGGTAATGATTACGTGCAACAACATAAAATACAGTAAGAAAAAAACGGTCAATAAACAACAGAACCAAACAAGCAAGAAAGTAGCAGTAACAATAACAAAGCAGCCACTTGACAAGAAGCAAAAACAACGACGTTAGCAAAACTAACCAGTAACCACCAACACTAACAAGAATAGCAAACTACACTACAGCTTCCACAGATAACAACTACAACACAGGCCAAAAAATATAGAACTGCCAGTAATTTTTAAAAAAATCAACAAAGAAACAACAATAATAACGGCAACATCAACACACTATAACTGGAACAATACAACGCCAGCCAGCTCTTCCGCCACCACCCCCATCACTGGCACCACCCAGACTACAAGCCCCGCTGTCAGAAGTGACAAGCCCAGAATCACTGTCATCATTGTCATCATCATCAGCAACAGCAGCAGCAACATCAGCAGCATCCTGCGCCATCATGAGCAGCTCCGGAACTGGGGACGCGTCAGAGAAATGGCGCAGCTGGGAGGAAGAACAGTTCATCCGGGACCTTCACAAGGCCAACAACATCCTCGGCATCTCGCTTCTGGTCAGTGAGGTTGTTACAGATGATGACAACGATGACGATGATGATCATAACGATAATGATAAATTACGATAATGAGGAGGTGGTTAGTAATGATTATAAATTACAGTAATTATCTCCTTCTATTAGAATATGTTTCAACCAAAGCCCGTGAGTTCGTTTGCTTGTGTGTTAGAAGGATTACGCAAAAATATGTAGATACAAGCGGAAAATAATGATTGAATAATAATGATTAAAGAAAATAGCAGTCATCTCCTTCAATAAAGTTATGTTTCCACCAAAGCCTGTGAGTTCGTTTGCTTGTGTATTAGCAGGATTACGCAAAATATGTAGATATAGGAGGAAGAAGAAATGAATAGTAGAATGATAATGATTAAACAAAATAGAAATCATCTGCTTCAATGAAGTTATGTTTCCACCAAAGACCGCTAGTTCTTCTGTTTATCAATAGGATTATGCAAAATAAATGCATAGATAAATAACATGACTGATTGATATAACAATAGTTACGTCAATCAATGAAAATCTGTTAAACCTAAGCCTGTTAATTCGTTTGTATATCAGCAGAACTTCGCAAAATAAAGATACAAATGATAAATAAATAAATAAATACGATTATCATTATAATAGTATCTCCATCGATAAAGTTGTGTTTTTTTCACCTAAGCATGTTAATTTGTAAAAGTACCAACCTAGTGTACCTGATCAACTGTGGACATTGCCAGGATGCACAGTATGTGTTGGTGAGACGGGAAACAGCCTACAAACACGCTTCAGTGGTCATCGCTCTGACATCATCAGAAAGCAAGATACACTTGTAGCACGCCATTTCTGTGGACCTGGACACCAGCTGTCAGATTTGAAATGTTGTGTGTGACTGAACTCATAAAGACCACATACACACAGAAAAGAAAAGACAGAGAGAGGATGTGGAGACACAAGTTGAAGACCAACTACCCTTTTGGTCTCAATGTGTGGGATTAGTTGGTTCAGCGAAGGGCAAAGTTCCCAGGGCAGATTGTTCACGTGAAACCAACTAATCCCACACATTGAGACTTCACCCAGGCATCACTATTTATCATACAGTAATGAGGGGGGTGGGGGGGGATTAATGACGTAAAAAACACACATTACGTCAACTAGTTTTGACGCCGACTTCCATGGTCAGCTGAAGAAGGTTTGCTAAAACCGAAAAAAGTTCTATAAAATGCTTTGGGTGTTTGTTGTTTTTTATTTGAATCATGTTAATTTGTTTGTTTGTTTATCAGCAGGATAACGGGAAAAAAAAAAAATCATTATTGAGTACCGCACCCAGCGTATCTGGCATCCTTTTAGCAAAAGTAACTTGCTCTAACCACGAACACTGTGATTTCGTGTTACCAACTAGTAAATGTCTACGAGGTAATACATTTTATGGAATCTTAAGTCCGTGTACAAATGTAGATATTGACATTTCATTTATTTTTTTTCCCGTGGCCTATTGAACAAAAGTACATGGGAAGTAATTCTGTTAGACAGTGCTAGCTGTTACTTCCGGTGTTGTTAAAGAATCGCTCATGAACTAATTCCAGGGGCTGATCCATTGTGTCATTGGTTTCAAAGGCACAATGAACGGGGCAAAAAAAAACCCACCCTAGGCGTCTTGCCCTGGTGAAGGTGTGGGCGTTTGACCCCAGACTGACCTACTTTAACAGAATGTCAGACAGCGGGAAAGAGGGGAAGCAAACTGGCGCCAGCATCACTAGCATCGAGTTGAAAGCTTCTTAATCAATATAAAATAATACAAAGCTTTTCCATTTCATTTGTTACATTATGAATATACTTAAACTGAATACATATAAGAAATTACTGAAAACAAGCCCAAAAGAAACACATAAGTCTGTAAAACTTACCGTACAGTTGGGAGTTCTCTTCTCCTGTCAGACGCGTCTTCTTTGTTCAGGATTCAGGTCAAGTATCACGTGATTTGCTGCATCACATGTTCTCCGAAATATGGGGGATGGGCGTTTGACCCCACTTAGGCATTTTGTCCCGTGCTATCCTATTCGTCTTTGTCAGCGTTTGAACGCCAGATCACACGGGCTTTTCGTGACGTCGCCACACGAGAGAGAGAGAGAGAGAGAGAGAGAGAGAGAGAGAGACAGACAGACAGACAGAGAGAGAGAGAGAGAGAGAGGAGGAGGAGGAATGGGGGATTCTTTCCCCGATTTTACTCTCTTCGACTAGCCCTTAAGCACCATTTCCATTTCTGCCAGACACGAGGGGGAGAGGGAGGGAGAGAGGGGGAGCAAAAAAACTTAAGGGGAGAGGGGCGAAATCT
>JADBJO010000184.1:175000-187500 GCA_016801955.1 Conus betulinus | reverse complement strand
CAGTAAAACAATATGGATGTCAGGGCCGAACGATGAACCCAAGCGTCAAAAACAATTCCCTCGGAGGGCCTTTCTTGAACGTTGAGGTCAATGACGAAAAGGACATCGAGTCGACTCATGCTCCAATGACCGGCACGTCAAATGTATGGAAGCTTATCAGTAGCAAAAAGGCTATATTTATCATTTTCAGGTGAAAATATTCATTACGACTGTTTTCATACAAGAAAATAGGTATAGTGAATGAGAACTTTTATGCTAGCTGTTTAAATATAAAAGTGTTTTCAGTGACCAGTTTCCACGTAAAAACAGGTAATAATCACAAGAAAACAAGCGTTCATTTGAAAATAATTGTTCTACCCTAAGCATTACTGTCTTCACGTGATGTTTAGCTGTTTTCACATGATGTTTAGCTGTTTTCACGCAAAAATGGAATAAGTTTCACGTGATCCATGTTATTACGTGAAACTGACTGTGAAAATAGTGTTGGTAATAAGGAGTTTTTCTTTTAACATAAAAAAGATTCCTTTAAAATCAATCTGATTCATTTCGCTGATACCGTTTTTTTTTCTGATCTTTGTTTTGTTTTGTTTCGCTTGGCTTTGCTTTGTTTCAGTCGTCAGCTTGCAATCATCTTTATTCCATTTTACACCATTGAATCTACACACCGTTCTTAAACTACACCTATATGGGCCATTGTCTTGTTTTAGCGACACCGACTAAATTGTGCCTCTGACATGAACACTTAAGTGACGATTCTGGTTTATTTTTCAGTTCAACTAGGAAGATAGATCTAGTTGCAAAGTAAAGCGACTGCAGTCGGAAATCTAAATTTTTTTTTTTTTTTAATCTCTGTCAGTGTACCGCCAAGAAAAAACGTGGACAAAACGAATCACAAACCAAATCACGACGCGTTTCGACCTCTTAGGTCTTCTTCAGGCAAGATACAAAACAATCAGGACAACGAAAATGAACGAGCAAACACCTATCTTCATCCATTTCAGCGCAAGATTCAAAGCCTATTTTGCGCTACAGTGGATGAAGATAAGTGATTCAACGCCTGTCGTGCGCTGAAGTGGATGAAGATAAATGATTGCTCGTTCATTTTCGTTGTCCTAATTGTGTTGTATCTTTCCTGAAGATCTAAGAATTCAGGATGCGTCGTGTTTTGTCTTTTGATTCGTTTGTCTACGTTTGTTTTTGTTTGTTTGTTTTTTTCGTTGTTTTTCTTTATTTTTATGTTTTTGATGGTGCGCTAACACTAATATTTAACATTTGTTTCAGCAAGGAAGGTTATATCAGCCACCCAATTTGTTTCAGTAATTTATTTTGTGTGTTTGGTGGAAGGGGCCATTCGCATAGTGCGGGGTGGTTTGCTTCTACTGATGGGACGTTTTCAAAGGTAAGTCCAGAACTGTTTTCGTTTAGAAGTTTCTGTAAGCTGTGAAGAGGAGACAGTGTTTGTTTCAACATAATGCAGGACGGATTTTCTGGTTTGTATCAGAAATGAAGAACTTTTGATTTTGTGAGGGCTGGAAGAAGCAGGATTTTTTTTTTGTTTTTGATTTTTTTTTTGTTTTGTTTTGTTTAGGTTTGGTTTGGTTTTGCTTTTGGTTTTGTTTTGTTTTGTTTTGCTTTGCTTTGCTTTGCTTTGCTTTTGTTTTGTTTTGTTTTGCTTTTTGTTTTTGTTTTGTTTTGTTTTTCTTTTTGCTTTGTTTGTTGTTTGTTTGCTTTGTTGTTGTTTTTTTTTTTTTTTTTTTTTTTTTTTTTTTGTTGACAGTGGTATCAAAATTATAATAATAATTATAATAATGAGGACAATTTCTATAGCGCCAATTCTAACAACATAGGCTACAGGGCGCTTTACAAGTTTTAACAATTCAACATCTAAAAAATAAAAGCAGAAACACACAGACACACACACGCGTGCGCGCGCGCGCGCGCAGACAGACACACACACAATTCTGCGTTCACGAGTCATAAACACACACACACACACACACACACACACACACACACACACACACACACACACACATATATATATATATATATATATATAGTTTGAAAATATGATTAAAAAAGAGATTAAAAAAAAAAGAGATTAAAAAAATATGATTAAAAAAGAGATTAAAAAAGATTTTTTTAAAAAAAAAATCTCTTTTTTTTAATCTCTTTTTTAATCATATTTTCAAAACTTATGTCGCTCCCTTCCGGTTGAGTGTTTTTAGAGTTCTTGCTGGCTCTCTAGTTTTTTATTTGTGATATATATATATATATATATATATATATATATATATATATATATATATATATATATATATATATACATACATACATACATACTGGAACATAATATTGCATACATAAACACACTCTATGACCGGTGAACAGCTCATTTGTACACGAACAAAGTGTGCAAGTGACATGTAGTAATTTAGTAACATTTCAGGTGGCATCCTGCAACTGGCATAACACACAAAACACAAAAACGACGAGATTTCCGTACCACACGGTGTGTGTCGTTCTACAGACGGTGCACCATCCATCAATGATTCAGTGCGCTGGAAACCCGAAAGAGAGGGGAAGGGAGTTGTATGGCAGGGGTAGGGGAAGTCCCGCCAACGCAAGAAAAAAAAATCCCCATTCATCTTAATCGTTTATATTCATTCTTGCTTCATGTTTTCGCCTGCCCGCCACATACTGAACCATGAAGAGCAACCAGGTGAATTTGAGCACAGAGTAACACAATGAAAAAATAAATAAATGAAAAAAAAAAAAAAAACAGGGTGGAAAATGTAACCCAAGGAAAAGATCAACCAAACGTTTCGGGCCTTAAACCCTTTTTTCAATGGCAAAGAACTATGAGAAGATAGCAATGTAAAAAAAAAAAATGGAAAGGTGAACATAAACCTTTTCATTGGATTACCTTTTCCACCCTGCCTTTTCATTCATTTTTTTTTTTTCATGAAAGAGCAATGCTATCAAAAACAGAGAGACCAAACAGAACAGGCCCGTTTCCAGAACGGTCAGCCTGACTCAGAACCATTCTACAGGGCATGGGGTATGGACTGTCAAAGATAAGTCAGACAGAACAAGAGATGGGGACTCTAATCGTAATATCCGGGAGTAGACAGGCCTCCTGTGTTAGATCTTAGAGGCCACAGACACAATCACCGCAACAAAAGAGGAATTTAATCAAGAGGTCATTAGCAGTGGGCCTCACTACCTTAATCATCTCTACCTTAGGTTGCTAGATAGGCAAGGCAAGGCAGGACAGTGTCCCCCCCCCCCCCCCCCCCCCCCCACCCCTCTCTCTCTCTCTCTCTCTCTCTCTCTCTCTCTCTCTCTCTCTCTCTCTCTCTATCTATCTATCTATCTATCTATCTATCTATCTATCTATCTATCTATCTATCTATCTATTCATTTAAGTCTCTCTTACAACCAGAACCTTATCTAACCTATTTAACGGCTCACAAATTTAAAAATGTATTTCACGAGATTTCGTCTTGGCTTAAACGACCTGAATATAAATAGCAGATACACAAAGAAAAATATCAAAGCATGTCCGTTTTGTAACCAACTTGAGAACGAACTCCACTTTCTATTGAGATGCAATGCTTATAAGCCTTTCAGAGAAAAATACATGCTGAAGCACAGACAATTTCAGAACGTGAACTCTATTGAACTAAAACAATTACTTGCAAACGAAAATGTGCATTTTACAAGAAATTGCTACGTATATTTATTGTGCACTGAAAAAAAGAGAACTCGTATCCTACACAGTATGAATAATTAGTTACCCTCATAAATTAGCATTATTAGTTCATCGAAAAATAATACTTTTGTTGTCATTTCTCTTTCTTTTTTTTCTTTATGTGTGCACTGCACCTCATATTGTTATAGGCCGAAGGCCTGAAACATTAAAATTGTGTTCAATTGTTCAGTTCAGTTGTTCTCTCTCTCTCTCTCTCTCTCTCTCTCTCTCTCTCTCTCTCTCTCTCTCTCTCTCTCTCTCTCTCTCTCTCTCTCTCTCTAGAGATAGATAGTGTCATGCAGTCAGTACGATATACGACCAGATGCCACTCGTTACGATCGTTCATCTTCTCGGCGTTCAGTCTCAGGCTGGAAGCTCGACCGTCGATTCGGGGCATGCCTAATTCCACACACAAAATCAGCACAGAAACACCCACCCTCACCACCCTCTCCCTCACCCCCACTTGGCCTGCCTTCAGTCTGTAATCCTGATTTCTCTCAAGCGTGTATCGTTTCCGTTAGAGTAAAAATGTCAGTCTGATCAGAACACACGTACCCTAAAAATGTTCTGCAAAAATGCTGATCAGAACACACGTACCCTAAAATGTTCTAAAGGCTGAGTTCAAATGTCAAGCTTTGACGCTCTCCCTTCCAAAAGGGAAGTAGCCTATCAGTGATTCGAAACTCTGGTTTCTCCCTTTCTTTCTTTTTCTTTTTTTTTTTTTTTTTTTTCCCATCGCAGTTGAAGGAGTGAATGGATAGACTAGAGCGCTCTTTCACTGAGAAGTAGAGAAGACTCAGAAGGGGGGGGGGGAGCGGGAGGGGGGGGGGGGGGCTCTTAAAAATGAATAGGATTCGTTTGGACGACTGGCGGAGTGCTGTATTTACCGAAAAGATTTCTCTCCCCAAAATATATCTATAATTTTTGTCCAGTGATGTCTTCTACTAATCGAAAACAAATGCTTCTATTGTCAAAGTATATTAGACAACGTCACGTTTTGTAATTTGTTGAGCTATGTCAGCATCGACTAGCAATTTATATTTTATTTTGGCATAATTGTTTTTTTTCCTTTTTCCTGTTATTGCATATTACTCTATCTCAAGTGTTGTGAATTGTTGGTCTATGTCAGCATTGACTAGCAAATTATGTTTTATTTTAGTTTGTTTTCCTTTTCCTGATATTGATTTAAACTCACTCTTCCTCCATACCGTAAAAGGGGAAAAAAGGAATAAGTATTGTTCTTGTTTGTGTTCTTTCTTCAGCTCAGTTTAGTAGCCGTTGAGTTGGTGGTCAACGGAATGTCCAGTAGCCAGTGGCCACACTTTTTGTCTTGCTGGTTAAGCTCTGCTCAAGATAGCAGACAACATCGGAACAATTATTTTCCGGTGCAAAGTTTTAAGTGTTGCATCAGCGTCTCCGCTTCCTGTTTCGTGCACGCTCTTAACAAGAGAAGCAACCACACGCCATTTCTATGACAGTTTAGACTGGATTATTACTGCCCTTGCCTTTCTGCTAGATCATGAAAACGGCGGAGGAGAAAAAAAAAGCCTTTGATGAGCGCGATCTGTGTGTGTGTGTGTGTGTGTGTGCGCGCGCGCGCGCGCGTGTGTGTGTGTGTGTGTGTGTTCTACATGGCAGGAAACATCAAACCATTGCCCAGAAGAGCTGAAACATCTGGGACGTGGAAGTGTTTTGTTTTGTTTTGTTTTGTTTTTAATGAATACAGTGAATGACCAAGAATGCACAGCAGACTTTCCAGGATGAAAAACAAGAACCCGAGATGTTAATGGCGAGAGTAGCATGCGACCGGATATAGCCTAAGGCTCTGCTCACGTTCGTCAGAACAGACAGTGACTGCTATGCCACTGGACTGGAGAAACCACATCTTGAAAAAAAACACTGAGAAGCAGGCCAGCAGCTGGTTAAAATCTGGCTTCCAATCTCCATGGAGGCTGCGGGGGGGAGGGTAAAGGGTGGGTGAATAAGTGCAGGCCTATCTCCCTGTTACACTCTAAAGCGCTGACTTCCTCAGTACACGGTAAGTGCAGTACTCTAGCTTGTAAGAGTTCGTTGTAGATCCTGTGGTATGTGTTCGACTCGCAGACGACAAAATCACCAGGCGGTATTGAAACGAAGAGGATCCTTTTATTTACAAACGTTGAAGAACATAAAAACAATCCACTGACCTTCAAGTTCAGTAAGTTGTACAGGGAATCGTACATGCAGCAGCAAATATTCTGCTAATGGCAGCTTCTCGTCGACTAGACTCGAACTCAATGAAGACTCGAACACTTCTCGACTAGAACTCTTCAACAAATCCCCCCTCTCTCACACACACACACACACGCGCGCGCGCGCGCGCGCGCACACACACACAACTCTCATTCTGTTATATGTTATCTAAAGAATACTCTCGAACATACTTGATCATTCTTTTCTAGAATATTCTGCATATCAGTAAGCTTAACCAATCAAATTGTGACGAGCGTCTGCGAATGTAATTCGGTCAGCTTCTACAACATTCTCGAACCTTCGGTAATGCACTAGCAACTTACAGAAACCTGTGAACATTCTAACATAATCTTGAATATTCCACTCGCATTATCCATCGATCCAAAAAACAATACTGAACAATTAGGCATACGTTCACTTTCCAAATGTTTTAAATAAATCAACAATAGCACTACACAGACCGAAAATACAAAGATCTAAAAGCGATAAGTAAAAGAAGGCTTGCAAATTGCTATGTTTTTCACAAACGTTCCTCCTCTCTTGTCTCCCTTTTAAATTGTAACACTCCCTAGGGATTTCCTGAGACAACTCTCAATATCTACGGGAGACAACCAGGTCGCTAAGGCAATGGCAGGCACAGCTGAGCTGAGTAAGGTTGTATCTGGCCAAGGAGAATAAAGCAAAGCGCATGATATTTACATTTCTCAGTGCACTCCTCCAAGTACCCGGTAGCACCTCACTGTTTAATTAAGATATCCGTTGCAAGGCACCTTGGGCTGGAGGCGCACGGAGGCAATCATCCAGGTGGTTCAGGTTCAAATCCCGGCAGCAACAAAAAACCAAAAACACATGGCAGAAGGGTGCTAGTATTATTTTGGATCCCCACTTCCCCCACCCCCGACCCACCCCACCCCTGCTCCTTCCCCTCCCAAATCTTAGTAACGGGTAAACACTTAAGGCCAAAGCATTTGCACGAGGGGGGAGAGGCGGGCTGGGAAGTGGAGGGAGGGGGGGGGGTGGGGGTCTTTCCTCTCTGAAAACTAAACCAAGGTTGACAATGAAACTGCTTCGTTTCAGAGAAAATCCAGCAATAATGAAAACCTCTCAGATCACAGAAAAACACTGATAGCTTTGAAAAAGCGGAAACTGGTGGAGCTTAGATCCCATCGAAAGCTAGATAGGTTCGAAATGGAGAGAGAGAGAGAGAGAGAGAGAGAGAGAGAGAGAGAGAGAGAGAGAGAGAGAGAGAGAGAATCGCAAGATTTTGTGGACTCAAGAAAAGAAAGTGTGTCAGCAAACAAATGTCTAAACTGGCGAGAAGCGATTACCGGACTGGTCCCAGACTTTTTATAATAATAATGATAATAACATAGCATTTATAAAGCGCCTTGCCATAGGTTCTAGGCGCTGACAATTCACTCTCCTGTACCCAGCGGGCTGCCTACCTGGGTAGTGCCGACTGAAGAGCTGTCTTCCGGCGTTTCATTCAGTCGTTTCCTGTGTCATCCAGTCAATATCGTTCACTCAGAATACTTATTTCCTTCATTCTATCAATTCTCATGCAGGGTGCATGCTATGTGTAACGTGTCATCCATACCAATGGCCAAACTGGCCTTCTCTTCCGAAAGTTGGTGATGGGATTTTACGTGTGTACAAAATGTTAAGCGTGCGTTCATACACAGAACCTCGGTTTAAAGTCTCATTCGAAAGGCTTTTGGTGAATGGGGTCAGAATCCCCCTGTATTGAAAGTGCCCGGCGGAGATTCGAACCCGCAACCCCAGGATCACCAAGAATACGAGTCCGGCGCTCTACCAACTGAGCTATTCCGGCCCCCTGAATACTGATTTTGTTTTCGTATGAATAAAAAGAAAGCACAGATTGTAGAGCACTGACAAAGTGGTCCAAGAGATGCCTGATTTTTTTTAAATAAACATTGAAAAAACTGAAGGATTAATATGGAACAAGCTGAGAAGAAAAAAAAAACATGAAAGAATATAGTCCAATAACAAATGATTTTGTAATGGAGCTCTTTTTCTTCCCTGAGGGGTTTCAGTTTACAGTTGACTGACAGTCTGAGCGACCTGTGCGAAGTAGTAAATCGGTGCGTCAAAACTAACTATTGATGTGTGTGTGTGTGTGTGTGTGTGTGTGTGTGTGTGTGTGTGTGTGTGTGTGTGTGTGTGTGTGATATAACAAGATGGGCAGACCAACTGGACATCTCGTCTTTCCGTCTGGGCACACTTGATTCACTTTTCTTAGCTAAAAGCTATAGTAATCATTGTAATAAGACCAGTGTTTGATCCCTCCCTTTTAATCCTTATACACACACACACACACACACACACACACACACACACACACACACACACACACACGCCCGCCCGCATACTCTCTCTCTCTCTCTCTCTCTCTCTCTCTCTCTCTCTCTCTCTCTCTCTCTCACACAAACATAAACACAGAAACATCATTTTTGTGTTTTTTGATTTATATTCTAACAATCAAGTACGTTCTAGTACATGTATCCCGATCACGAAAGATAAAACGTTCGTTGTAAAAATCAAAACTATCTTTTTCTTTTTTTTTTTTTAAGCACAAAATATGAAAGGAAATAAGACATCACGAGTAAGTAAATCACCATAGTCTCCTTTTTTTTTCCGAAATGTTGCTCTTTACTTTGATGATGAGATGATGGGAACAACAATCATTGTACATACAATAAACGAGGTAGTCTACCTGAAGACTGCAAACCTATCTTCTGAGTTATAAATACTAATAAAGATCGTATACGTGTTCCGTGTGTGTGTGTGTGTGTGTGTGTGTGTGTGTGTGTGTGTGTGTGTGTGTGTGTGTGTGTGTGTGTGTGTGTGTCTGTCTGTCTGTCTGTCTGTCTGTCCGTCTGTCTGTCTGTTTGTATGTGATGTGTGCTGGCGTGCATGACAGGAGGCAGCAGGGAGTAGAGAAAGGATATGTACGTGCATAATATATTCTGTCTCATTTGGCATTGTCGCAGTCCCAGCATCGACATTTTCTCAGAGACCAATTGACATCCAGTCGACATCAGACAACCTACCAGCGAAGACACAGCCTTGCTGTTGAACATGTTGCTGACGCTTTGGAGCGCTTGATATGTATGATTCAGCATATGCACACACCTACAAAGGCCTTTATTGACTGTGCTAACTATCCAGCTTGTCCCCTCCGAAACTGGTCCATCACCATGTCCATCCGAGTCACGAACTTGTTTGACACCAGCAACAAAGCCGATGTTTAGCCAACCTACCGTCGCGTCCAGTTCCTTTCGCCTTAAAAGTCACTTGCTTTTCGATGCAGTAGACGTCAGAAAGGATACCTTTTATAATGATGTATTGTCTTTAATCAGTTTTCCAAGCAATAAAAATTGTACACTAAAATGAGTGGAAAGTTCTTTCTTAGAACTCGCCATGAGGGTGGGCGTTGAATGGAGGAAGCAGGTCAGCCAGACAGCGGGGCCCTGACAGCCACAGAAACCTACATCTTGTTGTCATGATGACCGCTCAGGACCAAAATGCCTCAAGGTCTGCAACGGAGTTCCAGTCTGGTCTCGGACTTCAAATCTGGGCAGTTTTCTACGCTTCCTTTCACATTTTTTTTCTCAAAAAAAAAACAGAGAAAAAAAGAAAAAAAAAAAAAAAACAAAGACAGGCCCGAAAGACACAGTGTTAGGAAATTGAAGTGACAGTTAATGACACATCAATTACGTGGTTGAAGTTCAATTTTTCTGCAGCACACTCAGTATATGTGAGGGGGCAACTAGCAGGGAAGGAAAAATAGTATTCTGACTGTGTTTCAAACCCTCGACCTCCAGCCGAGAACCCGTAAAAGTACCACGATGGCATGTCTGCATTAAGTATTGATGAGGAAAAAGATCGTGAAGGGAGGGACAAAAGAAAGATCGGGGTAGGAGGAACTGTCCTTTGTTTTAAAATTTGAACGTAGCTAACAATACCCAAAGAAACGACAGTCTGTTAAAAAAGATATTTCATCTGCATATCATTATTATTATTATTATTATTTAGAAGAAGAAATACAAAAAAAAAAAAAACTTCCAGTCAATAATAATGTATTTTGTTTATGTATCAGCAACATTATCCTCACAATTTCCATCAACAGGTTTGGGTTTGGACACGCAAGTTGTATCTTCCTGTCTCAAATTTCACATCAGCATCAATAACACCAACATTCACACAAAATGCATTGATAGTAATAATGATAGAACATAAAAATCAATAAAAACTGTTTTACTCACTCAAAATGGCATCAAAACCAAACAAAGGATTTCAAGATGTGTTTGTATCAATACAAAACATACAGCTGTATGAGTTGGGTAAACACATACCTCTGCTTTAAACAACACATAGATTGTCAAAAAACGTGTGCAGTCACACACAAGTATCTTCTCTCTCTCTCTCTCTCTCTCTCTCTCTCTCTCTCTCTCTCTCTCTCTCTCTCTCTCTCTCTCTTATATGATCACAACTGATATAGCATCATGACCTCTTTAATGCATAACTACTTTTTCTTTAAAGGAAACACCATTTAAGTTTTCTTTACCATTTAAAACCCAGACGTCTGCATACACCAGTAATCTACAGACATAGTGACTCTGGATCATCAAAATAAATCCAAACAAATGTAAAAATACACCTGTAAGGGATTAACAGCAAACAAAACATGTGTGTAATCGATTGTAAACTTACTTCAAAACACCAAGATATTGGAGAAGCCAAAATTGACACGCTAGGAAACAGACACAGCTGAGTAGGATTTGGTAGTTTACTTGTAATGTCAGTTTTGACAAATTTAGCCGCTACATGAAGTAAGAGTTCTTTCCCATATCCATTCTTAAATGGAGATGGGGGGGGGGGGACGAAATGCATACGTTTATATCGCTACACAGATTTAGTAGTCCATGAGATTACATTTCTTGCTAAACGATTATAAATCCGCAGCTGTGTGAAACTACAAAATGCCAACGTTGATATCGATACAAAGATTTAGTACTCCATGAGATTGCATTTCTGTTTAAACAGTTATTAATCTGTAGCTGTATGAAGAAAGAAATGCCAACATTTACATATTACAACAAAAATTCAGTACTCCCGTGAGAATATATTTCTTGTTAAACTGTTACTAATCCGTAGCTGTATGACAAAACGAAATGCCAACGTTTATATCTTTACAAAGATTTAGTATTCCATGAGACTGTATTTCTTATAAACGGTTATTAATCCATAGCTGGATCAAAAAGACAAAAATGCCAACGTTTATATCACTACGAACATTTTGTACTCCATGATTATATATTTCTTGTTAAACGGTTATCAATCCGAAGCTGTCTGTAATTTTCAGAGTGTCCAAGATCTGTGGAAAAGTTGAAATCATGTTGCTAAATAAATCCTGAATCCCTACCCCCACCTCTTCCCGATCAATCCTCTCTGATCGGAGTTCATACAACGGGGTTATGCCAGAAGTTGATGGGCTGGTCATTTATACTACATGCCATCTTTTCATCTTGTTTGACAACAATCAGCTGAATAAATTTTGTGTTCTCTTGCTGACAGGCAAACTGAAACATTTAGATCGATCGATAGATAGCCAGATAGGTAGATAGATAGAATTGTGCTATTTTGCTGCAGGGCAAACTAACAGACACAGACAAAGCCCTTTCTTATCACGCTAACCTGCTGATGAGCAAACAAACATAAACAGGTGAAGACATCCCCCCCCCCCCCCCCCCCCCCCCCCACCCCACCCCTTTTTTTGTATTGTTTTATGTTGCTGACGGGCAAACAACGGACACAGGTGAAGATATTACCTCCCTTTTTTAATTGTTTCATCCTGCTGACTGGCAAACAAACGGACATTACCTCCCTTTTCCTAATTGTTTCATCTTGCTGACGGGCAAACAAACGGACATAGGTAAAGACATTACCTCCCTTTTTTTTCAAAATTCATTTAACTTGCTGACGTCCAAAAAATAAATGGCACACACATGAAGACATTGACTCCCTAATTATCACTGTATTCCCATGCAAATGAACAAAGAAACGAGTACACCCGTTGTTTAACCTGTCTGTGGTAAGCAACATGTGGTACGTGTCCGTTGTTTATCTGTCTGTCGTGAACCACATGTCGTACGTGTCCAGAACTGATGCCAACAACTCGCTGCACAAATTCGGAAGTTTGGAAGGATATCATTGGCACAGCATTGTAGTCAGATGAACATATTATGCAGACGTTGCATTTGTTTTTAACTAATATATAAGAATTATGTACTCTTGGTCTCTGAGTTAAAAATAAAGATGAACACACGTTATCAGTTGCTCTGCACTTTTCTCCATTGTTTTCCTATTTCGTATGTACATTTTCTTTTGTAGAGGATATGATAAAGGGAAAATCGCTCATCAAAGTTTATTCTTTTGCACTTCGTGACGAATCGCTTTCACATATACACATGCAAACAAGTGTGCATAAAAC
>JADBJO010000184.1:165000-170000 GCA_016801955.1 Conus betulinus | reverse complement strand
GGACAGTAGGAACAAAAAACGAAGAGTCACTTATCTTTTTATGTATTCGGCACCAAAATAAAATGGCCGCCAAACGGAAACGACAGAGGGGATTATGGGAGAGGAACTTTGGGAAGGGGAGAGGGGGGGGGCCTCCCTCCCCCTCTCCCCTCACCCCCCCCCCAGTTCTTCTCTCATAATCTCCTCTGTCGTTTCCGTTTGGCGGCCGTTTTATTTGGTCCCGAATACATGGAAAGATAAGTGACTCTTCGTTCTTTGTTCATCCTGTCCTAAATATTAAATGTTATCTGTTTTTGCCTGAAGAAGACCCAAGATGTCGAAATGCTTTGTTTCTTGTCCTGAGCTTTGTTTGTCTATGTCCTTGGCGATAACTAAACCCCTCTTCTTTCTAAATTTTGCTTCATTTTCCGCCCTCAGTCACTCCATCTTGAAACAAAAATAATAACATAACAAAGAAAAAAAATAACCACAAAACCACCCCCCAAACAAGGCCACTCACTGGTTAATGAACCACAGGTGCTGGTCCGGGCTGCAGAAGAAGCACATGAGGTAGTTCAGCTGGTTGCGACAGGACCTGGTAGCAGAGTGCAGCGGCTCAAAGTTGGAAAACACCGACGTCACTTCCGTTCGTTTGCAGCAGGCCTGGTTGGAGTACCAGGAGCAGTTGACCAGGCCTCCTTCCGGTTTGGCGGGCCGGTCATTGTCTGAAAACAGAGAACAGCGGATTGGTTAGTTTGGGAGGGGAAGGGAGGGGCGGTTTTGTTGTAGTAGTAGTCTCCAGAAAGTACTACAGGTTTGTAGTCGTAGTAGTAGATGATCATGGTCATGATGATTGCAGTAAATGGTGGTGTTGTTGTTATTATTACAGGTTCCGCTTAAAGGAGGTTGTGTTTTTCATCTGCACATGTAGGCGTATTTGTTGTTGTTTGTCCTTTTTTTCAACTGAAACCGGTTTCTTGTCAGATTTACCTACACACACACACACACACACACACACACACACACACACACACACACACACACACACACGCACGCACAACGCACGCACGCACGCGCACACGCACGCACACACACACGCACACATGCATGCATTCACACACACGCACGCACACACACGCATGCACACACACTCACGCACGCACGCACACACACCACACACACAGACACGAGAGCGCGCACAGACACACACACACACACGGAGGATGTATGTACATACATTAAAGCTGATCAACATACGTGCCTTGACCCAAACTTCGTACATTACATCTGATTGTATAAGATGTTAATACTTAAACAGTGCTGCAGCTAATAAGAGAAAAGTGAATTCAAAACTGATGCGTTACTTGCGAAGCATCTATTTTATGTTGAATTTCAATAAAACAGGGAAGTGGTTATTTGTTTGTTGGGTGTGGTTGGATGATTGGTTGGTTTGTTGGTTGGTTGGTTGGTTTGTTTAGTTTTTGTTTGGTTTGGTTTGTTTTTTTGTTTTTTTTGTTTATGGGGGTGGGGGTGGAGGATGTTTGCTAATTTCAGACATGATTCTGGTATGTATTTTGCATGCGCAAAACAACGACACGTTCATTAAAGATACAATAATGGGCGGCTAAACAACAAGAAATGACGCAATCGAAAAAGCAATACCAAAATGTTAGCTAAAATAAAAAAACAAAACCCATATGAGCAAGAATGGGCACACAAAACAAACCATATGTTTATTTCACATTTCCAAACAGAAACAAATGGCGTTCTTTTTTTTTTTTTCTTTTTTTTTTTAGATGACCATTGTTCTGACCTAGAAATGCGGCGGCGAACTGTATGCCTATCTAAACTGCATTTGCACACAGAAGCAAAACAGTGATGCAGAGCTGAACATGCTGCATACCGAGTCAAAGGAATAACTTCCAGATCTGATGGGAAGTGCAACAACACAACATCACTTGAAGCACACACAAAAAGACAACTGATGTTAGGTAGGCACTCAAGGTCTGACCCAGCGCATTGGGCTAATGCCTAGGTCAGACACCTGCTAAGTCGTAGCCACGAGACCTCTCTTCTTCAATTCTCTCATTTTAGTTGTTAATTCATTTATCCATCAGCTTCAAATCATACGTAGTGTGGTCTCAAAACTTAGCGGATGTGGTGTAGCGTATATGGACTAGTCCGCACGCAGTGACGCCCTCCTTGATGGAACTGAAACTGAAACTTGAAACACCGGAAACCCCCACACCCACCCCACCCCAACCCTTCCACAGAGAAACATCTTCACACATTTTTTTTGTTCGGTCCACAGTTTCGTCATTCTAGACCCCGAAAACACTGTATAACTTACTTATCCACAGCGACTTACATCATCCCGTCCTGGGTTGAAAGTAAACACATTGAGGGAATGGTGTTGAACTATGTTTGCCACTGTTCTGTTTTCGGATATGGTTTTTTTTTTTTTTTTTACCTTTTGAACGTTTCTTCTGATGTTGTTATATTTTCACCATGTTCACATATCAAATGGGTGGAATGTATATAAACGGACTGTAACCCATTGTCTGAACTATGATTCGCGATTTTTTTAATCGTACATTTATGTTGGGCCAGACCGTTTCGGTGCAAGCGGACAGGAAACACAACTAGTGTTCCTGAAGAGATCACAAATGCGAGTTTATCTTAGTCTGAGTTTGAATCGTTTACGTTGATTAAAGCATGAGTATGATTTTAGATATAAACGCGGGTCATTTATTCGTTAGGTGATCCTCTCCCCCCCACCCCACCCCTCTCAAGCCCCTTTATTGCCGCTCCCCCCCCCCCCCCTCTCTCTCTCTCTCTCTCTCTCTCCTCTCTCTCTCTCTCTCTCTCTCTCTCTCTCAATTCAACTTAAACTACAGAGCCGTTTTGTGTGTTAAACTTTTTTTTCTTTACATTTTCATTTGAAAAAAAAAAAAGATAAAACTCGAACAAAACAAATGCCTACAAACAAAAGTAAATGAAAGGTACAGCTGGTGATGTATTTTATTTAGGAAAGTTACTCTCTTTACGCATGCATGCAAGCACGTGATATCACATCATCGTTTCCTTGCACGTACGAATACAAACAATAATATGATAAAGAAAACAGAGATAGACAGGAGGTGGGAGGGAGCGAGAAACTGAGACGGAGCATAGGCTGGGTTGAGAGAGAGAGAGAGAGAGAGAGAGAGAGAGAGAGAGAGACAGACAGACAGACAGACAGACAGACAGAGACAGACAGACTGACAGATAGACAGACAGACAAACAGACAGACAGACAGAGACAGAGAGACAGAGAGACAGAGACAGACACACAGACAGACAGAAAGACAGACAGACTGGTCGCTCAACTGAGCGATGGCTGTTCAAGGTATACAACTGTGCCTGTAAAAACCTGAAAAAGCATTACTGATAGTTTGCTCCCTTGCACACTAGGACTATGTCTGCTGCTGTGGTTTGGAGATGCTAATGTGGAGTTCAAGACAGCTTCCTGAGAATAGAAAATGTTATCTCAATGAATTGTCACCATATAGTGTTGTATGCGCGAATTGACATGCGACAGGAGTGTTAGATCTTGAATAATTGCTGCTTAGATTTCACACACACACACACACACACACACACACACACACACACACACACACACACACACAACACACACACAAACATGCGCGCGCGCACGCACACACACACACGAACGCACACACACAACACACACACACACACACACACACACACACACACAAGCACGCACGCACACACGCGCGCACACACACACACACACACACACACACACACCTGCACTCACACACACACACACACACACACAACACACACACACACATACACACACACACACACACACACACACACACACACACACACACACACACACACACACAACCACATACTTGGCACATACAGACAGAGGGAGGGAGAGAGTGCGAGAAGAGGAGAGAGAGAGAGCCACGCAGTACACACACACACACACATACACAACACACACACACACACACACACACACACACACACACACACACACACAGAGAGAGAGAGAGAGAGAGAGAGAGGAGAGAGAGAGAGAAATTTCACACACACATAGCACACACATACATGGCACACACAGACTCAGAGAGAGAGAGAGAGAGAAAGCACGCAGTATACACACACACACACACACACACACACACACACACACACACACACACACACACACACACAGATGGCACGCAGATAGCACACACATACATGGCACACACAGACAGACAGACAGAGACAGAGAGAGAGGGAACACAGAGAGAGAGAGAGAGAGAGAGAGAGAGAGAGAGAGAGAGAGAGAGCACGCAGTACACACACACACACACACATACCACCCACACACACACACACACACACACACACACACACACACACACACACACACTCACACTCACTCACAACTCACTCACTAACACACACAACACACACACACACACACACACACACATACACACACACACACACACACGCACGCACGCACGCGCGCGCGCGCGCGCGCGCGCGCACGCACTCACGCACACACACACGCACATACCATACATACATACCAACACGCACGAACGCACGTACACACACACACACACACACACACACACACACACACACACACACACACACACACACACACAGAGAGGGGGGGGGGAGGGGGAGAGTTACCGTCTACAAACCGGAAACAAAACCAATTCCAGCATAACAATACATTGAGCTGCCTAAATTTCATAAATAATTCATCCACGCTTGCTGAATTAACCTACTTAAATAGAATCTTAAAACTACAACAACATGAACTCGCAACTATCTTTAGAGAACCGAAGCAGACGCTGCTGTGTAATAAAGTTTAAGTATTGATGAAATTACACTTTTAATCATCAGTGCTGACAATCTCCAACGTATGATCACACACATACACACACACCAGCAACTTACAGAAGTAAGAACATTTCTTCTCCTCGATCTCGTATCGG
>JADBJO010000184.1:157500-160000 GCA_016801955.1 Conus betulinus | reverse complement strand
GTGTGGGTGTGGTGTGTGTGTGTGCGTGCGTGCGTGCGTGCGTGCGTGCGTGTGTGTGTGTGTGTGAGTGCGTGTGTGTGTGTGTGTTACATTCTGTCTGTCTGTCTGTGCTCTGTGTCTATGTGCGGGGAGGAGACGGAGGACAGAAAAATGTAAAGAAAAAAAGACAATGGGCTGGAAGGTAGGGTAGGGGGCGGGGGTCAAATTTATCTTCCGATGTAAGTCAGAGGTAATGCAAAAACGTCAGGGGAAAAAACAAAACGGTTTAAAAGAAACACAGTGTCATGTGCTCTCTGTAATGCTTATTTTCTGTTTCCTGCAAAGACACATCGTCATGTTGTCTCATTGCTGGTGTACAGTCTGCCTCCAAACTGGACATCCGGGGTCCTGCTGCTTATGGTGTTCATCCAGATTGATATCCATGGGCGTCAAGTTTACTAAACACCTGCCAGAAGTGTAGAGTGAATTGTTACAAAAGAAGCACATGTTGTCTTACTTGTAATCTCGTCGGTTTTTATTTCGGATGCATGTTGCTCCGAAATTCGTAAATTTCTTATGACGTTCGCCGACTATCAACCATGGATTTCTGATTTGACACTCGACTATCAACCATGGATTTCTGATTTGACACTCAACCATGGATTTCTGATTTGACACTCATCTATCAACCATGGATTTCTGATTTGACACTCGTCTATCAACCATGGATTTCTGATTTGACACTCGTCTATCAACCATGGAATTCTGATTTGACACTCGTCTATCAACCATGGATTTCTATCACAGTTTTTGTCATCTATTAACCATGGATTTCTAAAATGATGATGATCGTCGTCTTGTAACCATGGATTTCTAAAATGATGATCGTAGTCTGTTAACCATGGATTTCTAAAAATGATGATCGTGTCTATCAACCACAGATTTCTAAAATTATAATATATGTCATCTCTTTTCCATGTGATGTGTCCGATTCAGTTTCACGAAAGCAAAATATGGGCGCGGGTTGAAGCTGATGTATTTATACATAGTTGTGTGGAAACAAACCAGATGGAATGCGCAGCCTGCGTGTAGACGTTAATCTCTGACATTGTTGACGGGTACATGGCTCGGAGCGAGGCAGAGTCTGGACGTTGTGAATGTATAATGTAACAGCAGCGTCACCGCTGCTTCTTCTTCACCCGTCTCTTCCTTCCCTTTCCTGCTTCACGTGAACATCTTGCTCATATAGCGACTGTTACTGCTGATGAATCTCTCTCTCTCTCTCTCTCTCTCTCTCTCTCTCTCATCATTCAAGAGAGAGGGGGGGATGGACAGACAGACAGTCATATATACAGACACGCAGAGATCGAGACTAATGGACAGTAATTTAAACGCTGGTAAGCGATAGGACCTCGCTTTGATCGTCGCAGAAAAAAAAAAAGATATTAATTCCCCAATCCCCCACGCCCCATCCTCCTCCTCCTCCTCCCTCCTCTTTCCTTCCCTATAGTTTCCCTTCCCTCTCCCCTCTCCCCCCACAGCCCCCACGTTCAATCAAAACGCTAAAACAGCAGCACACAGCTGAATCTGTGAGGACGCCGAAGGATGTGTAATTTTCACCCCCGACAGAATTTCACCGTTCAGTGCTCCGAGGGTGACCCGGACGATGACACAGAGAGAGAGAGAGAGAGAGAGAGAGAGAGAGAGAGAGAGAGAGAGAGAGAGAGAGAGAGAGAGAGAGAGAGATGCACACGCACAGGCACACGCACATGCGGACACTTATTCGCAAAGGCCATGACCTTTCTGATAAGAGTAGATACATAACACGCCATACAATCCGTTCATATAAACTCGTTCAACTAGCTTGACAAATCATTTATTATCTGAAAACATCTTCCGTGTGTGTGTGTGTGTGTGTGTGTGTGTGTGTGTGTGTGTGTGTGTGTGTGTGTGTGTGTGTGTGTGTGTGTTTATGTGTGTGTGAGAGAGTGCATGTCTGTGTGGCTGTGCGTCTGCGTATGTGTGTGTCTGTCTGTGTCTGTTTGCGGAAAGGGGGGGGGAAATAGATTTTTTTTTAATAGAGTCAAGACGGTGAGACAGGGGAAATTTGTCTTCCGATGCGAGTCAGAGGGCATGGGCAATGTAAGACGTCAGAAAAAGGGTTTACATGACACATAGTGTGGTGTGCTTTCTGTGGTGAGAGCATCGGCAATGTAACACGTCAGAAAAAGGGTTTACATGACACATAGTGTTGTGTGTGCCTTCTGTGATGAGAGCATCGGCAATGTAACACGTCAGAAAACGATAAAGGGTTTACACGTCAGAGGGCATCGGCAATATAAAACGTCAGAAAACGATAAAGGGTTTTACATGTCACATAGTGCTGTGTGCTGTCTGTGGTGAGCATGTTCTGTTTCCTACACAGTTCTCTCAGGTACTTTCTGCCTGCAGGTGGGACACCCAGGGCTCTCAGGCTTCTTCGTATTCAGCCACATTGTTCTCCATTGGTACTATGCCCACC
>JADBJO010000184.1:147500-155000 GCA_016801955.1 Conus betulinus | reverse complement strand
AAAGGCTTGAAAAACAACCAAAACTATAGATTCGTTGTCAGATCTCCCATTTTTAATCAAAAGTCATTGAAGTTACTGTATTTTAATGGTTAATGAAAAACCTTGAGAATTTTCTTTTATCATAATTCATTTTATTTTCCATCTCATCTTCCGTCCGGGGGCCGGACTAGCTCAGTTGTTAGAGCGCCGGACTCGTAATCCAAGGCTTTGCGGATTCGAATCTCCGCCGGGCCGTTTCGGTATAGGGGGATTTTTCCCTCAGAGTTAACATTGGTTCTGACTCCATTTCCCATACAGTCCTTCGAATGAGACTCTAAACCGAGGTTCAGTGTGTGAACGCACGCATAACATCTTGCACACACGTCAAATCCCATCACTAACTTTGATATGGATGATACGTCACACATAGCATGCACCTTCCCCGAAGGTGGAGTATGGCTGCCTTAATGGCGGGAAAAAAAAAACGGTCATGCACACAAAACTCTACTCCCTTTGTTAAGCAGATGGGATTAATACTTGTCTGTCCATGTAGGGAATGTCCGCAGGAGTATCAGCCTGCGTACGCAGAAAAAAGAATAAGAAAAGCATCTCATCCCACTACAGTGCATCACCCCACGCCGTTCATTTCAGCCTCCCACCTTGGTTTGTCACACCTTGGCTTGTCTCGCCGCAGCCTCGGCTCCGGCGGTCCACAAAGAGCAGTCAATGCCAAAGCGTCATAAGGTCACCCACTGGAGGAGACACTGCCCTGCAGCTAAATCACCTACAGTGACATCCCCTCTCTCCTCCCTCCCCCTCCCGCCCGCTAGCTGACAACAGTAATTGCTTGGCCGTGGAGCCAGCGTGAGAGAGCTCTCCCTCCAAAGGGCGTCAGCACGTCCGTCCAGCGACAGTCCCCATGAGCCTGCCGGTACCGGTGACCTTGAAATGAACTCACCAAGGCAAGGACGTGGAGAGGAAATTGAAACTGAGGTCACTATGACAACAGGGCATCAAAGGTCACATAATTTTAGATCATTTACGGTGATCGATAGGATGAGGATGACGAAGAGGTGCTATGGATTTATATTCTGGGATGAGACTGCATGAAATAGCAACACTCTGCGCGACGTCAACCAGGCTCGAGAGATACAGACACCTGCAGTGTTGGTCAGGGAATTCGAGCAACACGCTCAGAGACGCATGCATTAATAGATGGCACGGGAGTGTAGTGTCACTCTGGGTAGAAAAAAAACCCACAAAATAGAAATTGTTATGAAGGGAATCGAACCCATGACCTCTCGGCGGGAAATTTGCGACGAGTACCACTGCGCTACGGCGGATTCATAGTCGGCGGATTCATAGTCTCTTGAGACCATTTCAGTCCACAAAGAGAAAGAGACCCGGAACAAGAAACATCTCACGTCTAGTGGTCGGTGAACGTTTGGAAAAATGTCACAAAGGCAAAATGTCTGTTCTTTCATTGTTGAGTCTTTCTGAAGCATCCGACACAATAGACATTCTGTTGAAGACGTTGGAAACTACTTTTGGGCGTGGAAATGCTGTCTTGAAGTGGTTCCAATCCTTATTCTGGAATCGGTGTGCATGTACATCTTCACCTTTCTCTTCCTAATAGTTCTCATGAATATGACTTTGCCATTTCTTCTAGAATTTTACTGGCTTGGCCTGTGACTTCAAAACCTGAGTAAATAGAAAAAAATCAACATGGTGAATGAGGTCTTAAAAACTGAAAATGATCAAACAAAAGAATTATTGACTGAAACAAAGGTAAGCAGAATCAAACAGATTTTTTAATACAGTTATCTTTTTTATTTTAAACATATTGTTTGCTGGCTTAATCCACAACTTTGGTAGCACATAGCGCGCTTAATATAACGAATACTCATGAAGACCATTTGGGACAGTTCTTTTATTTTCATCGTCGTAAAATTATCAAAAATGCTTCCTTTTCAGCCCATGTGATGTAGCTACCAAAGTGACAGAACCTTTCATTCTGCTTCTGTTGGATTATCGTAATTCTGTTCTTCTTGTCGTTGGGGAAAAAAAAGCTCAGCTATTTAGCTACCTGAAACAATTGTCCTGACACGTCTTAAAACACAAGAAGAGCTACTGTTCGTCTGCAACTCCCTCTTGCCAGTCTGTGCCTTTGGTGTCTGGGATCTGGCACTGTGACCTTATGCCTCTCAGCATTGTTCCATCCCTCTAAACAGTCAGGTCTTTGAGCTCTTTGCGAGTCGTTCCTCGATTACAAACATGCTTGAGTGTATGTGAGAGAGAGAGAGAGAGAGAGAGAGAGAGAGAGAGAGAGAGAGAGAGAGAGAGGAGAGAGAGAGAGAGAGAGAGAGAGAGAGAGAGAGAGAGAGAGATGAATAAAACAAAAAGAAAAAAGAAGAAAGAAACGGCGGGAAGAGAGAGAGAGAGAGAGAGAGAGAGAGAGAGAGAGAGAGAGAGATAGAGAGAGAGAGAGAGAGAGAGAGAGGCGAATAAAAAAAAAAAAGAAAAAAAAAAAAAAAAAAAAGAAACGGCGGGAGAAGAAAAAAAAAGAGATAGCCACAGAGAAAGAAAGGAAACGAAAAGAAGAAAAGTAAGAAATGCAGACAGACGGACAGACTGACAGACGAAAAGAAAAGAAAAGACCAGAAAGAGAGAAGACAGACGTACGGAGAGAAGGACCTAGAGAAAGAAACAAACAAACAAAACTGAAAGCAATGTCCAAACAACTAGACCACAGGTTCACACCGTCCATTAATTCTATATTCAAGAGAGACGCTGCCCAGGTCACAAGGGCCATAATTCATTTCGCATTTCATCGGTCATCCATTCTTACCCTCCCTTATCCCTTTCCCACCGTCCTACTCCAAGAGTCCCCTGTCCCCTCAGTCAAAGTCCACACGCCCCTCTCAGCCATTTATCACCATCCCCCGCCTACATGCCCCAGCGCTTACCAACGTTGATGACGATAGTGCTAACTCAGCTCCGCCGTCGGTGTAATTAATTTACACTGTCTACACCTGTTTGTGTACTACGACTGCAGGTGTGCTGGGAGCTAAAGCCACCCAAAGCTAAGCTGTTTATTTAAAGACAAAAAAGTATAAATAAATCAACACTGATTTGTAAAAAGGAATAAAAGCCTAAATCTACTTTTGTCCCGCATAGCTAACTTGCCTCGTCTTCGACGAGCGTCCAAGCAAATTGACTTTGACCTGGAAAAAGGAAACAACGCCATATTTTTGTCTCACTGGAAAGCAATGCGAGTTACCCTCCTTTGTCTTGAAAATGGATATAGGCAGCCCTAGGTTGGTCTTAGAAAAGCACGAAAAAGAACCTAGTTTGTTTACAAAAGCATAGCAGCGAATATATTTCGAGTTGGAAAAAGCATATACAAATCCATACTTGTCTTTAGAATACGGACGATCAAACCCGCTTCACTTCGGTGAGGGTAGGAGAGGGGAGAGGGGGTGGGGGGAGAGAGACAGCATGGTGGCAAATTTATTATTGTGTCTTAAAGCATGCCGGCAAATTTATTGTTGTTTCGTAAGAAAAGTCGCTTTGCATGGGAAAAGCGTGCGAATCTTGTTCTGCAGGAAAAGCAATAAAAAACAAATCCACTTTGTATTGCGCATGCGTACAAAGCCCTTTTAATCCGAGAAAAGCACACTTGCGAACCCGATTTATGTTGGAAGACTATGCAAAAAAAACAAACAAACAAACAAACAAAAACCACTGTGTATTGGAAACGCAAGCATACAGGTTTGCGCTCAAACACACTCAAATGCAGGCACGCATGCACGCGTGCGCGCGCAGAGAGAGAGAGAGAGAGAGAGAGAGAGAGAGAGAGAGAGAGAGAGAGAGAGAGAGAGAGAGAGAGAGAGAGAGAGAGTTTTCTTCGTACACTGTGTTTTGTTACGTTTTTCCCGATTTCTTTTAACGAGGGCACGATGAAAAACTAAGATTTAAAAGCTTATTCTTTACCCCAGAGCGAAGACTTTTCTACGAACGACAAAACACAAACAAAAACCATTTGATAAGGATTGAATGCAGATGACTGTCTGTTCCTCTTACCACGTCTGTTACCGTGACAACGCCTTCAGTTTACATAAGAATGGAATCGTCCGGGTTCGGGTTTAAACCTTCCAACAAACAAGGAACATCCACGCCTTTTAAGATTGGGCCTTCTGACTTGACAAAGCTTGAGAAGGTGGAGGCGGAAGTTCAGGGCTATGCGCTGGAGATTTCTTCCCATAAATAAACTGATTAGTGGTGCTCTAGCATGCTCCAAGAAGCATAGAAATTGAAGTACATAAGTTGTGGTACTCATAAGAAAAAGATTCCACCCCAACTTAACCCCACCCCACCCCAACCCCACCATCTTTCCATCATCGCTTTCCCCAAACTTCCCAAATATGATGATACCGACCATTGACGATGTTGTTTGTTTGTTGTTGTTGTTGTTGTTGCTGCTGCTGCTGCTGTGTTGCTATTTTGTTTTGATTTTGTTTGTTTCTCCGTTCGTTTGTTTTTGGTTTTGGGGTTTTTTCTTTGTGCAAAATATGGAACAGAGTCTACGCTGTTCTGTTCTGATCGTCACGAAGCTTCGGTCAGAGGGTCAGGGGGACATTTACCGGGAAACATGACCAGTAGTATACTGTGCTCCACCTGTCTGTACTGTCAATCACCGGGAACATGACCAGTAGTATACTGTGCTCCACCTGTCTGTCATGTCAATCACCGGGAACATGACCAGTAGTATACTGTGCTCCACCTGTCTGTCCTGTCAATCACCGGGAACATGACCCGTAGTATACTGTGCTCCACCTGTCTGACCTGTCAATCACCGGGAACATGACCAGTAGTATACTGTGCTCCACCTGTCTGACCTGTCAATCACCGGGAACATGACCAGTAGATACTGTGCTCCACCTGTCTGACCTGTCAATCACCGGGAACATGACCAGTAGTATACTGTGCTCCACCTGTCTGTCATGTCAATCACCGGGAACATGACCAGTAGTATACTGTGCTCCACCTGTCTGTCCTGTCAATCACCGGGAACATGACCAGTAGTATACTGTGCTCCACCTGTCTGTCCTGTCAATCACCGGGAACATGACCAGTAGTATACTGTGCTCCACCTGTCTGTCCTGTCAATCACCGGGAACATGACCAGTAGTATACTGTGCTCTACCTGTCTGTCCTGTCAATCACCGGGAACATGACCAGTAGTATACCGTGCTCCACCTGTCTGACCCTGTCAATCATTATGGGAACACCTTCCCAAGATCCCTCCGGAAGGTTTATCCGTGTTTTTTAAGGTGATTCTTCAATTCCAACGTAAAATCAGTGCTACTCTACGGGTAAGAGAGTTGGCGAGTCACCACCAACACCTCCACGAAGATTCAGACCTTCATCAATAAATGTCCCCGGCAGATCCTCCACTTGCGATGGTTCGACAGAGTGCCAAACACCAACCTGTGGACGATGGAAAACCAACAGCCAATGGACGTCCAGGTCAGGAAGATGAAGTGGCGATGGGTCGGCCACACACTGCGGAAGGAGCCCTCTAACATCACCAGGCAGGCGCCCGAGCGGAACCCGCAGGGCAAGAAGAAGCGAGGGCGACCAAAGCAGACCTGGAGGAGGAGCTTGCTAACCGAGCTGAGAGCCTCCAGCCTGATGTGGGAGGAGATCAAGACCTGTGCCAGGGACAGACGGAGATGGAAGGTTGCTGTTGAGGCCCTATGCTTCTCAAGGAGCGAAGAGGACTATGTCAGGTAAATCAAAGTTTTACTGTGTTTTACTAAAATAAAGAGATTGGCGATCTCTCTAAGAAAATGTATTCTATCAAAACCTTCTCTCCTTTTTTTTTTTTTTTTGTCTATTTCGATACCACTCTCAAGAATGTCGTCATCTTGACAAAGCGGAAATCCATGTAAGCGAAAATCATCGGACACGTCAGAAGTATTTTGTCATGCTTTTGTCGTGGCGTTCATCAAAGGAGGAGGACATTGTTTGGGAGCAGGGGGTAGTAAATCGTCAGCCGGAAACCCCGCCATGTCAGTTCAATACCAACGAGGATTGTCCCCTTGACAGTGTGGACCCCCGAGAAGGAAGAAGATGTTTGACGGCACAAAGCATGATTTATGACGTCATTTCCCCGATGAGCGGGGTTGTCTACGGGTTGACACGTTTTGCTTTTGTTCTGGAGTCGCCGGTGTCTGGAGCGCCACACGGCCAGGTTGGGTAACTCACCTGTTACAATAATGTTATGCTTATCGTCCGTGTCAAAGACGAAGTCAAACGAACAGAGGATAAAGAAACAAAATGAAAAAAGAAAAGAAAAGAAGAGGGGGAAAAAAGGAGGAAAAAAAGGGAAAACGACATCTTGTTGAAGAATGAGAGCAGAAAAAGCAAGACATAATTTGAGTACTTTGACTCGACGTGATTTATTCCCTTAAGCATTAACAGCCGTTTTCGACATGGAAGGAGAGAGGGGGGGGGGGGAGAGGGGAGAAGTGGTGGGGGTTACACAAGCATGTAGAAGGAATGACAGGACACTCACCGCGACAACTGTATGGCAAGGGGGAAATCCATAAACACGAAAAAGGAAGAGGAGGAGGAGGAGCAGGAGGAGGAGGTGGAGGAGGAGCAGGAGGAGGAGGTGGGGGGAGGATGGGGAGGAGGAAGAGGAGGAGGAGGAGGAGAAGAAGATGAAGAGGGGGAGGGGAGGAAGAGGAGGGGGAGGAGGAGGGTAAGAGGAGGAGGAGAAGAAGAAGAAGAAGAAGAAGAAGAGAAGAAGAAGAAAAAGAAAAGAGAAGAAGAAGAGGGGAGAGGCACAGAGAGAGAGAGAGAGAGAGAGAGAGAGAGAGAGAGAGAGAGAGAGAGAGAGAGAGAGAGAGAGAGAGAGAGAGAGAGAGAGAAGACAAGAAAAACAAGACAGGAACAAGAACAAGGACAAGAAGGCGAAGACAAGAGAGCAAGGAGAAGATGATGATGATGATAATCTTTGCGTCAACAACGACGGCAACGCCGACCATGATTAGAACAATGACAAAACGCGCACGCTCGTTATTGTGTGAGTGTGTGAGTGTGAGTGTGTGTGTGTGTGTGTGTGTGTGTGTGTGTGTGTGTGTGTGTCTGTCTGTCTGTCTGTCTGTCTGTCGTGTGTGTGCGTGCGTGCGTGCGTGCGTGCGTGCGTGCGTGCGTGCGTGCGTGTGTGTGTGTGTGTGTGTGTGTGTGTGTGTGTGTGTGTGTGTGTGTGTGTGTGTGTGTGTGTGTGTGTTTGAGTGTTTACGTCCATGCGTGCATGTCTGCATGAGCGCGCACGTGCGCGCGTGTGTATGTTAGTGTGTGTGTGTGTGTGTGTGTGTGTGTGTGTGTGTGTGTGTGTGTGTGTGTGTGTGTGTGTGTGTGCGTGCGTGCGTGCGTGCGTGCGTGCGTGCGTGCGTGAGCGAGCGCGTGTTGTTGTCATCTGTGCCAAAATGTTGGGTATTTTATCACACC
>JADBJO010000184.1:135000-142500 GCA_016801955.1 Conus betulinus | reverse complement strand
AGCTAGCTAGCTAGCTCGCTGTCTGTGTGCCTGCCTGTCTGCCTGCTTGCCTGTCTGTCTGCCTGCCTGCCTGCCTGCCTGTCTGTCGGTCTTTCTCTCTAGCTATTAAGTTCTGTTTTTCTTTCATTTCTTTCTCCTTTTTCTATGCCGGTTCCATTGCAGGTTCGTTCCTTTCTTTGTGTGCTGATCGTTGATTCACTCACCCTCATCCATGAACGTCTCTCCTGGTCCTCAGCGTGACGCGCTGTCCTGGCAACGTCATCAAAAGAAATATGGGTGTGACCACGATGATTCAGCGGCGGTCCAGCCGTTCTCCTTCTCATCCTCCCCTCCTGTCCTCCTCCTCCCCCCCCTCCCCCGCCTCTTCTCTCTCACCCCTCATCCCAACCCCAACCACCATGTTCTCCTCCTCCTCCTTCTCCCCTCCTCACCCCCATCCTCCCATCCCACCACCTCTTCTCCTCCTCTTTCCTCTTCGTCAGAAACCGTCACCCGGTCGCTGTTCGTTTCCCTGTGATCCCTATCAGCAAGGCGAACTCTGACACACAGTGTTAGCATAGTCAAGATAACGCCGTGATTCATCCGGAAGACCCATTGTGGGGCGTCAACGACTAAACAGAGTGTCCGGCTGGAAAATAATATGGTGTTTTTGTTGTGTCTGTTACTCAAGTGTACTATGGCACATACCTACAGACGTTATAATTGACGAATGTTGTCTTCAATGCAGGACGTGTGTTTCTGGTGTTTACTACTGGTCAGAAACATACGTTATGGTCAGGCAGCTTTCCTGTACGCAATTTCCGGGTCATGTTCACAGTGTGGCTATACCAACAGCATCCGTGATACCGAGAAAAGGGAACAAAATATTGAAGAGTTTAAGGCCTTGTTACACTATTCGAGCCAGTAGAGCGAGCTAGTGCAAGAGGCAAATACAGCTCTAACAAACCGCAAGAAATTTTTATACATTTGAGCGAATCGACTGAACTAGCACAAATGCTTGTACATGTGAATAAAAGTGTTGGAAACGAAGAAGACAGTTGTGTAAATAGCCTAATTCTTTTGATGCAAAACTCACTTAATCCTCGAAGCAAACAAGAAGACCGCTCTCTCTCTCTCTCTCTCTCTCTCTCTCTCTCTCTCTCCTCTCTCTCTCTCTCTCTCTCTCTCTCTCTCTCTCTCTGTGTGTGTGTGTGTGTGGGGGTGGGGGGTCAGAGGCCATAAAGAAAATCATGTCTTATCACCAATAGAGGCCACGTTTTTTTTTCATGTCTTATCACAAATAATGGCTTCCACGTTTTTTTTGGTTTCTGCCGTCAGCATAATGGCGTCCTCTGGTCCTTTAATTTCTGCCTCATTGAGAGTGGCGTCCTCTGGTCCTTTAATTTCTGCCTCATTGAGAGTGGCATCCTCTGGTCCTTTGATTTCTGCCTCATTGAGAGTAGCGTCCTTTGGTCCTTTAATTTCTGCCTCATTGAGAGTGGCGTCCTCTGGTCCTTTAATTTCTGCCTCATTGAGAGTGGCGTCCTCTGGTCCTTTAATTTCTGCCTCATTGATACTGTCTGAGAACAATGGCTTCACTCTCGCATTTTTGTTTCTACTTGTTCCACACTTGTTGGCATCAACGCCAGCGAGTTGATAACCGCATCGCGGACAATCCCGCCCAGCATTTCCACCTTTCTTCACATCGTCATCAACTGCACGTGACTGTAACCATCTCTCATTTCAATAAATTAACATATAAACGATAGAATAGCTCTGCTTATATTGGATTAAAACGGCTCCGCTGAGCTCCACCGAAGGGATTCGGGACTGACTAAAAACGTTCAAGATTATCTACTACATTGTGCTGTTCTAGAATACACTTCAAGCATCGGAAGGAAATTGGGAAAGAAGTTCTTGTCAAAAGTCTGAAACATTGCCCACCAGCCCAGAGCATTCTGCTGAAATAATGACCAAGCTGAGTCCAAATACGTGGAACATCGAATTTTTGGTAATGTCACATGTGTATGTACAGGACTTGTTTCTCTGCACTTGCTAACACTGGATAGCCCAAATTTAAGAAGTTACCAAGAGAAAGATCTTAATATTGATAATCATCCAAATGTATGTTATATTTGTTATGATCCATGTATTACTATACTGCAGTTGTAATTTGCTCAGATCAAAGCCGCTATATTTTAAGAAATTTTCAGTATTGACATCTTGGATCTGTACAATGAGTTGTGGCCGTGTATGTGAAACCTACTGATAATGATACGATTTTAAAACGATTGTTGTCCTAACGGGTCATCTATGATGGGGAGACGTTAGATGAAAGCGCTGAACTGAAGAAAAGAAAGAAAGAAAAAACTGAAACGGAAGTGACCTCGGCAGCAGTGCAGTGTCTCCTATGATGGGTTGCCTCTAGACAATGTGATACGAATGACTCCGTGTGGAGTGTGGACCGGAATGCTGCGGCCTCAACAGCACAAACTCAGCAGTGGCGGGACACATGACGGAGCGCAAACCAATGGCGTGGGAGTAGCACCACAGCGCCACACGGCAGAGGTGACTGCAGCCTACATAAACCAACTGGTGTGACAAGAATTCTAAGGCGGGGCCGTAAATGAACCGTTCATAAAAAAAAGAAGAGATAAAAGTTCAGTAACTTTTGTTTCCAAACCTGGAACAATTTAAGGGACATAACTCCAGGTCAACCCATTTACCTCGCACAGTAAACAAATAAACAAATACATGAAACGAGGACGGGCAAAGCTCCTCCCTATCCCTATCCCCCCCCCCCCCCCCCCCCCCCCCCCCCCCCCCACACACACGCTTTCTTCTCTGCTTTCTCAGTTCATAACACATGTTTGTGACATTATGCTCCAGACAATAATCAGAACACAAGAGGTTAACCAATCGCAAACAAACAAAGACGGCTGTCACTTGCACATTTCTCATTTATTTGATTATTTATTTTATTCATTCATTTAATTTTTTCATTAGTTCATTTATTTATTTATTCCTTTATCTATCTATTTATTCATTCATGTTTGTAAATGACTGAAATCATCCTGAAAAGAAATCAGGAACGGTGAACTTAACTCTACGATTACACACGGGAAGGTATATTCTTCATGCAGCTTACAGTAAAACATTCTCATACAACTCGCAGCGGGGTCTCAATCTACATAAATAAATTGTTCGAGTAAGAAGCCATCTGACCTCGTATATTCTCTACATAGTACTCAACATTAACATACAGCCATACAAAACATAACCATCGACAAAATGAATAAATAAATAAATACATAAAACCAATTATGAATAAGAACAGGACGAATTACAAACAGAGACTTGAGACGGGTTCGGAAGAACAGTAGAGAGAAGGTTTGCAGTTTTGTGTACATTTCTTCCAGATTCTGGACGTGCTCACTTCAACAGAAAAAAAAAATACATATTATTCATTAACAACAACAATGATAACAACAGCGACAACGACGACGGCGACAACAACAAACAGCAACAACAACAATACTGATTTCTTTGCCTCCACTCCTCATTCAATAAGAACATAGGACCACTTACCCATAAGGCGAGACAGAGCGTTCTGTGCACTTGACGCATACTTTTCAGTTGTATACCTCTCTGCTTTAACACTCAGAGAAAACTTTGCGAGCTGGGAGAAACATTGAGGAACATATACCTGTAGACGAAGAATAAATGCCAGCACCACACACCATCAGTGGATGCACATACCTTCTTGTCATCTTAAAAGAATAAGGTCTTCACGATCAACAGTATCAACATGACGAAGCTGTCATAGGCAAAATTGTAAGCGTGATCGAAATCTCTGCACCAGGCTACAGTTCTAAAACAAGTGGCCAGTATCTCCATCGCTTGGTTGCAAAACAGACCCAAGGGTAATAGCCGATACGACACGTGTACAGACAGAAAGGATAACCAACGGGGTAATAACCGATACAACACGTGTACAGACTTGAACGATAAGGTGCAAAGCCTAATCTGGAATCTTCTCCACTGAACGTCAGACATTGATTCAAAGCAGAAGCCAAATATCCTTCTCCGTTTTGTTTTTTTTTTAATTTATTTACAGCGACTAGATAGATACAGGCCCGATCACTGAATTATGTATAGCTTTACCGTATTTTAATAAGCTTGCTAAAGTTTTAGAATCCATAATCTTTTTTTAGCCTTTAGATGAATTCCGTGCGTGTTTAAGAAGCTTTTTGCTTGTTTGGACCACGTGGTTACGTAAAGTAAGATTCGAACATTGGCTGTTTCTGCTGAAACTGCTTCAGAAACGTTTTTCTAGGTCACAAGCTGTTTGTAAAAAGGATGATCAGCTTCGTTCTTACCACTACAGTGTACCTTTACTAACAATACTTTCTGCTGCTGCTGCTGCTTCTGCTGAAGCTGCTGCTGCTATTACTACTACTACTGGGTGGGGGGTATTGCTGCTAGTTTACTGACTACTAGACTACTACTGCCGTTGCTTACACTGCTACTACTACTTCTTAGTTACTACTACTACTACCACTACTACTACTACTGCTGCTGCTGCTGCTGCTGCTACTACTACTACTACTACTACTACTACTACTACTACTACTGCTGCTGCTGCTACTACTACTACTACTACTACTACTACTACTACTACCACTATGACCATCACCTCTACTACAACCACTACGACTACTACGACCACTGCTACCACTACAGCTGTTGCTGCTGTTACTACTGCATTGTTTTACATGAAATGTTCGTATACCTAAACCATAACCTTTCTGTAGGGAGTGGAGATTGGGAGGCGTGCTACCACTACAGTGTGCTGCTGCTGTGTGTGTGTGTGTGTGTGTGTGTGTGTGTTGTGTGTGAAGTGTGTGTGTATGTGTGTGTGTGTGTGTGTTGTGTAGGTGTGTGTGTGTGATGTGTGTGTGTGTGTGTGTGTGTGTGTGTGTGTGTGTGTGTGTGTGTGTGTGTGTGGGGGGTGGAGGGTTGGGGGGGTCACAACACTGCGTGCTTTCACATTTTTCATTCACGGGAGTCAGTGTACAGTTGTTGTTGATGAATAATATGCGTAGTTTTTTTTTTCTGTTGAAGTGAGCAGCCCAGAATCTGGAAGAAATGTTTGTGTACATTTGTCTGCTTATTAACATAAGGAGGGGCGCTGGTAGAGGTCAAGGTCAAAGGGTCGTGTTGGATCTCAGAATCTCGATTTGTAAACGCTTAATCATAAGAGAGGGAGGGCGGGAAGAAACAGAAAAACATCGGAAAATGAGAGAGAGAGAGAGAGAGAGAGAGAGAGAGAGAGAGAGAGAGAGAGAGAGAGAGACAGAGACAGAGAGGCAGAGAGAGAGGACAGACAGACAGACAGACAGACATACAGACAGAGGCAGAGAGAGAGAGAGAGAGAGAGGAGAGAGAGATCTGAACTCGGAAAGTTAATGAACATAGATCACAACCAGAGATCCATACTTACTGAAATCAATCATCAGATCATACGATATAATAATGGCGGCCCGTGTTATATGTCCTTTGTCATGCGCATAAAGTAACATGTTATAGAGTTTCTTCAAAAATCCTATTCCCCGTTGCTTCAGCAGCCTAAACCACCAAACAATACACCAAATAGTAACTGCTTTCCACAACGGAAAAAAGTCCAAGTTCTCCATAGACAATGTCGATAGCTAGTTTGTTTCTTACGTGTACTTTCTCACGCAAACAGGGGTACTTTTTCTACACAATGATGAGCTTTGTATCTCCAAATTTCAGACCCACAGAAGAGCATAGGAACAGCTTGTGCATCAGAATACAGAAGATAATCACGCCTACATTCTTTTTCTCCAAGTTTTAATTCATCCTTAGCGAGCGTGAAACCATGTTTTGTATTTTAAAAAAAAAAAAAAGACGTAGGCATTTTTACAGATTGACTACTTCCA
The DNA here is from genome assembly GCA_016801955.1 of Conus betulinus. Classification (NCBI taxonomy): domain Eukaryota; kingdom Metazoa; phylum Mollusca; class Gastropoda; order Neogastropoda; family Conidae; genus Conus; species Conus betulinus. The sequence continues at coordinate 136,558 of JADBJO010000184.1, read as the reverse complement.
TCAGGTTGCCATTCAAAGATCAATTTTCTTTCAAACTGAGACCCCTCTCCTCCTCATTCCCTTCCTTTTATGCTGATCGCTGAGAATGGGGATGATTTTAGATGATGCTACGGAATTCCATTTCGGTCTGAGACTACATGACAGGGCTGTACTCTACGCTGCCTTTCATAATATATCCCGGCGTCAACCAGGCCTGAGAGATACAGGCACCTGCAGTGTTGGTCAGGAAATTTGAGCAACACTCTCCGCAAGCCGAAATAGCTCAGTTGGTAGAGCGCCGGACTCGTAATCTTGGTGATCCTGGGGTTGCGGGTTCGAATCTCCGCTGGGGCGTTTGGTACAGGGGGATTTTTCCCTCGGAGTTAACATTGGTTCTGACTCCATTTCCCATACAGTCCTTTGACTGAGACTTTAAACCGAGGTTCCGTGTGTGAACGCACGCATAATATCTTGCACACACGTAAAATCCCATCACTAACTTTCGGAAGAGAAGGCCAGTTTGGCCGTTGGTATGGATGACTCGTTACACATAGCATGCACCCTGCGTGAGAAATGGAAAGAATGAAGGAAGTAAGGAAACTGAGTGAACGATATTGAACGATATTGACTGGATGACACGGAAAACGCCTGAATGAAGCGCCAGCTGGCAGCTCTTCAGTCGGCACTACCCAGGTAGGCAGCCCGTTGTGTAAACGAATGTTAATTGTAAGCGCTTAAGCTTGGTCTCCAGCCGAGAATAGGCGCTATAGAGGTATTCATTATTATTATCGTTATTATTTAAAACTTTTTATCCTTATCTAAATTTACTGTTAAATGCAGTTTCTTTGTGTGTCTGTATGGAGAATGTTCAATCGATGCTGAAGTCCAACCGCAATATAGGCCGAAAGAATCAGCTCATCAACAAACATCAAAAGCTGCACAGTTCCATCTGATGTGAGAATAACACAAGGTTTTTCATCTAACATCATTTCAATGGCAAGTCATGTGTTAGGAAAGAAAGCAGTCTCAAGCTGAGAACCCACCCCTATTCCAATCCGTGTAAACCTGCGACTTGTCTGGCGCGTGGCATTCAACCGTAAACACACGTTTGTACAGATGGATACATTGCCTGAATCATTTTCAGCCTCCTACCTTTCACTCCTGGCCGAAGCAGCCAAGACCACAAACCTTTGCGGTTTACGGGTAACATGAGCTTTTGCTGACATCAATGGAGGCCACGTGTTGGGTTCTTTTGTTTTTCAGGTACTTTTCAATGACTTTAGAAAGAGTGGGGGCTAGTTTCCGCCGAGGACATTGACGAACAAAGTACACAAGACACGATGCATTTCGACCTCTTGGGTCTTCTTCAAGTGAAAACAAAATAGGTAACATTTAACATTTAGGACAGTACAAACAAAGAACGAAGAGCGACTTATTTGATGTCCATGTGGTAAGCTGTGAAGAATGGCTGACCGAAATGCATCGTGTCTTGTGTACTTTGTTCGTCAATGTCCTCGGCGGAAACTAACCCCCACTCTTTCTAAACTTTGCTTCGTTCTCCGCCATCAGTCGCTCCAAC
>JADBJO010000184.1:125000-127500 GCA_016801955.1 Conus betulinus | reverse complement strand
ACGAAAGCAGCACCAACCTCAGAAGTACACGAAACTGAACCATCAGTGAAAATATGCAGATAAGATTCATATTCAGTGTAAATCAATTCTTTAACAAGAGAAGCAAGCAAAAGTGGATTCTCATTTTTAGTAATATTACCATAGGAATAGAAAATATCTGCTTGTTTCATCAACCAAAGGGGGAAGGGGTTTTGGTTATTTTAACAATGTTGTCAAACGAAACAACAACAACAACAACACACACACACACACACACACACACACACACACACACACACACACACACACACACACACACACACACACAAGCACGTGTACTGAGAGACAGACAGACAGACAGAGGTGAGTGTGGGAACGGGAGGAGGGCTGTGTTGGTAATGTGAACAATGGCAAATAAACATAGACCACTGTCACAGTTTATCATGTATATTGTTCGTCTCCCTCAGTCCAGTAAGGTGTCCCGCCTCTGCTGTCTTAGTCCATGTATCTGATACAGAATAAATGAAGTTTCCGGATCTGTGTGGAATGCGAGTCTCTCTCTCTCTCTCTCTCTCTCTCTCCCTCTCTTTTGGAAGTCTGCACTCGCAAAAATCTCCCGTGCCTGTGTCTTGTCTGTGAGCGAAAAGTGAATGGAAGCATTCTTTGTTTTGTTGGTCTCTAAATGATTATTCGACTTTAATATTTTCAGAAGAACAAATACTTTTGACAACTCGACTCGAATTGATCGTTAGTGTGCAACTCTATAGAAATACATGACGAGTATTTTCAACTATCGTTTTCCATCCATGGGCATTTACATTAATTAGATTTTTTTTAATGAATAAATACTATACCTTCTGATACAACTCCAGAAGAAGGCCTATAGACGTTCATCCGAAGACAATGCTCTTGCATCATCGTGCATTTACCTGTGACAGTGCGTACACACACACACACACACACGCGCGCGCGCGCGCGCGCGCGCGCACACGCACACGCACACACACACACACACACACACACACACACACACACACACACACACACACACACACACACACACACACACACACACACACTCGCACGTATTACGAAGCGCAGATGCTTCCCTTAGATGAATACAGAGAGTTAGCATGTTGTAAATTTGTTATCAAGAGTACAGCTAATAAAACGCACATTAGATCTGAAATAAAAATGAGGTCAGATATTGATTTTCCTAAAAGAGCAAAATCTATACCTTCTCAAAAAACTCTGGCAACGTACACGTCAAAAAGTATTACTGATTCCGGAGTTTCAATCGATAACGATGCTCTATCCATTAGACCGTTATTTTCTCCTATACCACCATGGGAGCTTAATAAAGCACATTTTGATATTGAACATACCAATATGAAAAGATGAAAACATAAACATGTTAGCAAGCTATATCAAATGCCATGTTGAAAAGAACTATTCAAATTATTTGAAAATATACACAGACGGTTCGTGCATTGATAAACAAACAGGTTGTGCATTCTTAATACCAGACTTAAGAGTAGAGAAATCATTTTATATCGGAATTAACAATCAATATTTAAAGCAGAATTAACAGCGATACTCCTGGCTTTAAATTATCTTTTAAACTTTCCAAAAAACAATATTTCAAATCCTGTTCTGTGTTGATTCTAAATCAGCTCTTCAGGCATTAAAAGTTTTTCAATTGCACACAAGACCTGAAATGATCATAGAGATAAGTTGCATGATACACATGCTAATTGCAAGAGGAACCCATGTAGCTTTTTGCTGGATTCCTTCACATTGTTCTTTTCATTATAATGAAAAAGTAGACAGGGCAGCTAAACGTGGAGCCAAAAATAGTTTTGATTCAGAACTGTTTGATTTCCCCTTATCAGTACATGAACAGTGTAACTTGGTTAAGTCGCATATCTGGAAAGCCTTTCGAATGTAGTATGGTAGATCACGTTGATAAAGAACAGTTTGATATTAACAGAATCAAAGAGAAATTTAATCTTTAATAGAAAATTACTCTCATTAATGCACAGGTGGAAACTTAATGCATTTAAAACAAAATATGTAAAAAAAAAAAAAAATAAAAAAAAAACATAGTTTGCGTATGTGGAAACAAAATTACTCCAGTTCATATTGTTTCATGCAATGATATGAAAAAAATAATTCCAGTATTGAAGCAAAATATTGTGCAGGCCATTTTTCAGTCTCCAGTTTTATCGTACGAATTCTTTGTACACTTAGAACGCACCCCTATTGGAAAATACTTATAACATTCTTTATTAACTTTATTTGCGGGGGGTAAGGAAGGAAGGGGGGTGGGTGGGATAAAATGGGCGGGGGGAGGGGGAGGGGGGGAAGCAAAGGTTTTTTTGTTTGTTGTTTGTTTAATACTGTCATCCGTTTTGACTTTAATTGATTAGTTAGTGTTGGTTATAAGTATTTTGTTTCATGTTAATCTTCTCTTATGACTTGTGTAAAGATATTCACACACTTAAACATCCACAACTCGCAC
>JADBJO010000184.1:117500-120000 GCA_016801955.1 Conus betulinus | reverse complement strand
AGTTGATGTTTTCTCAGAAAAAAGAACAAGATGCAAAGCATATAAATGTACTCCCTGTTTATCTGGAATACGCCTGTACATGTCAAGAAAGGTCACGATGCGTCATAAAGAAACGTCACAATCAAACACAATGCGTCATAAGGAAACGTCACAATCAAACATGCGTCATAAAGAAACCGTCACAATCAAACATGCGGCATAGTGTATTCGTCACTGGGATGAACTCTCTAAGTACTTTCAGATCTATTCATAAAGAATTTTAAAAAAAACCGTTTGGGGCCGTTATAGCTGTTAGTAATGGCTATTCTGGTAAAATGAAAACATCGGGCATCATTCGTGACCCATAATGAACATACCTACAAATTTTCAGAAGGATCGCCCGAGAAGTTTTGTCAGGAGCGAGTGGAACACATTTTGACCACGGACACACACACACACACACACACACACACACACACACACACACACACAGCATTTCTTCGTTCCCATTGTAAAATACTCCCTGTTCTATAAGAACTGGGAGTACACAAAACAACGTCTAGCTGCTGTCGGTTCTTCTTTCATTAGCTCAGTTTCGATGGCAACACGATCGATGTTCCATCAGATCACCATTGTATGTTCTGGCCTGCGATGGCTTTTCTTGTGTTTCAAAAAATGGATAGTTGATGGAGCGGTGGATCTTTTTTTCTGACGCGTATGAACGATGTTCATAATGATGATTTACATTCATTAACCTTATTGCTGTTACATACTTCCTGTTCAGGAAGAAGGGATTTAAGCGTGTATCGCTGTCCTGTCCTTGGTAGAACCATCTAACATAACTATCATTTTCTTTTAATCAGATAGCTGTTGGCAGGTTAAGTGACTGACCGATGGTCTGCCTCCATGCTTGCAAGGTTGGTAGGTTGGTTTGGTTTGTTTGTTGGGACTGGCTGATTGGTTAGTTGCTGAAAATTGGTAGTTTGGGCGGAAAGATTAGGTTGATTAGCTGACTTGCTATAAATTGTAAGTTCTAAATAATTATAATGAATAGCACACCGCCAAAAAAAAAAAAAAAACCGTAAAAAAAAAAAATCACAAGACAAAACACGACGCGTTTTCGACCTCTTAGGTCTTCGTCAGGCAAGATGCAAAACACCCAGGACAATGAAAATGAACGAGCAAACACTTATCTTCATTCACTTCAGCGCAAGATTGGCATTGAATGAAAACGAGGCTGTCACGAAGGAGAAGATGTATGAGTCGATGTACTAAGGATGATAATTATATTACTGGTAGGAATAATAATAATGGTTATGACGATGATCAAAATATTCAAAAAACAAATAAATAAAGACAGGATTACTACCACCTTTGATGATAATATGGCAATAGCAGTTGCAGTATGGGAGAAAGGAGAGGGGATAAAAGGATTCTTAAACAGCATGATTGTCACGGCAGCGGTCTTAGTGGTGATGGTGATGGTGATGTTAATGATAGTGATGGCAATATCAGTAATAACAATCGTATTAAGGTTAATGATGATAATGCTAACAACTATAGCAACGGTAATGGTCATAATAGTACTGGTAATAAAAGCTTGATACAGAAATGTATTTTTTTTTTTAAAAACGAAGAAAAAAAAAGAAAGAAAAAGTTTTTTTTTTTTAAGTTGATAACAATAACATTGATAATAGTAATGATAATAATAGTACTAATACTAATACTGAGGGAAAGGGGGAAGAAAGGGGGAAAAAGGCGGGGGAGGGGATGACAGGAAGAGCAAAGAGGAGAGGAAAATATATATTATGGGAAGGATGGAATCTAATAGGTATATTAATAATTATAATATGTGTACTAATAGTTTAATAATAATCATGATTGTAATGTAATGTAATGTAAAAGGATATTTATAAGGCGCTTTACCTCGTGAGAGCCGAAAGCGCATATTACAGAAAAACATGATAAAATTATATTTCTAATTCACACACACACACGCGCGCGCGCGCGCGCACTCGCGCTCGCGCGCGCAAGCACGCGCACACACACACACACACACACACACACACACACACACACACACACACACACACACACACACACACACACACCGCCGAAAAAAAAAAAAGCATATAGTGTAACCATATCGTGATGATAGTGATGCTATAGAGGCTGGAAAAGTGGTAACTGGAATGTCAGAAATATGGTAAAGAATGATGATTACATTAATGATAGTAGTAAATATAACATTTGTAACAGGTATGAAGTAGTAACAAAAGGTATACTAATGATTAAAGAATAAATATAGAGAGAGATACAATTGGTAATAATGATAGTGATCATAATAATGATCAGGATAATGATGACGTTAACATTAATAGAGATAATAGGAATAAGGAAATTAGTTGTTTTTGTTGGTAGTGGGTTGTTGTTGTGTTGTGTTTTATATAAAGTGATGATAATAGTGCTAATAATGATGATATGATGAGACTGCTACTGAGAGCAATAGTAATAAAAGTAA
>JADBJO010000184.1:105000-107500 GCA_016801955.1 Conus betulinus | reverse complement strand
GCATACTATCAAATCTGTTCCATCCTTAAGTTGTTAAACATGTGTCGCCGGGGTCATAAAATATTGGGCACAAGCCACACTTTAACACGCACTCGCATGTGTTAAAAGGATAAAAAGCTCCATGGCGTATTGTTTGTCAATTAAAACTCATACAAAACATGTTCTTATGGAGCAACAATAAATGTATACATGAATTGATAATCAAATCCCGCTACATTGTGAAAATGATAACCAGGGATTGTGATTAGTTTAAAATTTGATTTTGATCTTCCACTAAGAGCATTAAGTTGGAACAAAGACACTTTCCGACTCCGGGTTGTTCATGTTTCTGTGTGTTCTGACTCAGAGTCTAATAAAAATTTACACTAGGAAAATTTCGGCCAGCTACTGCTGGTCTTCATCAGCCCCCGACTGACTGGTAGTTGTGGTAGGTGTTGGTGTCCTCTGAGTTGTCCTCACTGGTGGAGTGATTGGTGTTCAGCAAACGCTTGTAAATAGGGGGCAGGTCATAGCCACAGTCCCTGTTCAAACTTGGTTTTCTCTCCCTGATTTCTATTGCTTCTTTCACTTTCCCTAAGGCAAATTTTTATTAGACTCTGAGTCAGAACACACAGAAACACAGCATTGAGTTAATGGAACGGTAATACTATCATCCCCATTCTGTCCTCTTTGTGTACATATGTGTGTGTGTGTGTGTGTGTGTGTGTGCGTGCGTGCGTGCGTGCATGTGTGTGTGTGTGTGTGTGTGTGTGTGTGTGTGTGTGTGTGTGCAGTGTCCATTCTCTGCCCCTCTACGACGTGTTCAAGTCCTTCAACTTCACGGATTTCGCCATCTGGTCCGAGCCGCTGAACACTGGCCCCCAGCCCCAGCGCCGGGAGATGGAAATGCAGTGGGGAGGGGGAGCAGCCATGCCCCCACCTAGCCCCAACACCGTCAGTCACGTGGGGGTGTGGCAGGTCAGTCAGCCAGCGATGTGTTTGTCAGAGGACGGAGGGGAATTGGGAAACGGGGAAGGGGGGGGGGGGGGTGGAGGCGATAAGGGGGAGGGGCGGGGGAGGAGGACGTATCCGGGGTTGGGGATGGGGGGCTGAGGAGCGGGTAGGAGAAGGGGGAAAATGTGGTAAAGAGGAAATGTGTAAAGTTTAGTCATGTACAGTCCATTGCCTTTCATGATGCTGAGAAGAAATCCCACACCATGGAACACATCAACAACTGCTTTCCCCGATAAGCTGGACCCATGTATATACAGACGGATCTGCTGAAGAGGCAGTGAGGAACGGTGATGCCGGAATCTACATCAAGTGTCCAGGAGGGAGAGAAGAAAAAGGATCTCACTCGCAACCGGGCATTTACTCCATCAACTTCAAGGCCGAGGCAGTTGCCATACAAACAGGAGCAGCCCATATCGAGCACAGCCCTCACACCTCCAGCAACGTCGTCTTTCTCTCAGACGCTCTGTCTGTCTTGCAGGCCTTACAGACAGCCAGAGACAAAGAACTGAACGACCTATCCACTGCCCTTATCTCCCTTAGCAGAGCCGGCACAGTTATTCTACAGTGGATCCCTTCCCATTGCAACGTACTTGGCAACGAGGTTGCAGACACTCTGGCTAAAAAAGGAGCAACAAAGAAAAACAGGAAGACAGGTCCACAACCCTCAAGGAAGCCAAGACAATCATCAAAGCCAGACAGCAGAGCAAGTGGTTGCAGGAGCAATCACATTTCAGTAGACATGCCCCGTACCACCTACTAACAAGATCAGAGCAGGCGGCCATCTTCAGCTGTGGACAGGCCACAACTGCCTGAACTATCACCTCTTTACCAAGTTCAGGATCGGTCAGTCAGACCAGTGCCCATGCCAGACCGGCAGTATGACAACAGCACATCTACTGCAGGATTGCCCGTTGCACGAAGCTCTGAGACAACAGATATGGACGGAGCAAACATCAGTGGAGAGGAAGCTCTACGGTGCCCTTGGGGACCTACAGCGCACGGCAGCATTCGTCAGAGGAGCTGGCGTTCCCAGCTAGAGTGTTCGAGAAGAAGAAGAAGATGATGATGATTTCCTCTCTCTCTCTCTCTCTCTCTCTCTCTCAAGCTCTCTCTCTCTCTCTCTCTCTCCTCTCTCTCTCTCTCTCTCTCTCTCTCTCTCTGAACTAGGCTATTGGCCCATTCTGATAAGGCCTCAATCACAATACAGTTACAAACGATAATCACACACAGTGTAAATACATATCTACCAGGACAACGCAAAGTATTAGATTAATGACGACGACACGCCTTGCCAAAGGCTTTATACAAGTATAATGACAAGTTTTGCATCGATAAAATGTTAGATGATGAAAGTTTAAACATAACAACATTTTGCACACACGTAAAATCCCATTACTAACTTTCGGAAGAGAAGGGTCAGTTTGGTCGTTGGTATGGAAGACACGTTACACATAGCATGCACCCTGCGTGAGAAATGGAAAGAATGAAGGAAGTAACGAAACTGAGT
>JADBJO010000184.1:80000-85000 GCA_016801955.1 Conus betulinus | reverse complement strand
CACCATTTCCCACGTCTTATGTGAACATCTACATGCTTAGATAAAAACGTCTATATACTTAGATTAAAAAAAACTAAACGTGTTTTAGAACAGGTCGCAGATGCTTGAATTAGACTTCCATTTCTGAATTTCAGAACCACAGAACAGTCAGCTAAAGTTTAAAACTGAAAGAAGATAATGAGAACACCATTCTAAAATATCAAGAAAAAAAAGCGAGAGAGTTATTTTGGCACGTACATTATTCACGAAACTTGCTATTTTTTGGTTCCTTCCAGCACGACTAAGTCAAACACATAAACAAAGATTTTCAAAACAAGAAACCAGCCTGACCGTACTTTTGGAGACATCTCCTTTGAATTATTGTCGAAGACCAGGTTTAAAAAAAAGTGGAAAAGATGCATTGGAGTACCCTACTTTGAAAGCAAAACTGTATTTTACGTTTGAGATATGCAGCTCAGAAAAGCACATTCTTTCAGAAAATCAGATTTTTTCAAAAAGCACATTCTGTACTCCTTGATTTTACGCTTTCTTTCTTTTATCTATTGTGATCGGTAGAAAATGATACTAAGTTGTTTTGCTGGTAGAAAATAGAATCTGAAACTGTTCTCTTGTGCTTTCAAAATGTTGTGACTGTTATCAATCATAAAAAAGATCTTGGTTACGAACTACCTTCTACGACGGTCTAAAACTGAATGTTCTTCATCGTCTGTTTAATGGCAGCAATACTCACAGACATGGCTGTTAATATTGAAGTGCATCCAACAATTTCCCCCATACGCTGGTACCATCGTGGGCTGATGCTGTACTGTTTGGTGTCTGAATAAATTGGTTTCCTATCTATTGTAGCACTTGCTTTCATTGCACGTGCAGCATTAAGTCTCTTGCTCCATCATACATAATGAGTGAAAGCAAAATGCTAATGCAACGTGAAAGTGAATTTTGTGAAACAGTGAATACCACACAGTGACGTTGTCAGTTTCTCCCAATAAATTCAAAGAGCAGGCGAGGAGGGTGGAGGGTACTAATTCTTGGTTCGCCCCCACTGCCAACATCAGCCATCAAAAAAGGAGGAGAAGAAGAAGAAGAAGAAAAAGAAGAAGAAGAAGAAGAAGAAGAAGAACAACAACAACAACAACAACATCAACAACAGCAAATCGCCATGCTTACGACTGAACCTCGAGCTGTACTACTGCAGTCACTGGAAAGTCAGCATCATTTCACTGTTTAGCTGTTTCTAAGCAAAAATAATTCAAATCCTTTGTTAAAATTCGGTGACAGCATGCACAGTCGTAGGATGACATAGGTCTAGGCAATCAGATATATTCCCATTCCCTCGTACCTAGTCCTGCCCAACCGCAAAAAGACGCTATGTCCAGTCCAGATCTTCACGCTGTCCATCAGCACTGTCCCAATTCATTTCTGATGTCCCCACCCTGCAGTGGTCAGGCCTTGAGTGCCTTTGTAACGTAACAGATCCTGTGTACTGGGCACCATAATAAATTACGAACGAGTTGGGTAATCCGTTCCTCCCCCCCCCGTGATCCTCCCCCCCCCCCCCCCCCCCCCCCACCCGCCCCTCTCTGAAATCCTCACAACAGCGCAATCTTCAGCAATCTCCCCAAACTACGACAAAACCATCAAACTGATGTCGGTCGCATGAAGGAAGAAGAAGATGATGAAATAATGACAGCTCATAATTCCAAACAAATGCTGCTTACGACACCAACAGTTTACAGAACAAAACAAGGAGACGTATCCCCCCACCCCCCACCCTTCCCCCCCAAAAAGGATGTTCCAAATGTGTCCTTTTACTCTGTGCTTGACACTTGTAGGCCTACATAGCAACAACAACTGAAGGAATGAACAAACACAGATTAACTCTTACTCAAGACTAGCACATACTTTATTTTTCATCTCGAATATAGTAAAACATACACAGGGACGAACAATAACAAATACAGGTAACGTTTGCTTGACTGGTACGAAAGGAAATCTTCAAAGAGGCAGGGAATGGAAAGCAGTAAGTAATGAATAAGAAGATTAATTCTTGCTTCCATGATGAAATAATTACATGCCCCAAAACGCACCAAAGGCCTGACTAATGTCTTGGGTTACTGCGCTGAGGAAGCATCTGCTAAGTCTCTTCCAACGGCCGCTCTGTTCAGTCCCCTCCTTACTATTTCTTACTTATTTATTCATCACATGGTCTGAAGCTCCTGCACACACTGTGGCCTCATGGCTGAACCGACGTGGTGCAGCATATATGGACTTGCCCGCATGCAGAGACAGCTTCTTCATGAGGCTGAAATGGAAACCACTCTCCTCTCTACCCTGTACAAATGTACTTAAACGGACAAAAAATACAGTGTTGTAAACGTTTCAAACAGTATGGAAAACCAGCCCAGCAGTAAACAGGATTTCAATACAAAGATGTTTGAAGAGTAATATATCTACTAGATGCACTAATTGAATGTCGGCATCTTTCACATTGATCGAGCTTTGTTACGACGCGTTTTGAAATAACGACGCGATTTGAAATAATTATTTCAAAACGTGTCGAGTTTATTTCAAAACGCCTTGGTATGTTGCGACGTGTTTTCGCGTCGTTATTTCAAAGCGCGTCATTACAGAGCTTTCTATGCTATACGTGTGACACCAGTTCAACATTTCAGAGAAGGGTTTTGAGCTAAAAAACACATATCAAGCAGGAGTCTATGACAGGGCCTTCATGAAAACACAGCCGTAAAGTAGACTTTAAAGCAGAAGTGTGTGAGGAACAGTGTGCAACATTCTTCAATAAAGATGGCACACTCGGCAGCGAATCAATAGTCCACAATCCAAAAATTAACGCGTTGTTTTTTCTTCAATCCTCATTTTGACAAACATTTTTTTTTTTCTGGTAATGACAGTGATATAGTACTATAGACAACCGCATTTAAATGTTCAGATAAATTATAGGCTACTGATTTGTAGACAAAAAACTGGTGAAGCGTCGTTGTGTTTGCTTCTCAACCCCAGCTATACTGCAGACTGTATTTTGTTTCACAGTTACATTCATCAAGTTACATTCATACTGCGTAACATGGTGTTGTCCTTTGCCGTTTGTTTATGCTTTTCTATATTCGGAAATTTTCAGTAAACAAATATTCATCTGCGTGTTATGCCTACAAGATACAGATTTCCAAACATTTATGACCTGTTGATAGGAGCCACACACATATGCTTGGAGGCAAAAGCTTCCATTCGCTTCTCTGAGTGTATTATTCCCATGCTTAAGCTTATTTCTCGCGAAAACAAAACTATCAAATGTGTGAATCCCTCCCCCACCCCCACCCCCACCCCCTACCCCAACCCATCCACCTCCCTGAAAGTATCTCTACCTCGCAACTGTATCCTGAAGGTGTACAACCTGGTCCGGCTTCCTCGAGCTTTTATCATCGCTTTCAGTAACCTGTTGGTGTCATCCTCACAGAAGAAGAACGGCCGTCTTTTAATGTTCTACATCCTCATTTCTTCCAGCGCACGAGAATGATTTGGCCACGTTACTGGCAAGAATTCTGAAAGCCGCTCTGGGAGGAGGGTAGAATTCTGCACGTCCTGTGTCACGCAAAACGGGCTAAGCTGCTGTGCATATAATCCTCGTTTTAGCTGTCTGACACAGCTGCTGTGTGCATATGTACTCTGTAACTTTTTGTCTTTTTTTTTCTCCTAGAAGAGCAATTCGAATCGAACTACCTCTGTCTGAACTCTAAGCCGATGTATCTGTGGGTAATGTCTGAAAATTATGTGTTTTGTCGGTGTATTGTGTTGTAAGCCTATTGTATTGTAGACCTTTTGTATTAGATTGTAGTGTGGTCAGTAGGTTAGGATAGAGTCTGAAGTCATAGGATACTGTAGGATAATGTAAGATAATGTGCAGCAGTGTAGTGTAGTGCAGTGCAGTGCAGTGTAGTGTAGTGTAGTGTAGTGTAGTGTAGTGTAGTGTAGTGTAGTGTAGTGTAGTGTAGTGTAGTGTAGTGTAGTGTAGTGTAGCGTAGTGTAGTGTAGCGTAGTGTAGTGTAGCGCAGCAAATGCCTCATAAATTGTCCTTCAGAATTAAACATCGAGCATTGGTCATTTCGCATTCCCCTCTTCAAAGCCCAGTGGCCTGTTTCATTTGTGTTTATCACTACCAGATTAATTTTAAACAGAATTAAATGGTCATCCCTGCACTGATCATAATATTACATGCATCCTAAGACATCGTCTGCCAGATAAAATAGGAAATCCGCCACAAATCGGATTGTTATGAGCCCTGTCTTGACATGGCGAGGTCAAGGTGAAGACTTCCAGCACCAGTATTTGGAAACAAAGAAAATAACAGCAACTGCAAGCTGAAAAGGTCAGTCCCTTGACCTTCGTAGTTCAGCAATAAAGATAAGTCAAAGTTCGGCTGAAATTAAACATAACAAGTCGTATAGTACATGACTGATTCCTTTTGTTACACGGCTTCTGTGTGTGTGTGTGTGTGTGTGTGTGTGTGTGTGTGTGTGTGTGTGTGTGTGTGTGTGTGTGTGTGTGTGTGCACGTACTAGCGCGCACTTTTTTTTATTTTAGGATAGTGGTTTTATTGTGAAGTGATAATGTGGCTACATACCTGTGATGTGCTGAGGGATGATAACTTTGATACTGATGATGATGATGATGATATGACGAGGAGGAGGAGGAGGAGGAGAAGGAGGAGGAGGAGAGGAGGATATCGAGTAGTAGAAGTAGTTTGTAGCAGCACCACCACCTCTAGTAGGCCTAGAAATAGCAGAAGCAGCAGCAGCAGCAGCAGCAGCAGTAGCAGTAGTAGTAGTAGTAGTAGTAGTAGTAGTAGTAGTAGTAGTAGTAGTACTAGCTAGCAGCAGCAGCAGCAGAAGTGATAGTAGTAATAATGGTAATACTAGCAGCAGCAGCAACAGCAGCAACAGCAGCAGCAGCAGTACATGCTGTTGCGTGATTGTTCTCGTCATTGT
>JADBJO010000184.1:45000-65000 GCA_016801955.1 Conus betulinus | reverse complement strand
GGGTGGGGATGGGGTGGAGTGAGGGTCTGGATGGGGGATGGGTGGTGAGGGTGGGGTCAGTTTATTAGAGCACATATGGGTCAGGGGAAGGTAAGTGACGCCTTCAAGAAGAAGAGGATCAAGGTGAAGGAAAAGGAGAAGGCAAAGAAGAAGAGTAACGATAAGATCAAAACCAAGGACATGGTAGAGGATCAAGGAGGAGAAATAACAGTAATAACAATAACAACAACAACAGTAACAATAAGAAGAAGAAGAATGATTATGATCATGATGATAGCAGTAGTAGTACTAGTAGTAATAGTAGCAACAATAATAATAACAATAATGAATAATAATAATGATAACAATACTGCTAACAACAATAATAATAATAATAACCAATTTCTATCACAACACAATTCAAGTTGAAAACAACTCATTGCGGCTCTATACACCATTCATACCTTCATTCACTCACATGTAATGACTATTTGCTGAAGAACTGACATGTCCTCACACGTGGGAACACTATTGCCTGAAGTGCCTGACAAATGATAGTCTTTTAGCTATGGTTTGAAAACAGTCTAGGTCGGCAAGTTTCGTAAACTGGGAGGCAGTGTGTTTAAACAGCTTGGGCGGCGAAAAAAGGAATGCTCGCCAAATGATTTTACAGTGGCGTTGGTACAGAACGGCGACGATGGAGAGTCGGGGAGCAGGAGAGGGGAGGGGGGGGGGGTGCACGCTTTCCTCCCCTATTGAAATATCGGGGAGAGGCGCATACTTACTTCTACGCCCTTCATCATCATCATCATCATCATCATCACTGTCTTACCTTGAGGAAAAGAACCAGGCTGAAGTCGCCCCTAAACAGGGATTCGTTGACCGGCAGTTCGAGACCAGACGACAGAGAGCCATCGAAGTAGAGCTGTCTCTGGTGAGGCCCTGTCAGGGTGGAAGCAGAGTCCTCAAGGCGGTGACAACTGGATGTTGAGGCTACCGAAACAGGCGGCATCCCAGACAGGGCCTCCGTCGATATGGTGACGTTAGTCAGAGGCAAACGTACTTGGGGGTGACAGGTTCAGGTTCGTTCGTGCATGTTGTCGCGACTGTGTGATCACGTCCAACGAATATTGCGCGCGTATGCGCGCGCGCACACACACACACACGCGCGCACGCACACACACACACACACACACACACACACACACACACACACACACACACACACACACACACATACACACTGTGTATATTAGGCAATTAAGTGCTGAAAACGACCCTCTCTCTCTCTCTCTCTCTTTAACATCAAGTCTTTGTACCCCACATCACAAAGTCTACTTACACTACATCATCACAACTATTTACCCCACATCACCAGTTCTATTTACCCTAAATCTATCTACCCTGCATCACCGAGATTATGACCCCTACATCACAAAGTCTATTCACCTACATCACACCAAGACTATTCACCTTACACCATCAAGTCTGTTCACACTCTGTATCAACAGTCAGTTTAGCCTACGTCACCAAGTTTGCTACCCTACATCACTCGGTCTATTTACTCTACATCAGCAAGTCTATTCACCCTAC
Organism: Conus betulinus; assembly: GCA_016801955.1. Taxonomy (NCBI): domain Eukaryota; kingdom Metazoa; phylum Mollusca; class Gastropoda; order Neogastropoda; family Conidae; genus Conus; species Conus betulinus. The sequence continues at coordinate 63,428 of JADBJO010000184.1, read as the reverse complement.
ATCACCGAGTCTATGGCGTAAGTGAAATAGTTATGTAGGATGAATCGCCAAACCTGCACTATATCACCAAACCTACACTACATCACCAAGCTCATTTACCCTACATCACCAAGTCTATTGTTTCTATATCACCAGCTCTGCTTACCCTGCAACACCAAGTATATTTGCCCTACATTACCAGGTATATCTATCCTACATAACCAAGCCTGTTCAGCCTACATCACTAAGACTTTACCTTACACCACCCAAGTCTACTGACTCTCTATCACCAGCTCTGCTTACCCTACAACACTAAGTATATTGACGCTATATTACCAGGTATATGTATCCTACATAACCAAGCCTTTTCAGCCGACATCCACCAAGTCTTTACCTTACACCGCCACCAAGTCTACTGTCTCTCTATCACCAGCTCTGCTTATCTTGCAACACTAAGGATATTTACCCTACATTACCAGGTATATTTATCCTACATAACCAAGCCTATTCAGCCTACATCCACCGAGTCTTTACCCTACACCGCCAAGATGGCACACTTTACATCACCAGGTTTATCCACCTGACATAACTAAGTCTGTTCAGACTATTAGACTTCCGGCATAGGCAAACTTGGGCTCTAACGGTTCTAGGTCCTCATGATACCGGACCCTTCTGGAATGAGCCTTAATGACACGTGACCTTAATGGGACGACCCCCTCACTCACACGAGAGTTTAACTTGTGTATGATCAAAAGTTGGCAGACAATACTGCCGTCCCGTGTCCACTTAAAAAACACACTCAATAAACCAGAACAATGCAACAACATCTTTCATTACTGGACTTTCAATGTGTGTATGCGTTTACATGTCACGTGTCACATGACACACACTTAGATTTGTACTACCTATCTTAGGATAATGTTGAGGCGGTTCTGCAATGCCGGACGTTTTTGAAACAAATGTGGATTCTTTCCGTCAAAATACACAGATCGACTTACTAATGAAATGTAGGTTAGGTTTCGTGGAGGTTTGATCTCCACACCCACCGACGGTGATAGGGAACACGTGGACAACCATCTGTATTGAAGGGACAGAGAGGCGTTTCGAACACCAAATAACACCACTAGAACAACAACGACACGTCAAGGCTGACATGGAAACGCCAATAACCTTACGTCAGGCGCACGCCGTATTCCAGCTTCATGCATCTGATTGCCAACTGGGTTCTTTGGCACTTAGCGACAAAAAAGGCGTGTGAAATAGTTTGTTGTGCACATGTATTCAGGCTTCATGTTCGCGCCCATCAAAGATAGTAAAGCAGACTAGGATAAAACCATTTATGGAAATGTAAAGGGGGAGGGTGGGTGGGAGTGGGGCCAGACTGGCGGTACTCTGGTACTACCAGGATGACAACACACTGAGACCGAAAAACGAATTCATATTATGTTCAACCATTGCCCATAACCTCTAATGAACGCCACATAATGAAGCATGCATCCATCGACTTCTTAATATTCCTTGAAGGAGTAGGACGAGGGGAGTTAAATACATGTCTTTTGACACTCCCGCCCACCCTTCACGCCTCACCGAACAAAGGGGGATCAGGAAGAGGCACCGAAGAACACTCAGTCTCGAACTCATCGGCGTGGTCCTTGTCGATGGCTCGGGAGAAGAACGCCACGCAGCTCACCAGCCCGCGAAACCTGCCTCCCCAGCCTGCCCCTGGCGGGCCCCTTCCTGCCACCTGCAGACGACCCGGGGTGCCCAAGGGGAGCCTGTGGAAAGAGCCGGCCGGGCTGGCGTCCAGGTTGGTGTCGATGGAGACACGGACTCCGTGGACGAGGTCCCAGGCGAGCAGAATCCCTGTCGGGTGGGGGTCGAGGTGGTGCGAGGTGGTGAGGTGTGCAGTGGGAGTGCCGTCCTGACTCGTCATGTTCACCTGGAGGCTTCTGTGCAGCGACAACATAGGGACAGACAGGACTGGCATTGAATTACCTGTCTGAGGGGGAGGAGGGGAAGGGGGAGTGCTGGGGGGGGGGGGAGATAGCAGGAAGCTGGTGTTAGGGCAGGAAGGAGGTTGTTATTAATGACACACAACAAACAAAAAGTTTCAATAGGGCTCACAACTCGCATATTCGCATAACAAGACCAACAAAGGATAACACAAGCTGACTTCGACGGAACCTAACTCACAGAATCATTTCAACAGAGCAGAACTCATGGGATTATTTCCTTTCGCCTGTTTCAAAGCTTCGGCCTACCAAATCGATGCTCAGTGTGAGTAAGCTGTGTCTGAAATGTGCAAAACACACTATTCTAATTTCTTCTTTCTTCTTCTCTGTCTTCGTCTTCGTCTTCTTCTTCTTTCCCAAAGGCGAAGTGATCACATTGTTGTTACCGACAGTTGTGTTCAGTGGTCAGTTTGAGTGTTGTTTCCACCTGTTTCACTACATAAAGCTTGCGCTTCAATGTCTTTTCGTTTGTCAAAAAATAATTGACATATATTCATAAATTACACGACTGGGAGAAAGGGAAAGGGGGGGGGGTTCAGCATTTTGAGTCCCAAAATGAAGTTTCAAAAGTCGAAACGCGGTGGTGATGCATTGTTCTTCGAGAAATACAAGGTCAGAATGTTTCAGACTTGACATGTTAGACTGGAGTGGTTTTTGAAATATTCATTCCATCCAACATACGCACGCACAGGTATATATATATATATATATATATATATATATATATATATATATATATATATATATATATATATATATATCAAGAATAGTACTAAAACGCCTAATAAAATTTTTAAAGTGCTCAACCCCTTGGGGAGCAACATCTGTTAAAATAGTATGGTAAAAGGAAGTTTTAAAATCATCAACAGATCTGTTTCGAGCGCTGGCTCTCCTCAGGATCCTGAGGAGAGCCAGCGCTCGAAACAGATCTGTTGATGATTTTAAAACTTCCATTTACCATACTATTTTAACAAATATATATATATATATATATATATATATATATATACCTGTGCCAGAGAGAGAGAGAGAGAGACTCAAAAACACACGCAGACACAGAGACACACACACAAACTATTTTTTTTTTTGTCACCCCCACACCCCACACCCCTTCCTTTACGATGCATCCACCTGATAAAGTCTAACAATTGTTACATTTGCATCAGGCGCGCAAATTGTAACAAGTGTTAAATTTTGCGTAGATCATCCTTGCAAATCCATAATTTTGCTACATCTGCGTATTCTGCGCTGTATCACGCCACCTCAGTATTTCTGTCTGCATATATAGGAGGAGGAAAGGATTTTTTTTTTTATGTCACGTCACACGTGTAAGTTATCGTAAACATCTAATCAAGGTAATTTTCAAAAAGTTAGAATGTCATTAAAAAAAAAAAAAGAAGAAGAAGAAGAGAAGAAGGGCCCTTAGGGGTTAGGTAGGGTACACGAGGGACAGTTGAATGAGGAAAAATTCTAGATAATGGGAGGGAACCACGTGCACAAATTGTAACAATCATTCCATTTCACGTGTATCAACTACGGCAAAAGAAACAAAGTTGCATTAGTCACAATCTGCTCCGCGCAAAAAAATGTAAAATTGTTACATTTTGCGTTGTTGTTATAATTATTTTTCGCTCTAAAATGGCGCCATACAATGGTAACGTAATCTCCCCCATCGACAGCAGCTGGAATTTCTCGCACTTGCGACCAGAAATACAATAAATATGCATTGCAATGCAACATAACTGTAACTTTCGAGTTTCGCTTTCTCAAGCATGCATTGAAGCTCATAAACAGGGCCAGCGTGATGCTGATGATGATGATGATGATGATGATGATGATGATGCCTTTGATTTACAATCGCGGACTCTCCATCCACGGGTCGCAACACGCGGTTTGTCTTTATTGACTGTTGCAATGATGATTGTCTCCCCTCTGTTACTCCATTCCCCCCCACCCCCCACCCCACGCGCCACCACTACCCTGTCATTCCCCCATCCCTATTCTCAACCCATCACCACCAACAATAACTTGCTTAGCTCCTGTGCAAATAGTTAACATTCCCCCCGTCTCCCTTTCTACCACGCCCAATCAAATCTCCACCATCCCACCCCTTACACCCCCCTTCCCTCCCTCCCTCCCCCCCCCCCCCCCCCCCCCCCCCCCCCCGCCCCGCCCCCTCTGACTGTGAAAAAATGAGGTTGGAATATCTGCTTGAATATTTTTTTTTTTTTTAAGAGTCAAAAAGAAAGGAAAAACTTGTTAAGAATAAAGAGAGGAAAAGACTCAAGGAGTTCGGCGGGAATGAGGGAGGGGGAGGGGGACGGCGGGAATGAGGGAGGGGGAGGGGGACGGCGGGAATGAGGGAGGGGGAGGGGGACGGGGGATGGAGAGATTAAGAGGGGCTGTTAGACCATTAAATCCCGCAAGATAGCGAGACATCCTCCATATCCAAAAACCACTCACTTGTCCGGAAGTATTTCTAAAGTCACGTGCCGGATGACGTCACCAGACACGCTGACGTCGTCCATGACGTATTCAACCAAAAGGCCCCTGAAAGACATCAGCTGTGACGAACATTCCGATTGTGAAACTGACGTAAGGAGTGGATGACGGAATTCTGAGGATGACGTCAGGAGGGTTGTCTTCAAAGGCCATGGCAGGGAAAAGAGGAAAGGTGAACTGCCTGAAGACAGGACAATTGCCAGTGGTGCTGAGGCTGGGCGTGATGGCGTCCTGGTGTCCTATGACGTCATACGCCAGGGTGTCGTTGGTCAGTGGCCAGAGATGGACAGGGTGGGGAGTACTGGTCAGCCTGGGTGGCCTGACACGCAGGGACAGCTGAAAGACAACTCTAATTTATCAACATTATCCTCGTGGTTGTCATTATATCATCATCATCATCATCATCATCATCATCATCATCATCATCATCATCATCAATGTTGTCAAACTCAAGATTTACATCATCGTCGCTATCATCGATACGAGCATCATCGGTTTCGTCATCGACACCAGCGTCACCATCGTCGTCATCATCAACTGTTACATCTATATCATTATCATCATCATCACCACCATCATCAGCATCAACATCATTACCATCAACTCTGTCATCATTATAATTACACTGTTTTTGAATCGCTGTCTAATCATGCGAGTGTCTGATAAGGAGAGTTGGAGCGGGAGACTGTACTAATACACCGCACAGCTCTAAACATGCAAATGTGAGGTCAAAGTAAAGGAATTAAGACACCGGATCTGTCTCTTCCTGTATTTCCTATTAGATCTGAAAATGAAAATTGTCCTTTGCCCTGAACCTTAATGAAAAACTCAACTAGGTGCAGATTATTTCATTAAAAGAGCTTTCTTCGCGGATTAGTGTCTAAACATTCGTGTCAGTTCCTGCAGAATTTTGGACATGAGGTGAAGAAGCCTATGCACGACAGTGACACGCCAGACATCTAACTCGCTAGTTTCCATATTACTGTGTGCATGAGTTTCCCATCCCTTCTCCCCGTGCATACGTAGGTATAGGTGGAGAGCTATGACCCCTCCCACCTTGCCCTCTTTTTTTTTCCCCTGCAATAATGATATCCCTCGCCCATTGATCATTTCCATTCCTTTCCAATCATTATTATCATTACCAACATCCCCACATATAACTACCATCATAATCACCACCCATTAGGTTTTTTTTCTTTTTGTTTGTATATCATTTCTATTCCTTACCACTAAGCATTATTATCAATCTACCATAATCACTACTGTCACCAATCTATCATACGCTTAAAACAATAATTACAAACAAACAAACCCTACTGTTTTGCTACCCTCCAACCCCCTTTTTGTAACTGTATTCCCTCTCGTATTATTTACGTTTTCATCATCGCCACTATCATCACTATTATCGCTATCGTTACCATATCATTATTGTCAGCATTATTGTTTCAACTCCCATGATTCCCTTCTCAACGGCCTCGTTTTCATTCAACACCCTTTTTGCGCGGAACATGTGAAGATAAGTGGTTCATCGTTCTCGTTTTGAAGAAGACCCAAGAGGTCGGAATGCTTTATGTTTTGTCCCGTAATCTGTTTGTATCGTGTGGCGGAACTGTTGTTGTTGCTGTTGTTGTTAAGTACCCTGGCTAAAAAAGACTCCAGGGATCATCCAAATAGCCGGAGCAATTGAACACGATAGTACATATGCATCAACTGGGGATGAGAACATTACGTGTGTGACAGTTTTTGATTACCCAGCCACATGGGCAGCCACACTCCGACTTCGGGGGATTTTGGAGACTGATAATGTTATGCTAGGAGCTTGTCATAACTGAAGACAATCCCCGCATAACTAAGCAAAACTAATACCGTTTCTTTTTAAAATTTGCTACTTACAGTCAAAACGTTGTTGGGTGCTGTCATGGCCTTCACCAGAGGAAAACGTGTGTGTTAGCTTTGCCGTAGGAGCAAATGAAATGATGAACATTAACCATAAGGAGATAAAAACGGTCGTACTTACAACTACAATTTGTACGTAGGACCTATCAGACAAAGGTCTTAATGTGTTTGAAAAAAAAGTTAAATCATTGTGCCTGTGTACCTACAAAACAAAGCACACGGATGGAAGTCTCCAGGTAACAATGCTACTGCCCTAACAACTCATGTAGCCAACCTCGGGGAATTAGTAACACGCTTTAAACAGTAATCAATGCGCGAAAAATAATGCAAAATTGCGACATCCAAGCTGCTTTTAAGAAAGGTAGATCAACCGTAGAGTATTTGTTTCACGATTACTACGTGTGTTAAAAAAAGGTGCCTTTTAAAACAGTAGTCTGTCAATCCTAGTTTTACACAAAATCTGAGTATGATGAAGTGAAGCAGGCATGATGACTCAGACTGACTGTCTGGACGCTCTCACAGGCCTGTCATGATCTTTCTATCTGGAGAGGCACTCAGAGTTAACTAGTTAATCAGCATCACTCACCTCGGAAGTCAGGCAAAAGTATTCCTCAGATTGGTATGAGTATTTCCCGAAGTTCTGCCAATGCATCCATTCTATTCAATATTCTATTCTATGATCTGCACACAGCGGTCTCTAAACACACCAATAATTATAATGTAGAGATGACGTAGGTATGTTCACTGACTGCTTTTCATACATTAGAAAACAAATTTAGATAACTGAGACAGTTTTTACAGACAGAAACTGGGCCATTTTTTTTCGTCTCAAACGGTCGTTAATGGCCTTTATTGATTAAAGAAAATTGTATGGTTCTATTCGAGAGCACTTTTAGTCCAGGGCAGAAAGCCCCCCACCCCCCACGCCCCCCCCCACCGTCCACACCTTCTCCTTTCTGCCCCCTCCTCTTCCCCTCAAAATGGTGTTATTAAACACAGGTACACAGTTTAATTGTTTGGGAAGTTCTGTAAGGTTATATTGAGAAACAGAATATGCATTTGAACATTCACTAAATGGTGGGGTGAAACGTGTTCTCTTTTCAGTCACACACACACACACACACACACACACACACACACACACACACACACACAGAGAGAGAGAGAGAGAGAGAGAGAGAGAGAGAGAGATCCGACTTGATTGTAGGCAGATTTATCTGACACTAGCAAGAAGCACTGAGTAGCAACATTGTTTTCGGCCCTTGTGTGTGTGTGTGTGTGTGTGTGTGTGTGTGTGTGTGTGTGTGTGTGTGTGCCCGAGTGCGTGCTTATGTCCACTATCTCAGTAACGTCACTCCCTCCTATCCACCCCACCCTCTCCGACTCATTCCCCATGCCCTCTTTGCAAACCCAAACACGAAACCCCAAAGCTAAGGCTCTACTCACACGGGGTGTTGGGGCAGCCGTCCGCTGGCACGCAGCTGTCCTCATAGTCCGAGCGACGGTTGTCCAGGGTCTGTCCGTACACCGCCAGACAGGTCACCTTGCCCAGAAAGGCTCGGGCCACCTGGTCAGCCAGTGGTCACTCTCCGTTCCCCCCACTTTGACCACTCCGGGTGTGGTCAGCCGCCATCTCTTTAAGGCAGGTAGTTGGTGTATGGTGTCGGAGCTGTCCACTGTTAGGACCAGCTGGTATGGTTGACAGAAGAGGACGTTTGAAGAGAACAGAGTTTGCATATGAACTGGGTCTATTTTTTTAAGGGTAAGCATGGTTTTCAATGTCTGGCAAAGGCATGCATGAAAGACATGTAGTAGTTTTAACCCTTGTCAAATATTCAGAGCATAACATCACTATGGGATTTTTGGAAAAGAAAGTGTTTCTCGCCGACAGTGTCTAAAATCATTTTCAGAGAATATAGGTATTTCTCCCTTTGCAACTCGTTCTCTAAGTCTTTCAAAGAACCACGTTCATGCTCATTGACTTTGGTCTTAAGTTATGTCGACTTAATTAAGCTGTTGACGGAAAAAAAGTTAAGTATCACGTCTGGTCCGCCACTTAGCAGTTACTGTGGTCAGTGGGCGGTGTCCTGCGTTTTCTGCACCAGAGCCAGCACCACTGAAGGCCACTGAAGTGACTGGGCAGCATTGCTGGTGTCCTCCGAGTGGTTGCCTCTCGACAGCCAAACATGGCTGTACCTTCATGACTGCCGGTGCTCGGGTGTCGCTGTGTAAGTGATAGCTGAACTGATGACCGGACAGCTAATGCAACCGAAGGAGGCTGGGGTAGTGAGACGGCGGCGAGACGACACAAAAAAATATGTACCATTTCATGCAATCTGTGATTGATAATGTACAAGCGGCGTATTACAATGTCTCATAACTGTTTTCTTAAAAAATTTACCTTTTTCTGTTGAATCTAAAGTCAGTACGTACCTATCCAATCAGCAATTAACAATTGACAGAACTTATCCATGCTGGATAATCAACATGAATTTAGGAGTAGGGAAAGAGTAAAAGGAAACAATATTGCCGTAAAAATAGGGTTACGGACAGGAAAAACAGGTACATCTCACGTGACGTGTAACGTGTTCAGCTTCTACTCACGGACAAATAGAATTTCCTTTGATGCACGAACAACCCCAAGTATGCCATTACTTGCACATATCCATCGCAACGGAATATGGTATGATCTGTTGTTAGTATACTGCGGAGTCCACAAATAGCGCCGGGCTCCAGAAGAAGAAGAAGAAGAAAGAAGAAGAAGAAGAAGATGATGATGATGATGATGATGATGATGATGATGATGATGATGATGATGCTGATGATGATGATGATGATTCGCAGGGTGGAGATGGGACGGTGAAAGAATCATTTAGGTGCTTGTTTGTTTGTTTTAATTACAGTATTCGTATGTGGAGACTGATTCCTCTCCACCGCTCCACCTCCCCTTCCTTTCTTCGTGACCTCCACCAACGTGGCTAATTCTAACCTGTGTCTGTTGGTTGGTTTTCTGTCAGTCAGCAAGATTACACATAAACCGCAGAACCGATTTCAGCGAAACTCGGTGGACAGATGGAGTGTGGCTAAAGAACGGTCCCGCTGAATTTGAGCACGGATCTATGGTGACGATCCCCATTAAAGGATGGATCCAGTATCTGTCTGACTTGGGCTGAGGGTCTGCACATAACGGAGCCAACATGGCGGTGAAACCAGTTCCAGCCGATTAGGTTACGTGACGTGTCACAGGTTGACAATGGCTGAGATCTGCGCGGGAACAAGCCAACATGGCGGCGAAATAATTCCCGACGATTCGGTTACGTGACCGGTTACCTGCGACGTTGGCTGCGGTTGGAGCAGAAAGGAGATAACATGGCGGTGAAAACTGGTCCCGCCGACTGAAAACGAATGTATGTCACGTGACTGGTCTTATACCGACATGGACTGGGGTCTGCGCTCCCCTGAGCGCCCTTGTAGTTTGGTTTGTTGTTTGTTGTGTGAAACTCACTCGAAGAGCCATCAAAACGATTTTTGTTTCAACAGAATTTTACCTGGGATTCCCCTTTCCCCCACGGTTTCTTTTACACGAGCCAAATGCGTGCTGTGCGCGGGGACTCGGTTCATCGTCTCATTCGGAAGACTGATCAGACGACTGAGGTGGAGAGTGGTGAGAAGGAGGAGGTAGGATGTGCCACCGTGTTCACAATCTACTCTCCTTGCTTTCTTGAGGGAGGGGGCGCGATTTTCAATAGATTTCCACCCCATTCCCGTCCGTGGCCCCCCCCCCCCCCCCCCCCCCCCCCCCCCCCACACACACACACACACACACCTCCTCGTGACAATTTTACCAAAGAAGGTCGTGTTACAAGTGGTTGGCTACAGAAGAATGCAGTTCATTAAAGTTACCAGTCATGAGGAAGTTTACAGACTTTGGCCAGTCGCGTTGCCAAGTCACACCCCCCCCCCCCTCCCCCTCCTCCATTTCCCATCCTGCTCCAGTCACAGAGGGAGAGAGAGGCAGACAGACCGACAGAAACAGAGACAGAGAGACAGACAGGAATGGGCAAATGAATGAATGAATCGATCGGTCGATGAATGAATAGATAGACAGACAAGCAGACGGATAGACAAACAGAGACAGACAGGCAAACAGAGAGAGAGAGAGAGAGAGAGAGAGAGAGAATGAAAGAAAATGAAAAGAAAACACGGCAATGCTAAAATAGGATAACGTCGGATTCATCTTTCCTACCCTTTTAAATCCACGCTATCTTCAGTTCGAACAAAATACGTGTGTTCTGTAAATGCTATTGATCAACGACAAGTCTTTCTAATTCTCTCGGCCACCGTCAATACGTTTTCCTACATGTTTCTGTAAATGCTATTGACCAATGCCAAATCTGTCTAATTCTCTCGGCCACGACCAGTACGTTTTTCTACATGTTCCACGAACAGTAACCTGCTCTGACGGTCCTTTAATTTGACTACCATTCACACCATCAGAAGTCGACTTCCGACCTAAATGAAGCTCACCTCCCCTTGGCCGTAATTCCATTCCAGTGCCATCCACTTCCAGGACTGCAAGGAATAGTGGCTCTCTGACGTCACGTTACACAGCGTGGTGTTTGACTCGTCTTGGAACTCAACATGCAGATATTCTGGCAAAACGATAGAATTATTGGAGTATCCGCCCTGGCGCACATGCAAGCCCACGCATATGCACAGATGCGTGACCCTCTGCATCCCTCACAACCCCTCTCTCACACACACCCAGTCCTCCAACCCCTTCCCTGCAAGCTCTCTCTCTCTCTCTCTCTCTCTCTCTCTCTCTCTCTCTCTCTCTCTCTCTCTCTCTGTGCCACAGATGGTAAGACTTACGTACGTCCTGTTAGAGGCTCAAAGTAGTTGCCAGGTTTTCTTTGGGTCAGTACAGTAATTGAACAACGTTCGCAGGGTTGCTCGTCACAGGTGGGGTCGAGCTCTCTCTCTCTCTCTCTCTCTCTCTCTCTCTCTCTCTCTCTCTCTCTCTCTCTCTCTCTCTCTCTCTCTCATGTAGCCTACGAATCACGTACACGTACCTACCCCCACGCTGTTTTTCAAGCAGTCTGCCTCGCTCACACTCAAGCAAACTATTGTTTACCGTCAACTAGGCGAACAATGACGTGGGAGATCTCGTCGTCGGCCGAGGAAGCAGGGGATGACTCGGCGTCGTACTCCAGAAGCACAGAGTCCGCCGTGTAGCTCCAAATATACATGGCTATCGAGAAAACTGTACACTCTGTACATATGTTAGCTGCAGACAAGATGACCATGGATAGTTAGATGAAGGTATGTACGTTGCTGTGTCTGTATGCATGGTATGTATCTATACGCACTGACTTCTATTGCATAACTTCTTAGTCAACACAGATTTCTCTCTCTGTGAAATTCTGGTTGCCTTCCCCGGAGAGAATGCAGTGCCATTCTAGAGTGGTCCCTAGCGCTCTGCTCTACTGCTGTGACGCCTTGACCACCTACCGATGATACGTTCAAAAGCTGACGCCAGTCCATAAGATTTTCTTGCGCGGAACATTACGTGGCAAGACTGCGAGTCCAGCCTTCAGGATCTGTTACATGTGAGTTTCCAAGCATCGAGTATAATCTGCTCATCGAGAGTCAGCTGTGTGGAGCAGAACATGTCACGTCCACGGAGGACCTCAGGATCACCCAATGCTCCTGTCCGACCAGCTGAAGCAAGGACAGCGGGACAAGGCAAAACCTCTGATGGGGCGTGAGACACTGGACGTCCTCAAGAGCTGCAACAAGGACAGTCCCCGTGACAGACTCTGCTGGGGAATCCTGTGACACACGGGCCACAAAGAGTTTCCGATTGAAGAGAGCGACTGTCACTCAGGTAAAGAGGAACAGGAGGAAGCAGGACCCTGCATCATTTTCTTTCTTCTTATTCTCCTTCGCTGTTACACTTGCAGTATCTGAAATGACGTTGGCTTATCCTCTGAAGATCCCGCAGGACTTCTCAGACCAAGTGAGCTGAAATGTAGTTAGTAGCTCTCTTTTGACCGTAAAAACAGTCCTCAGAAAAATCAGGATTACAAAGTCTTCTGATGGGGAAAAAAATCCAACTTCCTTTGTATCACGCACTGAGATTTGTAGCATTAAAGGACCGGCTGAGTTGAAATTTAAATATACAGCTTTCTTTTGGTACTGTCACTTATCTCACGAAGGAAAAAAAACAAACAAACAATCAATCAATCAAAAAAACCTGTAAAGGGAATGGTTAAATAAGGACATGGTGGATGAAGGATTGACCTTCACTGAGCTAGTGCTTGTTTTAAATGTCTTAACATTTACCTATGTTGTCCATTCCGGTTACATTTCCTTCGACAAACATGAGTCATTTGCGTGATCAACATTTTCACTGATATGTGAGGAAACAGATTCACATGGGTGACGAATGATGCCAACAAGCCACATCTACACACTTCAGTTCTTGGTGTGTTTTCAGAGACGAAACACACACAAAAAAGCAGACTAGACAGATCATATTCTTCATACTGTTGTGTGTATCGCTAAATCCCGATTACAAACAAGAAAAAGTACATCTTGAGGTCTAGAAAGGTCTGTCAAACGTTTCAATCGCCCAATTGTTGGCAGTGTTTTTATACTATGATCACTAAACAAACAAACACAAAAAAACGACATCATGCACGACGTAGAAAGTTTAAATAATCGTCACAGCCGTAACGATGGGGGGGGGGGGGGGGGGGGGGGGGGGGGGGGGGTTCAATTTGTTCTTTGTTTATTTGCTTGTTTAAGACGTAAATGAATGAAAATCCTGATGGCCGGGTAAGTCGACATATACATTCACAAACTGTCGACTTATCCGGAGTGCGGGATAATATGACGACGACGAACAAGTCGACGGGACAAAAAAAAAATCCGCAGGCGTGTCGAATTATCCCTCTTCGGCTGTATCACAGGTGTAACAAATGTTTTTGATAACAAGAAAGAATTCGGTGGATTCTTTTGCTGTCAATAAAAGTTTTAGTATTTACACTTCAAAGTCTTCTTCTTCATCCCCAATTAATTAAAACACCCACTTACACATACGCGCGCACGCGCATGCTCGCACATACGCACATTTCAAGATCCTGTTTTTTGTTTTGTTTTTTTTCCTTTGTTTTAATGATCTTCATCAAGCCATTGTCATAATGACAGAGAAATTTACGTGCCAGTGCTTGTTTTACCTCTTCCTCTTCCTTCTCCCCCCCCCATCTCCCAACTTATTCATTACATTTCTATATAAACATAACGGTCATAACCTCCAGTTGTTGCCCGTTGGATCCATCCAGCCTCCACGAGGTGGAGCCACTGAACTTGCTGTCGTCATCCAGCTGTGGGCACATGCTATCGTTACCTGGATGCACACTGGGCGTCAGGTAGTGACATCATAGCCCAAAGATTGAGCGGTCAAAGGCCAAAGGTGAAGAGGTTCTTGATAGACCCCCGGAACGATGACAGAACAGTTGGGCACCCCTGAAAACAGAATGATGTGTTTCAAAGGGGCAAGGGGGGGGGGGGGGGGAGGACCACACGGGACGGACGAACGGATAGACAGACAGCGTAGACAGAATGAAGAAGGGAAGGAAGGAAAAGAGAAGAACACACACACACACACACACACACACACACACACACACACACACACACACACTGCGCAACCACGCAAGTACGAACGAACGCACGAACGCGCATGCGCACGAACGAACGCGCGCGTCCATGTTACAACAAGTTTTCTAAACCGCGCAAAGATTTCTTCAAAATCTTTCTTCCGTATAAAAAAAAAAGTTAGATGAAAGATTTTGTCTCTTCTAGGGACTTAAGAAATTCACATAAGATGGAACGCCTACGAACAAGGTTTTCACGGGAATCTGCTGTATAGTGCTCAAATCTGACATAACGTTAGTCCAAGCACTCTGTTTTATAGTCAGTGGTAACATCACAAGGAATATGCCAACCATTTGACCGTAAAAAAAAAAATAGATGCAAAATTTTGTCTCTTCCAGGAATTAAATAATATCACTGCTTGTGGAACGCCTATGAACAATGTTTTCATGGAGTCTGTTGTATAGAGTACATAGCTGACATAATGTTAGTCCAAACGCTCTGTTTTATAGTGAGTGGTACATAACATAGAATCCTCCAACCATTTGACTTCAAGCGTGTGTTCAGTATCAACATGCTAACGTAAGAATGGATATATGTCATTGTTGCTGTTTTTGGCCCATTTCTTGTCTTTTTGTACTTGTTGTAAAAGATTTGATTATTTTAAATGTCTTGCAGAAAGGCTCCGATCAATTTGTTTCTCTCCTTCTTTACATATTTACGCTCTCGTTAAGACTCGCTCTCGATGAGGACCCCTAGAATAATTCTGGAAGTGGAGAGAAATCTTATATAAGGCAGGGATTAATCATTAAACACTAAATAACGAATCAAGAAGGCTAACTCTTGCTTCCACTGTAAAGTAATTACAAGTCCATATCTCCAAACGAACGAGAATGTCTCGTCGTTTGTTCTGTGTGCTCCGCGTTGGCATCTCTTGCTAAGCGATTTGATGTCATAATCAGTATTCTTTGGGAGTTATGGGCGAGCAATTATTTCATCACGGAAGCAAGAGTTACCCTACTTGTAGCTGAACAGACTGCTCTCTACCTGTACTTGGAGGTACCCATCCAGTTGCCGTTGACCCCAGGTCAGTGCCTGGAGCAGTCTGGCCCTGGCAGCTGGCGGTGTAGTCCCCCACGTTGGTTTGTGTCGATGACCAGGAAGTACAGGGCTGCGCAGTTTCATCTTTCCCAGGAAGAAAGAACTTCCTGTCCACGACTCTCCCATACGCCAGGTGCCAGGATACTGCCGAGAAAGACGATAGTCATGTTGATGATGATTATGATGGTGAAGATGATGATGATGATGGTGGTGGTGGTGGTGGTGGTGGTGGTGGTGGTGGTGGTGGTGAGTGTGAGGAGGACGAAGTCGACGATGATGATAATCAAGAGGAAGCTAGGTTGATAAAAATGACGATGACAGCGATGACTATGACGACGACGGCGATGATGATGATGATGATGATGATGATGATGATGATGATCATGATCATGATGATGATGATCATGATCATGATCATGATGATCATGATCATGATCATGATCATGATCATGATGATCATGATGATCATGATGGGACAATGATGATGATAGGACGACGACGACGACGACGGCGACGACGACGACGACGACGACGACGACGACGACGACGACGACGAAGAAGAAGAAGAAGAAGAAGAAAGAAGAAAAAAGAAGAAGAAGAAGAAGAAGAAGAAGAAGATCATCATCATCATCATCATCATCATCATCATCATCATCATCATCATCATCATCATGTCTGGAAACAGAACTGTGAAGCAAAGCATTATAGGTTAGCAAAACGGTGCAAAAAAATATAAAAAGATAGCAAATAAGTAAATCGATGAAGGAAATAATACATATTTAAAAGAAATTGTAATAGATAAGGACAGAAACAACATGAACTTAGTACTTTAAAGCGGAAGCTACGAATAGAGCAGAATAATCGTTTACACAAAAAGGGAAAAGAGATCACATAACGTATCATCCTAAAAAGATCATCATCATTGTGGTGTGATGAAAAATGGAAACAATTTACAAAATTACAAAGAGACTAGTTACAATGGCACACTTGGAATTATTCAGCGACTCTCTCTCTCTCTCTCTCTCTCTCTCTCTCTCTCTCTCTCTCTCTCTCCTCTCTCTCTCTCTCTCTCTCTCTCTCTCTCTCTCACTCTCACACACACACACACACACACACACACACACACACACACACACACACACACACACACCACACACACACACACACACACACACACAGAGAGTCACCAAGCAAAATTACAGTTAAAGGAATAACATTCCTCTACAGACTTTGAGTAATGAACAGTGGAATTCCCATGTGTCTGTAAAGAGAATTTCTCTACATGAAGATCCACACAATGAAAAGGGCTGTATTAAGACTGATGAATGAACAGCGCATGAAGATCCACAGAATGAAAAAGGGCTGTATTAAGACTGATGAATGAACAGCGACATGAAGATCCACAGAATGAAAAAGGGCTGTATTAAGACTGATGAATGAACAGCGACATGAAGATCCACAGAATGAAAAAGGGCTGCGTTAAGACTGATGAAGGAACAGCGACATGAAGATCCACAGAATGAAAAAGGGCTGTATTAAGACTGATGAATGAACAGCGACATGAAGATCCACAGAATGAAAAAGGGCTGTATGAAGACTGATGAATGAACAGCGACATGAAGATCCACAGAATGAAAAAGGGCTGTGTTAAGACTGATGAATGAACAGCGACATGAAGATCCACAGAATGAAAAAGGGCTGTGTATTAAGACTGATGAACGAACCATGCTCTGTGCCATCTGATGAAACATAGGAAGACCAGGGCTAGGATTCAAACCATGCCTAGGATATCCACGCTGATCTTTTCAGACAGGGAATTTGTACAGCTCTCGATGTCAAACACAACGAACTCAACTCGTCATCCGCAAATGCAAAAGTGGAATGGGAGAAATCAGATGAACAAAAAAAATTCTAAAACTGGATGAGTTGAGGACAAAGAGTACACTGGAGCAGACAAGCCACATTTGGAGGCATTGTGTATAGAACCTGATGGGACGCCTTTGGAGTGAAATAATTAAATCTGAAGACACCTCCTAAAAAATCAAGACACCATTGAGAGATGGATAGCTTTCGAAACAAAACGAAGAACACCAAAACACAGATGAGGGCAGCCTCAGGAGCTGAGAAGAAAAGAGTGGAGAAGCTGTGGGAAGAGCTGAAAGCACAACACGATGCCCTCAGCAAAGCAGAACCAACAAGAACAAAGAACAAAAAGAAGAAAACCAAAGACTGCTTCTTCAGAGACCCCTTCCAGTTCGCCAGGAAAACTGTTCCAGCAGCCAAAATTTGGGACATTCGCAGTGGACAAAGAAACTCCATAGCAGCTTCTCAGGAAAACTTATTCCGACTCCCGGAGCGAGGCACCACTTGAAATCCAGGTCTTGCTGTAGCTTACAGTGCCAGAGAAAAAGTCCCAAGACAAAGCCACCAAACACTGGATGACAAAAAGAAAGTGGTTAAGAAAACCAGAGCCAAATTTTCGCGTGGACCCAATGGAATACCAAATGTGCTGTATAAGAAATGTCCGAATGTCCTTGAGTGATTCCATATAATGATAAGATCAGCGCAAAGGAACTTGAAGAGCAGCAGCAATCACTGATGGTGACTGATGAAGTGTACATTCCCGAAGGCAAAACTCCTGAGACGTCAATCAATTTAGACCAATATCGCCTCTGAACATCAAGGGGAAAATCTCCTCTGTCATGGCTGGCAGATTGACAGAGAATGAGTACCTGGATTTGTCAGGCGTCCCAGGTGTCTCTGGCTGTGTGGAACATGCCACTATGATTTGGAAAGCAATTCAAAGAGCTGAGGCAGGGAAACGGGACCCTCGACATGGTGGCTTGATCTGGCAAAAGCATATGGATCAGTCCCACACAAAGTGATCCAACTGACCCTCGGGAAGTATCATGTCCCAAAGGACATCAGAGAAATGCTGCGTAGTAACTTCCATGGCATAACAATGGCTTGTACAATTTCTACATTACTGTTTGTGTTGGCAACGAAGGTCATCTTGAAAGCTGTCAGAAGCTGCACAGGTTTAGCAGAGATTGAGAACGAACGCCAAATGCGCCCTCTGAAAGCCTTACTAGATGACACAACAGTGCTTTCTACTGAGGAAAGATGAGACACACAAAAATACTGAAGCAGTTAGATAAGTTAGTTGCTTTATCCAGGATGAATTTTAAGTCAAAGAAATCACGAAGCCTCTTCCCCGAGGAAAGGAAAAGTGGCTAAAAGCGTCACGTTCACCGTAGCCAACAAAGCTGTTCCAGCCAT
>JADBJO010000184.1:0-35000 GCA_016801955.1 Conus betulinus | reverse complement strand
ACATGGAACAATTTTTGTTGGTGGTGGTTATCTTCAAAGTTTTATTTTTATATATTAATCTTATTTTTTCCATGCATTGATTTTTTTTTACACTGTTCTAATTATGTTAAGCACAGTGTCCATGTTCTCCTGTGAAGTTCCATTACACTCTCAGACTGACCGGCATCGGGGTATCGTCTAGGGAAACCTTTCACAAAACGGATTTCTATAACTTTAATATTTTAAGAAACCGTCAGCTAGATCGATTCTGTAAAAAGGCTTATAAATTTGTCAGCCATATTTTGTGTTTGGAAATCAATAGCACAGCAATCAGTTAATGCATTTTCCGGCAGTTTGGTCAATGCAGACACAATATCGTTGCGTGTGCTTTGAACTGTGCAGAATGATCATCACGCAATTCGCCCACACAAATCAATAGAGTGTGGGCTTCAGAACGAACGTCCATTGAAAATGTATATGCCAGTTTTGTCTTTAAAGGGTAAGCTTACCACAACAGAACAATACGCCAGCGGAGTTGCGTGCATGGAAGCTGGTGACGAACTGGACGATGAATTATAGAAGCAGAGCATCTCTCTCTCTCTCTCTCTCTCTCTCTCTCTCTCTCTCTCTCTCTCTCAAGAAAATACTGCACGATTACAAGCCTGTGTTAGACGGAAATCTTGCACGGTCATTTGAAGCACAGCAATAATGGGTTAGATATTTGAATAACTTGTTTTACATTGATGATATCGCTTAAATGCATTTTGTTATTTGATGTATTGTGTGTATTCAAGTCTATTTGACTCTTTTTTTTTTTTTTTGTCTTTGTACTTTCCATGTATTTTCTTTCTCCCCCCTCCCCCATCCCACCCACGCCCCATACCCCCGCTTCCGCTCTCTCTCTCTCTCTCTCTCTCTCTCTCTCTCTCTCTCTGTCCGCTTCTCTCCACCCGCCTCTCTCTCTCTCTCTCTTCACCCCGCCTCTTACTATGTATGTTCGTGTGATGCTTCAGTTCAGTTCAGTTCAGTTCAGCGGTTATTTAATGTCTTTCATCGCCAGATGATATTAGACACTGTGATATTAAAAAAAAAAAAAAAAAAAAAAAAAAAAAAAAAACCCACACTTAACTTATCATCCACATTAGTACCTTCAAACCCACATCCGATATAAGCGTATTGACATGAGTGAAATACCCTAGCGGTACACAAAATTGTTGATCTTTATAAAAGTTTGCAAACCTGTGACTGCGAAATAACCATAGCAATTTCAGCAACATATGAACCATATAAGACAGTATTGATATTATCAAAGTTATTCATCTGATATACCTTTCTCTCCTCATAGAGTGGGGTCAACACTGAGCATTCAAACAAAAGATGATGTACAGAAATGTTTTCTCTGCATACACAAGAAACACCATGAGAATATTTAGTGTTCCAAGTATTCAGCCTTAATTTATGAATTAATCTAACAATGTGTCTTGGGCACGACGGTAAAGAAACTACACATCTGAGTTCATGTCACATTGTAATCTTGATATTACTGCTATACCAGAATTTCCTGCAGTACCTCCAATGCCTCTTTGGGAGCACTTAAATGCTTCTTTTTTGATTACAAATACACTTTGTTAAAGAAAAGTGATAATGTAAATATTTTAACAACTGAAGTTCGTGAACATTTAGAAAACAGTTATCCAAATCATTTAAAAGTGTTTACAGACGGTTCGGTAATGAATCCTCTGACAGTGGTTCAGGCTTTATAATACCAACCTTAAATGTCAGGAAATCATGTTATGTAGGAAAGGGGTTTTCAATCTATACCTCAGAACTATATGCAATACTGAAGGCTTTGACTTATATATATGATACATCAATTGCTTTCTATCAAATTTTACTTTGTGTTGATTCCAAATCTGTTTTACAATCACTAGAGCGTTGGGACTGCAAAGCTAGAAAAGATTTGCTTTTTGAAATAAAACATCTACTGCATTGTTTCATAACACTAGGTATAAGAATTGATTTTTGTTGGGTCCCATCTCACTGTGGTATAAAGTGGAATGAACTAGCAGACAGTCTTGCAAAAGAAGGAGCAAATAGAAAGACGGAAAATCAGCTGAACAATCCTTAGATCTATCCTCTTGTGAACTAATCCAAATTATGGAAAAATGCATGCATAAGCGGAATTCTAGTCAAAAAATGGCTCGTGTGATGCTTGTTTGCGAAAGTGTACAAGTGTTTGGGTGGGTGTTTTGGGGAGCGGTGTTTTTTCTGGGTGGGGATTGTTAAAGTGGAAGTGTGTTACGTTTCTTTGATGTTATTTCCATTTTCTGTATTTTAAAACTTTTTTGTGTGTTCAGTCTCTTGTTTCGTTGTTGTTGTTGTTGTGTTGTTTGGGTTTGGGTTTTTTTTTTTTTTTTTTGGTCGTTTGTTCATTTTTTCAGTTCGCAATTTTTTTTTTTTTTTTTTTTTTTGTTCCCCTCTTGGGCGAGGGCTGGATGTCAAAAAAGGCATGAACTTGCTTATCTATTACCCTCGATAATAAAGAATTTGTTTTGTCTTGTCTTGACTCTCTATCTCTCTCTCTCTCTCTCTCTCTCTCTCTCTCTCTCTCTCTCTCTCTCTCTCTCTCTCTCTCTCTCTCTCACCGTCACCGTCCCAGTAGGACTGCCAGCATGGAAGCCAGTAATTAACTAGAGGATGGCTCATAACAGGCGCACTGTAGCAGCCTTGCGTTATGCTATTGTCTTTCTCGCATTGTCCGTCCGTCCGTCTGTCTGTCTGTCTCTCTGTCTGTCTGTCTGTCTGTCTGTCTGTCTCTCTCTCTCTCTCTCTCTCTCTCTCTCTCTCTCTCTCTCTCTCTCTCTCTCTCTCTCTCTCATTACATTGTATAACCTATTCCTCTTTTCTCAGCCTTACTTATTTTTCCATGACCTCTGCAGTCGTCTGAACTGAAAAGAACTTTTTGTAAAAAAACAATCATTGCATGGCATGCGCTTCACAACGTATTTCCGTGTTATGCTTTAGAAGAGTGAAGAGTAGGCTACAACAGCGCCCCTGATATCAATAGTCGGTTAGTTCCCCTGAAATGGGAACTGCAGGACAGATCCTTGTCAATTCGGGTCAAAATTTACAGTACTGTTCTCGTACTTTTTAATGAAAATGGCCTTCACACACACACACACACACACACACACACACAAAGAGAGACAGACAGACAGACAGAGACAGAGAGTCAACGACCACTCGTCTTGCATGTTATTGAGCATATATGATATATGAAGGCAGGAACGATTAAAGATGAAAATCCATTTCGAAATGAATGAAACAGCGCTATACAAGCAAGTTACGCAAACACTTCAACGCCTACTCGCGGGGATGATTGACGCAAATTGTTTCCGCAGTCCACAAGCACTGGTGGACAGATCAGGTGAAAACCATCTCTGATGAGGTTGAATCTTTGTGGACAGACAATTTAAGACCTATGCTCAGGCAGAGGTAGTAAGGGCTTTCTTTGTATACCGATGCCGATGAAGAAGAGAGGGCTGAAAATGTGAAGTGGTTGATACACTGACACAGTGAATAATGTCAGAATACGTTATAAAAAAAATTTTGGATGAAGGACTTCCGCTCGTCGAACTCAGCGGACGTGTTTTCGTTCTGTTCCCTCGTCCGGTCTACAATTCACAATGGAATATGTTCACGACTGATTTTTTTTTTTTTTACCAACGAGTGAAGGGTGCATTACGTTATGCAGCGCTTCGTGTGTGACCTCTGTGATTTGCCTGCTTATTTATTTCCTTTTTTTGTGAAAATGAAGAATCAAGCATAATGAGGAATTTCGTTACAAGATTTCAGTATGAGCACCTCAGTCTCTAAACACAACGTGCAGACGCGGTCAAAAGGAAAATCTTCCAGTTCTTCCTCTGTCAGTGAAATCGCAGCAAGTCCGGACACAGCAAAAGTGAAAGAGCAATTTGCACAGAAAAAAAAAGTGAATAGGAACAAAACAAGTGAAAAGAAAGACGTGGCTTTTCAGGAGAAGCTGGATGAAATTAACACACACAAAAAAAAAAAAAAAACTCGAACTGCTAGCCTCTGCTCAGGAGGATATCCGACTTCTTTTTCTTCTTCTGTTATGTGGCCACAATCAACACTCTGATTATTTTGCCACAGATCAGAAGGTTTCCTTGAACCGGCTGTCCGACTTAAAAATATCCTTTTCTTTTCTTTTTCCTGTGTAGACTTGAGATCGCTCTTCACGTTGCATTTTATGAGCAGATCACAGCATTCACTCCAGATCACATTTAACACTCCCTGCCCACTAGCTGGATCGGAGGGGACGAGAAGTGACGGGCAGGCATCCTAGTGACGGCCCCCGCACCCCCCCGCCGCAGTGGCCCTCCTACCAGCACACCCCCTACCCACTACCTACCTAACATTGCCCTCTCACGTTCGTACAGGACAGTTTGTGTGTTGCGTTCGTTTTAATCTTGCTCCTGAAGTTTCGCAGCAGCGAGACTGTCAAGAGTGTCAGTACTGAGGTGGCAGGTGACTATTTTTGAAACTGTCAGGGGAGTCTGCCTCTACAATATGTGCTGGGAGTTCATCCCACTCACGGATGGCTCGGGGGGGGGGGGGGGGGAAGAGAAGAGCCTATATTGCTGTTTATGATCTACCAAGCGTTTAAACTGTTGGTCATGTGACCTTCTGTCTCTTACTATTGGTTTTTTTCTTCAGGACACTTTTATTGATCTGCACCAAGTCGTTGTGGATCCTATACAACATGGTGACCCTTGACGCTTGGGCGCTTCTGGAGAGACGGCCACTTGAGCTTTTCAAGCATGTCTGTTACGCTTGCATGCCGGTGGTAACGGTTCAAGACGAATCTAGCTGCCCTTCTCTGGATGTTTTCCATTTTCTTGATGCAGCCTATTTTGTGGGGGTCCCATACTGAGCAGGAGTACTCTAACAGGGGTCTAACGAAGGTTAGGTACGCCTTTTCAGGTTGGACATTGACGAGTCAAGTTGGACATTGACAGGCTGAACACGAGGCTAATTGAAAGGATCGACATGTTAGAGGGAGTCGTGTTTGAACTGAAAACCGATAGAGACAATCTCCGTGCATAAGTGAGCAATTTGAAAGAGGAAAACAAAGATCTACGCCTACAGTTAGATCAGAAGAACAAGGAACTGAACAAAAGCAGGCTTGTTCATAGAGACATGGAACAGCACGGACGTCTGTGGAATGTTTGGGTCCATGGCGTGAAGGAGGAGCCACAGGGAAAGGTGGAGACTGTGGCGGACTGTGTCAGGAAGTGCACAGAGGTCTTCACCAGCCGAGTCGGGGGTTCCAGTCACTGCAGAGGACATTGAGATGGCGAAACGCTCAGGCCGACCCGGCACCGGCAGACCGCGGCCCATACTCGTCGGGTTTTTCTCCCGTCAGAAGAAAGGACGTGTGCTGGAGAACTGGAGAAAGCTGAAACAGACTGGTGTGTCCATTTCCGAGGACTTGACGAAGGCCACCTACAGTCTGTTGATGAACGCCAATAAACACTCAGCAACTCTCTCGGCATTGTCGTCAAATGGAAAAGTGGTGGCCAAACTGAAAAATGGCAGGACTTTGAAACTGGACATAAACAGTGATTTGGATTCAGTTTTCGCAAATGCCATGGCCTAAGAAAGGTAAAAAGAAAAGGAGGAGGGGGTGGAGGGGCGGCAGAGGACGTGTGTGTGTGTGTGTGTGTGTGTGTGTGTGTGTGTGTGTGTGTGCCCTTGTGTGTGTGTGTGTGTGTGTGTGTGTGTGTGTGTGTGTGTGTGTGTTTAAAAATTATGGACGTGGGTGGATTCATTCTTTTGTGTGTGTATGTGTGTGTGAAATGTCTAGCATATTTATAGTATTATATGGTCATGCTGAAGTAGGTAGTTATTTTATTTCATATTGTATGCGTTATGTCTTTCCTAGAGAGAGGGGGGAGAGAAAGAGAAAAAAAAAAAAAAAAGGGGGGGGGGGGGAAAAAGGGGGGGAATGGGGGGGGGGGGGGGGGGGGGGGAAGAGAAGGTAAAAGAATGTTTTTGCACGATATCCTTTTCTACCCGCTCCTCTTCAACTTAGGTGTAACTTTGCTCCGGCCCTACACCTTTCTGCCCGTTGTTATGTTTTCTCTCCATTCTCAATATGATTGTAATCGTTGCCTTTTTTTCTCTCTCTTCTCTTCTTCATTTACCTCTCAAGACTACTTCATTCTTTAAGTATTTGTTTATCTATTGTTCATTTACTTTAAATTGTATGTTATTACTTATAGACATATACTGATTCGCAATTGTGTATTTTTTGTGTGTGTGTGTGTGTGTGTGGTGTGTGTGTGTGTGTGTGTGTGTGTGTGTGTGTGTGTGTGTGTACGCGCGCGTATATGGGTGTGTGTGTGTGTGTGTGTGTGTGTGTGTGTGTGTGTGTGTGTGTGTGTGTGTGTCCATGTGCGTGCGCATGTGTGCAGGCTCGCGCTTGTGTGTGTGTGTGTGGTGTGTGTGTGTGTGTGTGTGTGTGTGTGTGTGTGTGTCTGTCTGTCTGTCTGTGTGCGTGAGTGTGTATATGTGTGTGTGTGTGCATGCGTGGGTGCGTGCGTGCGCGCATGCACGCGCGCGCCTGTGTGTGTATATGTGTGTGTTGTGTGTGTGTGTGTGTGTGTGTGTGTGTGTGTGTGTGTGTGTTGTAGCATCACCCCTCTCCTCTGGCGCCCCTCTCCTTTCTCCCCTTGCCATCTTTCTTCCACATTGCCGGAAGGGTTTGTACATCAGGAAGGATAGAACAATGATGTATGTTGTGCTGATGATCTCTGTTGGATGTCCGCTTGCATTGCCAAAAGGGTGATTGTACATGTATATGCGTGGCTATTGCAACCAATTTTTTGATTATGTATTTTTGGGGAAGCTGTTTTGGGGGGAAGCTGTTTTTTGGGAAGCTGTTTTGGGGGAAGCTGCTGTTTTGGGGGGAAGCTGTTTTCTCGAGAAGAGATGCGGCGGAGGAAGGGAAGGGAGACAACTATGTTTCACTAAAGTTCCTGTTTATTGAATGGCCAAGACCATTTGCTGCGGGAAGTATTGATTGTCATATAAGAGATGTGTACATATATATCAGTGTGTGTCCCGCTGCCTGTCTGTCTACCTGTCTGTCAGCCTGTCTGTGACTACGTTGCTGTGATGTAAGAAATACCATTATTTCCTGATGTCAGAAAACCTTAGTGGTAAATGTTGCCAAACACTTTTTTGTTGTTGTTTTGTTTTGTTTTTGTTTTGAATTATTAATGTTCATGTTAACTGAGCGATTATACCCAAACCCGCTATCTTGTTGTTCTCTAGTCTTCCTGTCCCCTTCCCCTGCCGCCCTCCCCCCCTCTCCTCTCCTCTCGCCCATCTAGTCTCTCACGCTCTCGTTCTCAATCAATCTCTCTGCCTTCCTCTCCCTGCGTCTACTCTCTTGGGCTTTTCTCGCTTATCCCAACCTCGAGAAGAATCTTTACTGCGTCTCTTGTCAAAAAAAAAATTAAAATGCTGTGTTTTTCCAGGGCACACAGATTTGTCCCTCAAGGCTCCTCGCTCTCTCTAAGATAACATGCTCTATCTCTCTTTGCTTTCTTTTTATATGTCTTGTACTGTTAGAAATGGCATCTGTGTTTTTTCCAGTACAATTTGTCCATGGTGGATTGGAAATAGGAGATAACATGCTGTTTTTAATTGGAATTTTTCATTTTCATTTTTTATGATCAGGAGGGTGTATTTGTTTGGGACATGTTGATATGTGCTATTTGGTCTCTCTTACCTCATGGAACCATTCCCTTTCTCCATGCGGGAACGTTTCTCTTCCATCGTATTGGAATCACAAACGGGGGGCAATCTCATCCTCTCATCTCGTCTCGTCCTCAGTCTCTCTCTTCTGCTCTCTCTCTCTCTCCTCTCTCTCTCTCTGCTCTCCACACAGGAATATTTGATTGACGCTCGCCATCTTTTTTTCATATTATTGGCATATTTTCACTGCTACAATTGATTTTTCATGCGAAATGGAAGGAAAACAGAACTTTGAGATTACAGATATGTATTATATTGCAGCTATTTACAGAACCGGAAAAGCCGGTTTCTCCTGTAGAACTTATCAGACCATTTCCTGAGGGAATTTCGTTGATTGTCATAATGAAGTGTACGCATAAAATAGTCCGCATGCTCGGCATAGAGCAGATAGGTCCACTCTCTCAGGGAAATCCAGCCTGAATCCGATCTCTCCCGGATCGATAAGACGGATATCTCCCAGCAAGGTCTCTCGCTCTACACTCTGGGTCTCGCTGCGGAAATAAAGGGGGGGGGTCTCATTCTCATACTCATGGACGCAGAAAATCTCCACCTGCTCGGGGTCTCTCGTCTATTAAATCGATCTCGTTTGGTCTGGGGCCTAACTCTCTTCTCTCTCTGTTCGGGTTTGTACTTATCTCACAGTATGCCTCTCTCGCGTTTTTTAATGGTACTCTGTATGATCTTAAAACAACTACCGTGTACTGACCTGCAGAGCTCTCGAGGGGAAAAAAAAAAAGTGCGGTCTCATCTCTCTCTCTCAAAATGTCTCCGTCTGTCTCGGTTCATGTAACAAAAGTGCTCTCTCGGTCGTCTTCTCGAATCTCTCTCTCTCTCTCGGGGTCTCTTATCTCTCTTTCTCTCTCATAATCCTCTACTCTCTCTCGCGGTCTCTCTTCTCTCTCTCTTCTATATCATGGAATATACTGGCTATCCTGCTGGATTACATAAATATGCTTTTTGCAATGTTGAAACTGATTTTTTTTGTTGTTGTTGTGTTTATTGGTAAGGGACTGCTAGGTGAGATCATTGACGCTGTGTTTCGATGAGACGCTTCAAAAAAGGAGGAAAAATATAGCTGTGTATCAGTGTCATGAAAGATGTTTGTAAAATGGACACTATTCACCTTCTGAAAGGATCATGGATTGTCCTGTGGCAGTGATATGTGAGTATGTGTGTCTTCCCATGGGTCTTACTCAAATCTCTATGCTCTCCTCCCTCTCACTAGGCTCTCCGCCCCCTCCTCTCCCTCTCTCCTCCATCATCCCCCCACCCCCCCCGAATCTCCTCTCTCTCCTCGTAGTAGTAAACGTCTCTCTCTCTCCGCAAGGTCTCTCCTCTCAACCGGCTCCTTGCGCTGTAGGTATCGGTCGGTCTCTCTCTCGCTGTCCTGTCTGTCTCTTCCCGTCTTCTCCTCGCTTTCCCCCCTCTTCCTCTCCTCTCTGCTCTCTCCTCTCTCACTCTTCTATCCGTCTGTCTGTGCTCTGTCTCGTCTCTCGCTCAATCCTCCTCTCTCATCTCTCGCTGTTTCTGCTTCTTATTTCAGGATTACAGAATCCTGAATAATTCTATTGACGTGCTTTTACAATGCACAGAATGATTATTTTTTCCCCTCTGTTTGGAATAGAATACAGGCGTGTCCATGTTTTTTTGTGTTTGAATGGAGGCCTTTTACGTGTTACTAAAGAAAGGGTGGGGGTGAATAGAGGAAAATGGAAGTTGATATTACAAGATGTATTCACTGAAGCTATTCACAGAACGGTAAAGAAAGAAAACATATATGTTACTATTATGAAACCTTTTCTGGGTAGAAACAATAGATTATTTTCTGAGGGAACTGTTGATTGGCTTACATACAGTGTGCTCAACGAAGTTACACACACACACACACACACACACACACACATCTCTGTCTTCTGTGTCTGTACCTGTATGTGTCTGTTCCTAATCTGTTTCTCTTTCTCTTTCTCTCTGATCTGCTGATTACGTGCTAGTCTGCCTACGTCTCGGCCTGCCTGCCCGTATGTCTGTCTGGTGGCGTCTCGCCCCTCTTCTCTGTCTCTCTCTCTGTCTCTCTCTCTCTCTCTCTCTCTCTCTCTCTCTCTCCTCTCTCATTGAATAATCTAATGCTGATTATTCTGTAGATATACATACGTTTGCAATGGTGAAAATGTTGTTGTTGTTGTTGTTGTTGTTTATATGGAAGGGAAGTGCAAGCGAGATAATTGACGCTGTGTTGTGATGGGAGCTTCGGGAAAGGGGGGGGGGGGGGGGGGGGGGGGGAGAGGCTGCATGAACCAGTGTCATGAAGATGATGTTTGTAATCTTCCGAAGAGGATTGTGGAATTTTCAGTTGTGATGTGCGATGCGTGTCACAATGGTGTCCCCCGCCCCGTGCTCCCCCCACCCCCCTCTCTCTCTCTCTCTCTCTCCCTCTCCTGACTTTTTTTTTTGCTAATCTAAAAAACGTGAACGTGAATAAGGAGGGGGGTGGGGGGGGGGGGAGAAAACACGATTTTTTCGTTTGCTCGTGCTCCCTGTGACACGTGCACAGACTGAAATTAAAGTGACACAGTTTTGAAGAACTCACAGTGGTCGGTTTTTTTCTCTGCCCCAGACCGCCTGGCACTCTCCACACAGTTTTAGCTGTGAGGTGTGTTCAGATCCTTTAGTAATGACGACGTAGAGCACGGTGACCATGCCAAATGTTCCTTCTCCCCCATCCCATCTGCCCCTTCTTCTTTCCCCTTCTTTCTTTCTTTTTTTTTTTTTTTTTTTTTTTTTTAAGGAGCCTTCCCCTCTTGGATACCTGCGTGAGCGCTTGACGCGCACGCATGTTTTCAAGTCACTTATAATGCGACACGAGGTTTGACATTTTACCTTTGGTGCATGCCCCCTTTGCTCGTTTGCGGTGGTCAAGCAAACTTCATCTTATTTGGGTTCTTCTTGTTGTTGTGTTTGTTGTGTTTTGTATGATGATTGTAGTGATATGTTTTTTTGCTTTTTCATTTTGATATTGTTTTCCGCTTGTTCATGGTATATGTGGTTTGGTGTTCAAAACGATTGTTAAATTCTTCAGAACTCTTTGAACTTGGTTTGGATGGGCTCATTTTATGCTGTCAATTTGTATATGAGCTGTGATATGAGGTGACCTCTTTTGGGTTCGATGTATTTACACATGTTATGAGGAGTCGCGATTCTTTTTAATAACACTTTGAAATTTAAGGTTAGCAATTGTTAAGGATGATTCTGGAAACTTTCTCATGATACGTGCAGAGATACATAGGAATGATTACCTTTAGTTAATATATATGGGCCAAATAGGGACGATGCGAATTTTACAATTGTCAACGCAAAACAAAAATTGTTGTGCCTTGTATAGAAATGTTAGCATAGGTGGGGATTTTAATCTGGTCCTTGACCCTTCTAGAGATTATCATAATTACAAACATATAAATAATCCTCATGCGAAACAGGCTGTTGAAAAACATGATCGAAAATCTAGACCTGAATGATATCTGGCGGGAACTAAACCCACCCGAGTGTCGCCGTTTTTACGTGGCGAGGAGAACTAATCAATTTTCACCAGCCAGGCTAGATTTCCTTTTTTGCTTATACAGACACAGTTGGAGTGTTCTTATACTGATGAATGAAGTAGGACATGGAATCCGGTTATATAGAACAGATCGCACTCTGCTGTGCTCAAAAATTTAATGCGAAGACATAAAGCGTAATACTGGTTGGGGGACTTAATTCGTCTTTGTGAAAGATAAGTCATACTTAGATGAAATTATACACCTGATTGAAAAGGTTAAAGAAGAATACTCTACAAAATACAGAAAATATTAATGCAAACAGACGAAAAAATTACAATTCTTCAATTTCCTGATGATCTATTTCTCGATTTTCTGTTAATGAAAGATAAGTCGAAAACCGATTGCTTTGGCTACTGCGAAGAAAGAAGGAGTCTGAAGAGGAAAAAACAATTATAACAGGAGTTATTTTAAGTTAAGACAAAAAAGGAAATGAAAACTGAAGATGATCTTAAAATCATTAGAACGCGAAAAAAGAACGACTGTCGGATATCAGGGAAAACGAATAGACAGGAGTTTTTGTTAAGATCGGGGGACACCATAGAATAGCGCTAGATGGATAGCAAGTACTGGGAAAAGTAGTAGGTTTAGTGCTTCTTTATTGTATGTTTGTAATCTTGAAAAACGGGCAATTACAGTAAAATAAGTAAAATTAATGGGCCAGCAGTGGTAATTGGTGACTAAGCGACTGGTGTTGTTGGGGTGTACACAAATTACTTTTATTTTTGTGCACTGATCAAGTAAGTGTTTGTAGTGTTTAGGTTTATAAAGGTGTTCTAATTCATCTTGTTCTAATACACAGAAAAAAAGGTGCTTTAGCAAAATTGGTGATATTTATAAAGATTTGGGAAAGAACTTCACCCATTATTAAACTGAATACAGAAGGACGTTAGAGGTGTTAGTTAGATATGAGTAAGTGGACAATATGTCACGAATAGACGAGGACAAGAATAAAAAGGCCCTTCAGCCCCTTGAGTTCCGTGCATGTTTGGCTTTACCTATCACGAATATCATAAAGGTGCTAGTCTTTTGGAAACAAGCTGAGGGTCGTATTGTCAGTTAGAAGCACTTAATCTGGGTTTAGTATGTGGGGAGACTGTGCTTTATGTACAGAAAGTCCGAGGATGGGCATTACGTGGTGTGGATTAACTGTATTGTAGCAGATCAGGGAGAAAATGTAATGTGTTCAAGACTTGTTATGCATAAACGCACCACAAACGTGCCAGACCGCGAGGGGCTCGGGAAATGCGTTTATTTGAGCCGTAGATCCCCCTATCCGTTGTCCAGTCGTTGCATGGCCGGTGCAGAACTAAATGGGCGTGGTTTCCTAAAATCATAATTGAGATCCTTACTGCTCCGACTGCCGAAATCGACGGCATCGTGAGCCCACCGGAAACATCGGGAGATTGGATTGGCTGTGCACGAAGATTGCCTATCTTAGATGAAAATGCCCCCTGCTCTGCCTGGGTTGTTTGTTAAACATAGACCTTTGAACAATGCCTTTGATTTCTTCTATTAATTGGGGACTTTCTTGTCTAGGTCCTACAGGCATTTGGTTTCCGAACGAGACTATGTTGTGATGGCAATGACCATCTACAAAAACCTATGCCGTCTTGTGTTAGTTTGAACGGGGACGGTTTCCCATTGGTTTTCGAGTAGTCCCCCAAATGGGAATTCGACAAGGAGCCAATTTCCATTCATCACCTTCGCCCCCCAATTTTCCACCACATCGCGTATCGGTTATTAATTTGTGTTCGAAATATTAAGCCATTATGGTAAGGGAAACCTCGAAAAGATATTCCGGGGAATCGAATGAAGTGAAACTGAATTTCGACAAGGGATATACGCAAGTAATGCTGAATGACCCCACCGAGGGCCGTACTAGCAGGGGTGTCAAATAGAAACGAAAATCCTTTGAAACTTGAGATTTGAAAAATTATTCTTTTGGGCGATAGTTGAACTGTGGCCCAGGTTTCATATGAATTGGAAGTAAGTAAACGAGCTCGCCACTTGGCTTGCCGGTGTGCTTTGATAGAATTAGTCACAAACCACTACATGGGACCCCCTTAGAAATGGGGATGATGAACTGCTACCTTTCAAATTTTAGAATATGCACTTGGTATACCCCTCCTCCCACATGACCACTTGAAAGCCGCAACCTCAAGAACACTACGCTGAAACCATACTGTGTCTCAAGAGACGTAGCGCTGATGTAAATCATTGTGGGGGTCATATGAGGTAAAAAAACCAGAGATTCCTCGCTGCCCCTAGTGTAGAGAATTGTACCACTTTTGAAAGGGTTGGTGTCCAGCATCCTTCCTTTCACAGCTGACACCTCGCCCCGCACCAGTAGCGTTCCCAGGTCAGGGCCAAACGGACCCAACCGGAACACAAACAGGGGGGCGCGACTGCCGCCCGACATATGTTAACAGTGTGGGGGGGGCTTTGTTGAATAAAATCACACAAAAGGCTCAGGGGGGGCGAAAAACATTGCAGAAAACGACGATCCTTTTGCTGAACCCGGCCGGCTCATTATTGCCTCTTCCTGCTTCACCCCTCCCGCTAGCGATTGACATATGTAACAAACCTACAGCACACAGCTGGAAACCATCCCGTAGCACGAGGAGACATGCAAGACCCACCCCGCTGGAAACATATTCTCTCGCAGTAATTTTCCTGGCCCTCATTGGCCCATATGAGTATCACATGGCCAGAGATATTAATCCTCAAATTGGACATCAAACTTTCACAAGCTCATGACTGGATTCATGCTTTTTTATGCACATAAGATCACAGATGTAAAACTTAAGTGGTTTCAGCTAAGAATAATTCACAGGTGTTTAGGTACAAATGTTATTTTGAAAGAAATCGGTGTTACTGATAATGATAATGCAGTTTTTTGCGGATTATTTAAAGATTCTATTGACATATATGTTTGGAAATGTACTCATGTCAAATGTTTTTGGAGTAGGTTAATTGAGTTAGTAAAGAGAAATGCACTCATGCACAGAATATACGCCTAACAGAGTCTCTCATACTTTTAGGTTTCGACAGAACAATCACAATTGATTACATTTTTACTTCATTATTCTTTTAGCAAAACATTACCTATATAAGTGTAAGTTAGAAGGCAGTCTTCCACATGTAGCAGTTTTCTTGAAAAGTTTGACCTATAGATATAGAATTGAAAAATATAACTCATACTTAACCCATGAACCACGTGGATTTTCATGCCAGATGGCTTGCTTATGAAGCTTTGGTTTCTAATACCTAGCTGCTTTATACCGTCTCAGGAACATGTCTTTTCTGTATTAATATCTAAACATCGTATGATGTATTTATATAACATAATTAATAGACTAATCATGTCATCTTTTTTCCTTCTTTTTTGTTTTTGTGTTTTGTTTTGATCCTTTGCTGAGGATATCCTGTGGCCCTTGTCTGGCTGCTGAAATATTGATTATGGGCACTCAAGAAATAATTTTTGCCATGAAGGGTCCTCCAGATTTTTTAGGTAATGATGACACTTTCAGCTGGAGCTATGAGAAGATTTTTTTGCCTTTTGACGGCGGGGGGTTGGCAGCATTTTGGTGTTTGTTGACCTTAATTCCAGAACAGCAAATTAGCACGGAAGGGACTGATCATGTCGCCTGATTCTGGGTATGTTAGAGAAGCTCCTGTGCATAGAGCTGGCTCTCGAGTGCTCTCTTCTCACTGTAGCTGTAGACTTGGACCCCAAGCGAATCCGCTGACACGCCAACAACTCGAAGGTGTTCCATCAATGATGCTTGCGCAGATCTTCAGCATCAAATGGCAAGACAAAGTGTCCCACCTACAGGTCCAAAGAAAGAGTGAGTCAGATTGGGCCCCTACAGGCAGACAGACTAGCATTGAGTGTACACCATCACAGCCATCTCTGATGGACAGGACACTTGTCCGTATGGCGGACAGCAGGATTCCAGAGCTGCTCTGTGGACAACTGGAAGGAAGGACAACGCGACCAGGAAGGCTCTCAAGAGATATAAAGACACCTTGAAGTCCAAGCTGCAACATCGACACTGCTTCCCGGAGAGATGTCACCCTTGACAGAACGCAGTGGAAGCAACGGTGTACCTGGGACACACATTCGAGCGCAACAGAGCAGCCGCCCGCATCCAGGAAAAGAGGAACGGAGAAACGGGGCCCCTCCTTGCAGGACTTCATTCCATGCAGGGGCTGTGGAAGACTTTGTGCCTCAGGAATTGGTCTTCATTCCCCATTTGATGACCCACGTTAGCAGACGACCTGACTGCCTACTCATCCGTCAGACACGATGGCAGAATCCGTCATCAATGTGAGATTTTACAACAGCTGATAAAACAGATCACCGGTTTTCTTTAGGTCAGTGTAACCGATATCAAAACAAATATATTATTCTTTTCCACTTAGGACTTGTAGCAAGTGATGCCGAATACTAGTGTCTCTTTGTTTACAGTTTGAAACGAAGCTGTGGGTTTTAGCTCTTTGTGGGACATGAGGTTTCTGATTCTGTTGCGTGTTTCTTCATGATTACAATTTTGGATAGTTGAGAGCCCCTTGAGCTGTTTGCAGCTGGGGCAGGTTTCATTTCTCTTTGGAAGGCAGAGCTATATTTATTTTAAAAGTGGAAGTGTGGTAAGTCAGTAAGACTGGGGACTCCAACGGTGAGTTCGTACTTTTTGGTGCATACTCTGCAGTTTTTCTCAAGAGATACTCGGGACCATCAAAATGCAGTTCAAGAGTATGCGATAGCTTTCACCCTTGATTTATCCAGGTATTTAGTTATAAGAGAGATTTTTTGTTTGTTTTTCTAGCTTTAGTCAGAATGTATTCAAATGTGAGTGTTCCAGGTCAGTCTAGATGTAAAAATACCCCCCATGAATTTACTGCTTCTTAATATTTCATGTTCGTTGCTGCTACTTTGAATAAGAACAAAGGTGTTGGGTCGCACTCGCGTTAAAAAGCACCATGCAGGATTTTTTGTGGGTGAAAGCGATAATCCATTCTCCACCAAATTGTTTATTTTTGTTTGTTCAGCTTACATTGATAAAAGCCTTCAATGTAATCATGGAAAGTGTGGATGAATGTCCTTTCATAACTTTCATCCATCTGCAGATATCATGTACATACTCTGTGTGTGTTGTGTGTGTGTGTGTGTGTGTGTGGTGTGTGTGTGTGTGTGTGTGTGTGTGTGTTGGAGAGAGACAGAGATAGAATAAAACCAGCAATAATGAATAAAATAATAATAATATCATCACCATCCTCATCATCAACATTATTATTGTTGTTGTTGTTATTGTTGTTGTTGTTTCCTACCGATGATAAAGTGGGAGGGGGGCGGGAGAAATGAACAGGAAGAGGAAAAACAAACGCGAAGGGAAAAAAATAGCCCGTTAAAAAAGTCTCTGTGTTGTTTTGAAACCAACAAATGTTTTTACCAAAGTCTCTCTCTCTCTCTCTCTCTCTCTCAACGTCTCTCCTCTCTCTCTCTCTCTCTCTCTCTCTCTCTCTCGTAAATTTTGGTCGCTAGTCATGCTTAGTCCGTGTTACCGGGTCAAGGAACGGATGAAAAAAGCATCTGTTTGCTTATTTGTTACCCTTGGAAACCTTGGAAATAAAGATCATCATCATCAGATCATGATCGTCGTCGTCGTTGTCGACGTCTCCCCCCCCCCCCCCCCCCCCCCCCCCCCTCGCGGGGGTTTCATTTTGTTCATATTTTGATATCAATTCTGTCGATTTGTTTCATTATTAATTTTGTCAGTTTTCTTTGCGTTCCTGACGTGACGTCCATAATTTTCCAATTGATTTTTCCTCTTGTTTGATAGTAAGGTAATGTTGCTTATAGCCTTGCAGACCGCAAAGAGCCATATCAGGCTGCCTCTTGTTTGAGCCCGACGCAAATCAGTCTTTTTTCCTCACCCTGTATGCGCATGTGGTTGTGTGCTTGCGCGCGCGCGCGCGCGTGCGTGTGTGTAAGTTTTGAATTTATGTTCAATAGTTTGAGTACTAGCACTGAAACAACATATGAAAAAAGTACATTGATAGGAATATCGGAAGGGGGTCTAATAAACGAAATGACGTCATCACAATGGAACGAAATACTAACATTTCTGATATTAATGCAAATACCATCATGTAGCATGTCGTTTGAAAGGTCTTGACGAGATACATTCAAATTCAGTAAGCAAATAAAGATATTATAATAGTGTGATAAAGAATGATAAATGTGTTGTCCCGGTAATGTTTTTGAGGGTGGAGCCATAGCGCTTTTGACATCGTTCTTGGAAGCACTATTATCCAACATAATTCAGCATGTAATTACCGAACTAGAGCTTTGTGAATCTCTAAATAGAGTTCCTTTGTCCATATCAAACTATGTAATTACATAGATATGTCAAGGGGCACGAACAGGCTTTTGTCTTGCAGATCACGAATGTCATTATCAGCAACATGTTTGAGAGAGGGGGAGTTAGAGCAGTCAATTCCTTTGCACTCTCCACAGGCCAAAGAACATTCAGTTGCCTGTCCGTTCACCTTTGATGAATTTCCTCAGGATGTCCAACATATCCATGTACTGAAGCCAAAGACGTGATGTGTGGCTGTTGAGAAGCTTCAATTTTGTTTCATCAAACTTTGCTTCAATCCAGTCAAGTTCTTGACTTGAAGCCACAACTTCTGCAGACACCTCTTTCTCCAAGATCTGATCAAAAAGTTCCAGACAAGATGAAAGGCAGGAATCTTCTGTGGCGTTACTGTCATTTCATCAGATTTAGGCTCTCCGTTTCCTTTGTTTGTGTCATTTTTATTTCCGTCTGCTTCCTGCACTTCATTTTCCACTTCAGGTAACTCATTCCTGTTGCTGAGAATACTCATGTCTAAGTTTGTTTCTTCATGCAGGAGTTGGGAGGGAAAAAAAGTGTGGGGAAGCTACCAGGGCATTCAGAACTGCATCAACATGTAAGTGTCCTCTCACAGCTCTGGCAACTGCCTTTCTCGATAACATATGCACGACAGCATCTGGGGCATATATCACTTCGAGGAGCTGCTGCAGTCCTGATCCTGTCATAAGATGGCCAGTGCTGCCCAGAAAGCTCATCTGTGTATGGAATCCACCTAGTCGCAATATGAGCGAGCGTAGATCTATCAAGAATCAACTGCGCTTTCCACCATAAAGGCTGGTCAAGCGTCAGGATTGGCTTGATATTGTATTTGACAAAGGTTGGAGACAAAGGGAGGGTGGAATACACACACTCATGTCTGTGGGCTGCATGTCTTTCATGGGCAGAAAGGTCATAGTGCTCTGACCAGGATAGTCTCCATTTGATATAGTTTGCATAAATCCTGACCAACCAGGACGTGGTGCCCGTGGAGGCCATGATATTTTTCCATAATAGGTCAAGTTTCCTGTGTGGTATCTTCAAAGCTGAAATTCTGAAGCTCTTCAAACTTCAATGAGAAATCAGTCTTTGATGTATTGAAGAAATGGAGTGGGATCAGCTTCGTCTGTTTTTGACCAGGTGTAACCACTCCTATGATTCCCATCCCATGGAATGCCCCTGAACCTTCCAATGTTCTCAAGTTGTGGTCCACATTATCTGCAACAAACTGGATAAAAGTATTAGGACCTACACTGACAAGATCTGTGCCTTGGCTGGAAGCTGCGCGTTGTTTGAAGCGCTGAATTTCATGATATGATGAGCAGAATCGTAATTTGTTTAGAAGTTCAACCAAAGACCGGGATCCATGCAGATGATGCACTTGCACACCAAGCCCTATTTGAAGGGGAGGTATTAAAGAGTTTGGTCTGATGGCATGCATGATGGCTTGACCAATGGAGGCTGTTTTCAGTTTACAGTCCTTTTTATTCTGCATCATTGTTTGTAGAAAACAAACGCAATGAAATCGGCAAATAATCAACGTTAGCTTCGACATCACTGACCTCTTCTCTCGTTGGGTATACCTCCTTTGAGTAATTCAGATCTTTGATATCGGTCAATAGGAGTTTGGCAGCGGTTTTCAACAATTCTCATTTCTTCAGCTAAGAAATCCTTTTCTTTCTCAGTCTTCCAAAACTAATCTAAGATTTTCTCTGCAGTCATCCGGATTGTGACAACATTTGCTCTACCTTGAATGTTGGTAATAATGATGTCACTCCCCAAAGTTTTCAACAGCTTTTTTTTTTTTTCATGTGGTCTTTGGAGTAAGGCTCTTCATCTCCGAGAAAGTCGCGCATTTTCTGGCACAGATCACCGACTGTTAATTGCTCATCATCATTTTCTTGTAAATAAGTGACTACTCTGGAAAAGGCTGCGAGTCGAACTTCATCCTCTGGCCGCCCTTTTTTTTTTTTTCTGCCTCTGCTGTAGCAGGCTGATAAGCTTGTGGAATG
Source organism: Conus betulinus (assembly GCA_016801955.1). Classification (NCBI taxonomy): domain Eukaryota; kingdom Metazoa; phylum Mollusca; class Gastropoda; order Neogastropoda; family Conidae; genus Conus; species Conus betulinus. The sequence goes on along the minus strand of JADBJO010000184.1, from coordinate 15,176 downwards.
TTTCTTCCAGTTCTGAAATTAACATTGCATGTAAAACAGCATCAGCAGCATGTAGTCCTGCGCGTACTCAATCCGCCCCTTTACTGCTTGTGCCCATTTTGTCTCCAGGTCCTCTCGTTGCAAACATGCAAGCTCTAAATTAGCTTGACAGCTGGCTGTACGGATTTGATACACACAGACATCACCTTTCTTTGTGTGATTCTTCACAGATGTCCCACAGAGGAGACAGGTGCTGGAGAAGTCAAATTTTGTTTGTGAAGAGGGAAGAGTGGGTGTCTTTAAAGTGGATGACCCTGTGTCTTGAGACTGTGAGGGTCTTCCGATGATTTACACATGTTATGCATCAACGTCTTTTGTTTCGGACTTTTCTGGTTTTGTTTTTTTGTGACTTTTATAAAAAGAGGGTTCAAGTGAATATGTTGAAATTCTCAAGAAAAGTTACAGGATAAGGTGATAAGCCGTCTGAAGCATGCAGTTTTAGTTAAGGTGGAAGGTAAATAAAAAGAAAAGAAACAAGATAAAGTTGTTAAGTACAATAAATAGAAGACGCAGATATACAAATAATAAATACGAAAAAAAATAACAGCTGACCACAACACGAAAACAAACAGAAAAAAGGCAATAAAAAGAAAGAACAAGGAAAAAAAAATAGGGGAAAGATCATAAGGCAAAAATAGGCATCATCCATGCAATTTAAGCACAAAACCATAACTGCACTCTAATTCAAGTTTCAAGTATTACAACAAGGAAGAGACTGAGAAAAAAAAGGTGTTTAAAGCAAAACAAAACACACACACACACACACCGTGGCACACACCCGTGAGATGCGAACTGTGGCACTGTGATTCCAATGTTGGGGGGGGGGGGTGTGGGGCATATGGGGGGGGGGGGGGTAGGGGGGGGGGGGGGTGGGGGGGGGGGGGGTGGGGGAGAAAGACGGTTTTACGTCTGACCGCCGCCAACCCCGACATACTACGTAAAAAATGTAGATGAATCTTTGTATAGAAGACAGCATACGTCGTAAGAAAAAAAAGCGAAGCGCTGCACAGAATCGGTCACAGTTTGTATCTGTGCGAATTTAACTAGTTTTGAAATACACCATAATTTTTCATATTCTACTTTTCGGAGAGTAAACATTCCTTTTACAGAATCAGCACAGAGAGACTCTAGAGAGAGGAGGAGAGAGAGAGCGTTGCCGCTGAGTCGGAGTATAGCCGCTCTGGAAAAAAGCAGGTCCGCAACACTGTCACAGTTCGCGGAATAAAACTAAGTTTGCAACGACAGCGTTAAAAATATAATTATTCATGGTCTAAAAATGAAATGAGAGAATAAAATGCTAGAACTAGGTGTTGGTGTTTTAAAAAATAGAAATTAGAATTGGAGTACTTATCACTCGAACGTTTTTTCACAAGTTGGTTGGCATTTTTTCCCATGAGAATGGAATTGTTATGAGGGACGAACCTTGTCTGTTGATACAGAAATCAAGTGCGCATGCCTCATCACACGCGAAAATTGCAATACGCGTACGCGAACGATTTCCGCACTAATGCCGAACATAATACACACTCGCGAAACTACTTTTCTCCCATACTTTTCAAAGTATGGTTAAAGTAAAGATCGTGTAGAGAAAGGAACAATTTATTGGCATTTTTATTGGTCTTTTCAAATTATGGGCTGTAAAGACATCTGGAATCCACTAACTTTGAAAACGGAACAATCCACATTTAAAACTCGTTCCTAAACAAAGGGCATAAATCACTCCCTTTATAGAGAGACAGAATGTCAGGGCATGGATGTCGCAAGGTTATCCTCCACATAAAAACAATTTTCTGGAAGAACGTGAAAGTAGTTGAAAAGTCCACGGAGGTTTGTTCAAAGGTGCGGCACGCAAATGAAACCATCAATGGGTCAATATCCGGGTAACACAGTAAAACTGATGACAAGTGAACGACGAAGGCCCGGGGGCATAAAGTGCTAGAGAGGATATCGGAAGAAAATTGGGGAAGACAGAAGAAGCCTGCCAAGATGGGCGATCGTTAATAAAGGACCGTTTTCGGAGGGGTAAACCGGAAGTGTCACATGGAAAGGTGAAAGTTTTGGTAAGTTATCAAATCAATTCATAAATATCATGCTTTGTTAGATTTTTAATTTAGGAGGGCCTAGTGCGCGAAGCCTGCTTGACTTGAATTGGGGTTTAGGAGTTAACCCTTAGGCGGAATACGGGAGTGCTCTGTATAAACAATTTATATGCTTTAAAGAAATGGTAGTTAAAAGTCTAGGCGGGAAACTCGTGCACACCCACACTTTACACACTTGAGGGGTTTGGCCTTCTGCATAAGGCATATTAATTTGCACTAGATAAATGCAAACCTATACTATCCATTTAGAAACTAGAGAGATGTTTAGAATCTAGTGAATCTGAAAAAAATAATTACAAGACAGTACCCTGATGGCAGCTGAAGATATTCTTCACAGTGTAATCCAGAACAATGGTGAAAAGGTAATCCAAAACGTCAGCCACATTGTTTGAAACACCACAGTTTTCCTGCTTGAATGTCAAAACACTTGAAACTTGGAGAAAACAAGAAGAATATGTCCTTGGAAGACAACAGTTCCTCTTTCTTCAACTCCTTCACTCTCAGCATCTCTCTCCTCTGCAGTAGTGCTTCCAGATTCTGGATCACACAAGAAAACATATATCCTAAGTCTTCTGTTCATTTCATTGTTTCATAATGGTGCAAGAGATGTTACAGAGAGCTTGACTCAGTTTCCACTAATTAGTCTGATTTTCAAAGAAAAAAAAAAATGACCAGCATTACTTATTCATTCTATGAAAAATGAAGTCATGCATAAAATCATAAATAAGAATAAAATCTGAATCACTAGCATATAAGGAGGGGGCAGGGCTATAGCTTTCATTGAGGCACGCCCACTCGTGACACACGCCCACACTGTTTCCAAACTAAAAAATAAACAAACAAAAGTTATAAATTGTTCTCTTCAAATCACCACTTTTATGATCTCTAAAGTGCTTTCAAAACACCTACAATCACCCAGAAACGATCTTCTAGTTTGATCAGGCCAAAGCCTATCACTCCTGTAAGTAACCATGTACCCTGCCCCCCTTCCGTCCCCCCTTCCTTCATGTGGCGGACCAACAAATGTAAAATAACCAATGACTGCACGCAGCATGTGTTCCATCACTCGACAAACAAAATAATCAAAGTTCATTCGTGCCCAACCGCAGTCAGCGGGTTAACCTAACATAGTAACACAAGTTGTGTGTGAAGTCCATCAGGTATATCCAGGTCTGAGATTCACTGTGAGAAACTGGGGTGGGGGGAGGTTGAGAGCCTGCCAGTTTTCACAAGTATATTGTCAGGCTTAATGCTTTTTTTTTTTTTTTTTAAACATTTCTTAGTGTGCACAGTTGAACAGTCCTTCATAGTTCCATTCACCAATCTGGATGTAACAACCTCACAACTACAGATAGTTACGAATGTTCTTTACAAGTCAGTCATCCCGCCAAGAGTTGTAGCATTGCTAAATTAAAAAACCTGCTACTTTATTTGACGTAACTGCAGTGTTGGATAGAAGAATAGTACCCAGATCAATTTTTAAATGGTCATTTTCACCAATGTATCTCATTGTCTATGTCAGTGTTTTAATCTTTATTATTTCTCCAGGTATCGTGCCGTTTATTGCCAAGATTTTGGAAGAGGGCTTGTGCCCGTCTGTAGTTCCGATTTGGGTTTTTTTTTTACTGGTTGCTATTTCTTCTCTCTCGTTTTCGTGTCAATTTTGATAGTTTCTATTATCCTTGATACTAGGAAGGGGGAAGCAGCTTTGGTGGTTAAGGAGAGGTAACCGTCGCATAGGCGGCCACCGTAGGCTTTGGTTCCGTGCGCGACACTTTACAACAATCGTAAACCATCCAAGCTCTCGTTTGCTTCGGAGGGGGGGGGTGTGGTGTTGGGGGGATGGGATGTGGGCATAGATCGGGATTCTCTGGTTATTGGCGGTGGTTGGTTGGGGGGGGTGGGTGGGTGGGTTGTGATTGGTTCGTTTGTGCGTTTTTTGTTGTTCTCGCTTTTGGTTGGTCAGCCATCTGTATCTTGTAGGCGACGTGAGGGGTGTGTGGTTTGGCTTAGTAAGGGAGAGGAGACGGGAGGGCAAGGAAAGTGGGGTGTCTGTGTGTGTGGGGGGGGGGGGGGGGGGAAGTGCCTAAGGGAGTAACACAGGGACCGGGGGTAAGAGGGAAAACAAAAGGCATGGGCGGGTGCGCGAAGGGGGGGGATGGGCGAAGCGCACACGACCGAGCGACACGGCGAGGAAAGGGCACCAACCTCAGTCGGGGAGGAGCAACCGCATGGCGACGTTCGGAAGGAGGCGGAACGAGCTGCAGAGAACGTACAGCGGGGAGGAGCCTAGTCTCTGATTAACACTGAGCAGAGGGAATTACCTAAGAATATTTACCTATGTCAAACGTACAAACAACTCTTGTGATTGGTTTTGTAATGGGAAGAAATTCTCAAATAGTAAAAAGCTGACTTTTAAAATAGGCACAAGTGTTTTATGGGTCAGTGTTCCGTTTGGACAGCTATGATCAATTATAAATTCCTTTTGTCTTTTTTTTCTGATTTTTTGCTTTGAGACAGTACATCACCAGGCAGAGCAAATCGGGTGCTCTCAATGTGCAGTGGGTGCTTTCATGTTGGGTGTGTGGTGTGTGTTGTGTGTGTGTGTGTGTGTGNAGTGCATAATGATAGCCCGGTCACCACGGGTAGGAGGGTGAGGGTGGCGAATGTCATTTAGATAATAAATCAAGTCATTCCAGCAGAACTGTGAAAACACACACACACACACACACACACACACACACACACACACACACACACACAGAGAGAGAGAGAGAGAGAGAGAGAGAGAGAGAGAGAGAGAGAGAGAGAGAGAGAGAGTCGCATAAGAATACAAGCATTACAACAGCGACAAGAGGGCAAGAGGTAGTAGGAGAACACACACACACACACACACACACACACACACACACACACACACACACACACACACACACAAAACACGCGCGCGTGCATACTCACATAAGACATACTTATTAAACAGAATAACATGTGCATTTCACTTTCTAAATAGTTGGGTTCATACATAAAGCAGCAGTGGTGGTGGTTGGTGGTGGATTTATGGCGGAGTACGCAAGTATTGGCACATTAAATGGTTGAAATAATGGTGTTTGAAGGTTGCTATGCATTGGTGTTGTTTGGCTGACTCAGGGAGCGAGTTCCTTTGACACATGAACCTGACTATGTTAAACTGGATTTCAATAGGTCAATTCTAGGAACAGGGACATGAAGTTTGGGTAGAGTCCTTGAGGAATTAGTTGAGAATCTGTGAACTAATGTTGAGGGTGCCTTCCCAGACATATTTCTGTGCATTATGATCCCTTTGTTGTCTTCTAATCAGACTTAAGGGGAACTTGAATCTTTTTATAGTCTGAATCTAGGAGACTACTGCTTTTTAGGAGGACAAATTGGAGTGCTCGCTTGTGTAGGCTTAGCAATGGTTTGAGGGTATTAGCTCTAGTAGAGTCCCATAGAGTACACCAGTGTCTATGTATGATTGAATATGAGACTAAAAAAGAGCTTGCATGAATGCAGGTCGAGGAAAGGTTTTTTATTTTGGAGAGATGATAGACTTTCTGTGAGACTTTTTTTGCACAGTGAGGTTGCCAACTAATATTGTTATCAATTGTTATTTCTAGCACTTTGAGGCATGTAACCTGTTAAACCAGGTCATCTTTAAGATGCACAGGAGGAAACTTAATAGTGAGATTTTGTTTTTTTTTTTTTTTTGTCTGGTTGTGATAAGCATGGATTTAGTTTTCTGAGGGTGAAGCGGCATGTGATTTAGTTCAGTCCATTTCACGAGATCATTCGCACTTTCTTGTAAAGTTTGTGCAAGAACAGTAACATCAGAATGACTTGTGTGGATTGTTGTATGATCAGCAAAGAGGTCACAGGTGGATGTGATATGGTGAAGAGATATCATTGATGCAAACTGTGAACAGTAAGGGACCCGGGATAGAGCCTAGTGGGGACGCCATAGGAAAGTATTTGAAATGAAGAGAAAGTTGTATTAATTTTCACACATTGTTGCCTGTTTGTGAGATATGAGTGAACAAATTTAAGAGTTCTTGTAGATAAGCCACACAAGTTCAATTTTCTAAGAAAAAGGTTATGGTCTGTCACATCAAATGCTTTTTTGAAATCAATAAATAGGACAGCACAATATCTGTTGTTGTTAATGCTATTTAGCCAGTCATCATCACCAGGTTGATTAGGGTTGTGTGACATGAATGGTTGTGTCGGAACCCGGACTGTCGCGGATGAAGCAAGTGGTAAGTATTAAGGTGGTGTAATGTGTGTTTTTATATTTTTTTTTTTCCAAAGGTTTGGAAATAGTAGAAATGATTGAGATTGGTCTGTAGTTTGCAGGGTCCGAACTGTCACCTGCCTTGTAGATAGGAATGATTTTTGCTTTTTTTGAAACTATCGGGAAAATTATTTTTGTCTATGCATAAATTGAAGGCGTATGTTAACGTATATGTAATTGCTGGAGCTGATAGCTTGAGGATTTTGCCGTCTAGGCCATCCACCCCACGGTACCTGACTGTTTTAAGTGCGTTAGGTAGTGATAAACTTCAAAAATTGTTATTGGTGGAATATAAAGTTCAGACGTGTGTTTTTATCATAGAGAGAGACAGACAGACAGACAGACAGACAGACAGACAGAGACAGTCAGATAGACATTCGGAGACAAGAAAGAGGCAGAGGTTGCAGATCTTAGTGATAGTGGTTTAATCTTGATTTTACTGTTTAGTTCGTGTTTGTATGTCTGGTGTACATCGCCTTCTTAGAACAAGCTGTGAGTCTGTGGGCTTTCATGTTCATTGACCTTTACTTTATCTTTTTACTAGCTGTTTACAGATCTTAGGATTAAACTAGAAATATCGTAGCTCAGCCGACCACGCTGGAATAAGCTGGACTGTAATAGTCGTGCGAAAAAAAAATCATGTTCTAAAAACAAATTCACATCTAAAAAAAAAAAGCAATCGAAACGAAAAAAGAACAACAGAGAGATAGAGATTGATAGATATATAGATGCACAGACAGATAGATAAATAGATTGGTTGTTGAAAGATAGATCGATCGATCGATTGATAAACGATAGATTGATAGATGGATGGATATGGATAGATAGATAGACAGACAGACAGACAGACAGACAGACAGACAAGTATGTTTAATGTCAAGGTATCTAAATATTTAACACTAGACGGTGCTCGAAGCACAAGTCATTCTGCTTAAGTATCGGTTTTAGACTTTCAAAGAAGAAAGAAAGAAAGAAAGAAAGAAGAAAATTGTAAAAAAAGAAAAACGTTTAGCATAAGAAACATATATTACCAAAAGACCATCTGGGCAAACAGACACAACAATGTGAGGAAAAAAGTTTAACATAGAAATATAGTATAAAAAGGGCATTTCAGCAAGTAGACACATCGGTGTAAAGAAAAAAAGGGTTTAAACCTACATTACAACAAGGCTATCAGGACAGAGACAGGGGTGGACACCTAGTGTCCAATGTGGACAGTGTACACAATGTTCGCTGCCTAGCGTCCAGTGTGGACAGTGTGTACAACGTTCACTGCCCCCAGTGTCCAGTGTGGACAGTGTATACAATGTTCACTGCCTAGTGTCCAGTGTGGACAGTGTATACAATGTTCACTGCCCAGTGTCCAGTGTGGACAGTGTATACAATGTCCACTGTCCAGTGTCCAGTGTGGACAGTGTGGACAGTGCCTAGTGTCCAGTACAATGCTCATGCTCTGCCTAGTGTCCAGTGTGGACAGTGTGTATACAATGCTCACTGCCTAGTGTCCAGTGTGGACAGTGTATACAATGTTCACTGCCTAGTGTCCAGTGTGGACAGTGTATACAATGTTCACTGTCTAGTGTCCAGTGTGGGCAGCGTATACAATGTTCACTGCCTAGTTGCCAGATTACAAGAAAACAAGCGGTATGTCATACATTGTAACTCGTAAAAAAAAAAAAAAAAAAAAAAAAAAAGCGTCGAGTTTCCGTAAAAAGACAGAACTTCCTCAAAAGGCAGACAACAGTAGACGACAGGTAAAGAAAGACAAACAAAACAAGAAAAACACTCGAAGACAGTGGCACAAAGGAGAAAGTTCCCAGTGCAGAACTTCCATAAGGCAGCAAAGGGATGGGCACCAGAAGAATTCGTGAGGACTTAGAAGGCTGAATGCCTTTTTTTAAAATGACATTGACTCAACATTATGCTCATGTAAAAGGTTGATGGTACCTAGAAGAAACGTCTGAATCTCTCTCTCTCTCTCTCTCTCTCTCTCTCTCTCTCTCTCTCTCTCTCTCTCTCTCTCTCTCTCTCTCTGCCTCTGTCTCTCTTGACATGCGGATGCATATCCAACCCTTGTATCCTGAGGGAACAAAAATACACAGATACACGTGGGCGCGCGCGCGCGCACACGCACACACACACACACACACACACACACACACACACACACACACACACACACACACACACACACAAACAAACAACACACACACACGCATACGTACACACACACACTCACACACAAGAGACAGAGACAGTGGAAGCAGGAAGAGTATGGATGGGGGAGAAGATGCAGCAGAGGGTGGACACAAAACACTCACGTGAATGAAGTCGTCGAAAATCCTCGAAGCACTTTGAAAAAAAAAAAAAAAAAAAAAAAAAAAAACCACCACAGGTAAACCACCACCAAACGCCGAGCGAATCTCACACACACTTGAGCTTCCACGTCGTCCGTCTCTCCATCTAAAACAGACCTATCATCACCACCACCTCCACTCTTCCAGAAACACACTCCATTGACTGTCCTGCAACTTGTTGCAGTCAGCATGGTAGACTGTCACGCGGCGGCAAGATGATTCTGAGATGTCCAGTGCTCCTTGGCCCAGCTGACGGCCGGTAATGCGGCCTTCGCCTCCACCCTTTCATCCACCACAGCTTTACACCGTGCAATGATTAGCGCACGTGCAGCCAGGGAGAGCGAGAGAATCAGTCCAGACTTAGCCACCCCTTTCTTGTCCGTCCACTGAGCTTCCTAGTTCGTCTTCCTCTGTGGCGGAGTACCGAAAATCGGTTCGGTGCTGTTCACCCTGGCTGGCAGGCTAACGTGGGGGGTGAGATGGTGAGACACTTGCTTGCCTTGCCTGCAAAAAGAAGAAAAAGCAGCAATTGCCTTTTTTATTTATTGGATTACTTGGCACTGGCAGAGAGAGAGAGAGAGAGAGAGAGAGAGAGAGAGAGAGAGAGAGAGAGAGAGAGAGAGAGAGAGACAATTCATTCAAAAAGGTGTTGGCCCCTTTCAAAGAGGTTTGAAAAGCAGAATGGAATGTAAATTAAACAGCTACGAATCTAGCACAATGGAATGTAAATTAAACAGCTACGAATCTATCACTATATGAAGAAATGCAGCGTTTCGTAACATTATAATGGTCATTAAACAGCAATATTTTCCAGATGAGTTTTGGAGAGATTCAACATTTTTTTTAATTGCCATTAGCATAGCCCTGATGGCAAGGGGGGGGGGGGGGGGGGAGGGGTACATGTAACCATATAATATAGCAGCAACAAAATAATAATACAAATTGTTCCAGACTTGCTTTCACATACGCGCTTAATTGCCATGGGGGGGGGGTGGGGGGGGGGGGGGGGGGGGGGGGGCCCCTGATGGGGGGGGGGGGGGGGGGGGGGGGGGGGGGGGGGGGGGGGGGGGGGGGGGGGGGGGGGGGGGGGGGGTTGGGGGGGTGGGGGGGGGGGGGGGGGGGGGGGGGGGCGCCCATACACACACATTCACGCACACGTGTGCACATGCTATTAGCACGAAACATTCACGCACACGTGCACATTCATTGACCATCAAGAATCTAGCACTGTAGACCAACATCTTTAGAACTAGATGTATAGGATCACAAGTACACAAAAATAACAAAACGTGTTAACTGCTATTTTTCTTTTGGTATTCAGAAACTTCAGCAATATATCTAGCAAAGCATGCAACGAGTTTTACATTATGTCTCGATAAGATTGCTACAGGATCTTTTCTCTGTGCGCGACTGGTTCATTAAATATTTCGCATTTACTCCGTATAGTATTATAGGCGGGACAATCAAACACAAAATGCATTTTCGTTTTCTATATCATTGTCATCTGTACACATAAGGCACGTGCTACTGCCTGATGTTTCAAACCATTTTTTTGTTGGCATTAAGGCCTAGTGTTCTTGTTCGGAATTTTGCAAAAAAATGGTATTTATGCCAGTTATTAATAATATGTATATAAAATACTTTTCTACTTCTAATGTGCTTTTAAAGGAAAGAAACCAGTTATATTTATCGTTATCAAGCATACTCGCATGCCAGGTTTGTTTGTAAGAGCATATTAAACGATCTTTTAACTCTGAAAGAAATTGTCTATAATTACCTACACCTTGGCAAAGCCAAGCAATACCAAAACCATTTTCGAATAAGATAATGTTTGCTTATAGCCCAGCCGACCGCAAAGGGCCATATCAGGGCTGTCACCACGTTAAAATCAACTCACAAGTCATTCATCCACACAATTCTTTAAAAGACATCGTCTAAAATCTCATCCAAAACTTTGTTAAAAATCTTTCCACTGTAAAATCTCAGATCCGATGAAAAATTTAACCTCTTTCAAGAACTCAAAGATCGCGTCGGGCGGAACATCTCTGAACAAGGTTTTCATGGAATCTGCTGTAAAATGTTTGTGTCTCACATCGTGCAAATCCAACACTCTAAAAGAATATGTTTCATTGTGAGTGGCACATGACACGGAATGCACCAAGGAGCTTCTTCACTCTTTAAAAGGTAGGAATGGGTAAAATACGAATGGCCGGTGTGCAGCCGGCACAGAACTGTTTCTTCTTTACGACCACCAGACAAAGATGAGAGGAACTCCTTTAGGTTTGGACGGATCTGAAAGAGTTTGTTATCCGTCTGTGTATTCCAATCCTCCTGCCAGAGGTCTTTTACATAATCGTTAATTTTGGGTTTTCAGATCCGAGCAGGGGATAGGGGTGTTTGACAGTTCTCTCTCTCTTGTGGCATTCTTGGCCCAAACGATCCACCCATTTCGTTCCCTCCGATGCCAACATGACCAGGAACCCAAGCCAGAAGAATGTTGTTGTAACCCTCCGCTGTCAACTTGGTAAAAAGGTCAAAAAAGTGTAAAAGTTCGGGGTGCTGCTGGTGGTTGCGGCCAGATATGGCCTCCAAAGCCGACAGCGAATCCGACAAAACCAGAAAGTCCCTCTTTTGGAGACCGTGAGATTATTCTTAGTAGTGCCAGAACCAGAGCTGTAAGTTCAGCAGAGTAGGCAGAAGCGTCTGAAGGAATATGTTCTAACAGTATTTGAGAAGGAGCACCAGGGCAGTAGCCTGCACAGGCCACTCCATCTTCAGACTTGGAACCGTCAGTGAAAATTTTCTGATAGGATGGGAGTTTTGAACTCAGCTCAGCATACAACGCCTTGTATGCCAGAGAGCTGGTGGACTCTTTGCGAAAAAGCTGCAAGATCAAAACGAACGTCTGGTGTGAAAAAGGTCCACGGAGGCTCATCTGGAAACTTGGAAAAATCAGACACAACTCCTAGGTCTAGACCTGCATCCGTGCGTGAGGCTGCATACGAAGGCCAAACGACGGAATACAGGTAGGGTTGTTTTCGAATTTGTTTTGGAACTGAGGGTCAAAGACACAGTCATAGGCAGGGTTTTCTGGTTCAGAGAACAGTCTGATATAGTAGTTCAAATATAGTTTCAACCTGCGGTTGGACAGTGAGGGTTCACCTGCCTCTGCGTACAGGCTGTACACAGGGGTGGTGCGGAATGCTCCAAGACATAGACGAAGCCCTTGATGGTGGATAGGGTCTAAGAGTTTGAGGTAAGACGGTCTTGCAGAGCCATACACAGCACAACCATAGTCCAGTTTGGAATGGACCAGGGCTCTGTAGAGGTGCAGCAAAGTTTTCTTATTATCAGCGCCCAGTCAGTGTGTGCTACGACCCGCAGAATATTCAGAGCTTTCTGGCAAGAAGTTTTGAGGTTTTTAATATGGCTGAGAAAGTTCAGTTTTTTTTATCAAAAATAACCCCCAGAAATTTCGCTTCCTTAACAGCTGGAATGGTGGTCTTATCCAGAAGAATTTCAGGATCAGCAAAAAATTGACGAAAATTGTGAAAATGGATTGACTGGGTTTTTTGTACGTGAAAAGGTAAACCCCCGTTGTCCTCGGCCCACTGTTGAATCCTGTTGACACAAAGTTGGAGTCGCCGCTGTACGCTGGCGTAAGAAGCTCCAACTGCGTACAGCGCGAAGTCGTCAACGAACAAAGAAGACTCAGAGCCCTGGCTTACCGATTTCACAATGTCATTGATCTTAATGCTGAAAAGGGCAGGAGAAAGGATGCTCCCCTGAGGTACACCCAACTCCTGCCCATGGATGTCCGAGAGTGTGGTGCCAACACGCACCTGGAACTGTCGATCAGCCAGAAAGTTTTCGATAAACATAGGCAGATAGCCACGAAAAAACCAAGTTTATGCAAATCCATAAGGATCCCCGATTTCCACGTGGTGTCATATGCTTTTTCTAGGTCGAAAAAAAGATAGCGACCACATGCTGCTTATTGACAAAGGCGTTGTGAATGGTGGTTGGTTCTAGACGGATTAATGGTCAACTGTCGAGTGGTACTTGCGAAACCCCCGCACTGTTCACTGGCCAAAAGGCCGTCGGTTTCCAGCTTCCACATCAGACGGTAGTTGACCATCTTTTCCATCAGCTTACACAGGCAGCTGGTCAGAGCTATTGGGCGATAGTTTGATGGTTGGTAGGGTCCTTTTCCAGTTTGGGGATTGGAATGATCAGGGCTTTCCGCCAGGAGGGCGGGAAGCACCCTGTGGTCCAGATATGGTTTATAGACTTTAAGAAGGGTCTGGAGACAGCTTTCTGGAAGGTGTTTTCAAAACCTGATAATGAATGTCATCCAGACCAGGGGCAGAGTCATTGCAGGTTTGCAAAGCTGATTTTAGTTCGCTAATCGAGAAAGGCAGATTGTAAGCTTCAGAGTTGTCTGATGTGAAATTGTATGAAGATTTCTCTCTAATTTGCTTGTTTCTTAAAAAGGCTGCAGATTTATTTAAAGATGAGGAGTTCTGCTGGATGGGTGGAGGCCAACAGATTGGCAACAGCTTGTTTGTCAGTGATCAAAGCATCGGCAAGTTTCAGGTGATGAATGGAGGGGTTGGTGTTCTTCCCTTTGATTTTTCTGATGATGTTCCAAACTTTTATCTTTGAAGTTTTAGATGTCAGTCCGGAGCAGAAGTTTTCTCCAAGACTGACGTTTACTGATTTTGAAAGTATGTCTCGATTTAGCACGGAGTTTCTGATGGGCTCGGGCGTTAGGACCAGAGGGTCGTTGGTATACCTGACGCTGAGCCCGTTTACGTACTTTTGAGATTTTGTTGGCAGTCAAAATTAAACCAGGGTGTCTTTGGCATTTGGGGTTTGTTTGAGGAAGTTGGAATGGAGGCCTTGGCGCATTTTATGAGGATATTGGAAACCGTTTCTGCGGGATCCGGACTTTGTAGAACTTCCTCTGTGAGTTCCCCACGGACAGTTCCTGCAAAAAGATCCCAGTTCGCCTTGTTGAAATTTAGATGTTTTGGAACAGTGCAGCTTTCAGATATTTTGGATTTTAGAACAATGGGAAAATGGTCACTCCCATGCAGATCGTCAAGTGCCGACCACTCATAGTCCAGGACCAGCGAGGGGTCGCACACTGACAGATCCAAACACATGAGAGAGCACCAGTAGCAGAGTGGGGGAAGGTTGGAGATCCATCATTAAGACAACACAGGTCAAGCTCTGAGAAGACGTTTTCCAGAAGAGAGACCTCTAGACGAAGTATCAACGCTACCCCAAAGAGGATTGTGCCCATTGAAATCGCCCAACAGCAAAAAAGGTCGTGGAAGCTCCTCAATCAGGCTGACCAGTTCTTGTCGACTGATGGATACAGAAGGAGGCAGATATAAACAACAAATAGTGACCGTTTTTATGCAGAGAGACTCTGGCAGCTAAAGCTTGGAGGGGAGAACTGAGGTAGACAGGGCTAAACAGAAGAGATTTGTGGATAAGCAACGACACACCACCCGTCACTCCAACTGCAGAAGGCTGTGCTGGTTTAGAAAGAACATTAAAACCCAATAAGAGAAAGATTTGTCAGAGCGTATCAGAGTCTCTTGAAGAGCTAAGACAGCAGGTTTTAAATGTTGACAGAGGAGCTGCAGCTCTTCAAAATTAGAATTCAAACCTCGAATGTTCCAGTGAGATATTGAATCCATGAGGATGGAGAGATGGCAACAGACTTCTCAGTCCATTACTGTCTCATCATCATCCGACTGCAAAGGAGAATATGGATTGCGTGTTTCCAAACTTGAATGTCTTTTCTCTGGGACTTTTTTGTTTTCTTGGAAGCTCCGGAGGCAGATGATGGGCAATCCACCTCAATGACCTCTACACCAGAGGGCTTCCCTGGGATCGTGCCTTGATGAGGCACCGCTTGGGGGCCGCGAGTGCCCTTGGGAGGAACAAGGGGTTTTTTTGGGGGGAAGGGGAGCTGGCGAAGCAGAGAGTCTCCCAACCTGTGTCTGCTGCTGGGCAGAATGGGAGGCAGCAGGTTTTGCGCCACCACCATGGGAGTTTATCACAGGGGTAGCGGATTTCTTGCCTCCGCTGGGGGCAGATGGTTTCGATTGCAGTCTTGGAAAACCAACCCTTTTTGCCTCGTGGAATGGAATCTTTCTTTCCGTCTTCACTCTTTGGATACTACTTCCTGGCGCCAACCGACACTCTCCCGAGAGAGGATGGGTGGCCGCCTCCGCAGTTTTTGCACAAACGCGCCGGATAACGCAGACCAACGGCATCTCGTGGCTCGGTTGGCAGCAGAGCGCCACACAAATCTCCCTCCCCAGAACATCGATCCCGCACATGGCCAAACTTCTG
>JADBJO010000183.1:917877-969421 GCA_016801955.1 Conus betulinus | reverse complement strand
GTTGTGTCAACTCTTGGATACATCCTGCTCCGCCATGTCCCATTCCCGCTGCAAGTCAAGGCCCCTGCCCAATCCACATCATCTCTGTCCCCTAACGCCTCCCCTAGCCACCCTTGCATCCCACCGACCCACAACCCAACGCCACCTCCCCCCCAACCCACCTGCGCGCAATCTCGCAACGTAAACGATTGCCCTGTCAGTCTCCTCGCGCCAGGGTGAGCGCAACACCCCGCGTTACCTGTGCCTTGTTTCCGCACGCCTCTCAGCCGGCTTGCCTCTATCTCTGCCCCACAAACCATTTAAAAGGATATCAGACCACCAAGGCACACCTTAAAACACCACGACTCAAAAGGAAATTGACTTGACGAAACAAACAACCTAAAGATTTCACTGATTATAAATACATAGTAAACAACAGTGAAGTTATGAGAATGACTGTGATGTGTTAAAAAAGCTCACCCAGTACTTTGTTATTGATTTTTTAACTACTTTTCCCAAAAGTTATCTTTACTGTCATTGGCAAACAAGTTAAAAAGAAATCATCTTATAGAAACAAGGGAACGTGGTAGAACTCGAAACAGGTAGAAAGCAGTATTGGTGATTGGAGTTGTAGTTCTGCTGTTTGTCGACATCATCTGGGTGGCATCCTCAGAGCTGACAGAGGTAAGTCATAGTCCTAATGGCACTCTTTCCAACTTGAGAGAATCTGCTACAGTTCACCTAATATGTGCATCGTAAGCTTGACTCGTGAAACTGCAACATTTTATTCAGATTTATTTATTTGATTAAAAAAAAAATTACATTAAAGACAATTCATCCTCTACTGCTCAAGTCTAGTTTTAGACTTTGGTCATGTTCCTTAAATGTTTGTTAATTAACCAAACTCATTTGCTTGTTTCATTTGTCTCTCCTTTTTTTTTTTCATTGGTCTTATAACATCTAGATTGATACCTCATTTCGTGTTCAGTTGCCTTTTTCTGTGGAACAGTGTTTTAGGTTACAGCCTTAACTAATTTTATATGAATTTTAAAATACCATGACCTGGTTTTTTTTTTGTTTTGTTTTTTTTTTGGGGGGGGGGTGGGGGTGGGTGAATTTTGACTGCTTGGAACTTTAATCAAAGCTATTTTAGACTTTAAAGTGAAATAATCTTTCAGGTATCAAACAGTCACTCAGTCTGTAACTATTCATCATTTAGTTAGACGGTTCTTCCATCTCTCAGTCTTTAATTAATCTTTATTCTTTTGCTAGTATAATTGTTACGTCAGATAAACTGATCAAACATAAGATGATTTTTAAGCACAAAACAAGATTTTAAGCACACAGGTTTGAAAGTTGATAATTAATTTTTGTCCCCTACAAGGGGATCAAATATACACTTTTAAAATGGCTTAGTAAGTGTAGCAATAATTTTGGTTCAATTCAGTGGTTGCAATTTATGCAAAACAAAGACAAAAAGAAAAATAGAAAAGAGAAAAAGCAAATAAAGGCTGAAACCTCATGTACATTAATGCTGGTAATTGACCAAGACAGATTTCATGAGCTAAAACGTTAAAACGTTAATCAAAACTTTGAAGTATGGCTGATTCCAGATCTATTTTAAGTGACCCACTTTTTTTTTTCTTTTTTTTTTGTGTGATAAACCAGGGCATCAAGATAATCCTCAGTTTTGAAAGGAACACTATTAAGATCATGAAATGTCTTTCTTCCATTCATACTCCCTCTAATGCATCTATTCTGACTTTCTGTTCCATGTGCAGGGCTCGAAATACATACCTGTTCAATTGTTCGGGATGTTGTTTGTTGTTATCATACCCTGGCTAAAAGTATTTGAACACTATGGTACAAATGTATCAGCTGGTGATGAGAACATGATGCGTGTGACTGTTTTTGATTACCCCACCACATGGACAGCCACACTCCGACTTCGGGGATTTTGGAGATTGATAATGTTATGCTAGGAGCTTGTCACAACTGAAGAAATCCCTGCATAACTATGCAGAGCATAACAACATTTTGATGTAGCCTTGGTGTCTAGATGTCAGTTGGCCTGACACAGCCTTAAGCCAAGAACTAATTGTCCAGGATGAAAAAACTCTCTTGCAGACAAGTGGAAATGCTCTCTCCCATTGTTTGTTGGGCGACCAATTTTTGATTGTGTCCTTGAAAGGATTTTTTTTTTTTTTTTTTTTTTTTTTGTCCACAGGAAGGTAAAAAACAAATGGGGTGACTTAGCTGTTACCAGCAGTGCAGGTGGATCACACTCCTTCGTCCCCTTTTCACTCTTTCACCTCCACCAGCTCCCATTTTTTTTTTGTCAGAATGGAACTACAGCAGAATGTTGTCTAACTGAGACAAGGTGCATTCTATGAAGGAAGTGTGTTAGCAGTGTATTTGGTCAGAGCGGAAACAGATCTACTTCCTTTATTTCTCTCTCACTCTCAGGTGAGCATCACATGTATGCAGAGCATGTCATCACCTACACATTTTAATCTGCTTTGGCCATTGCCTGTATTTACCTGCCTGTGTGGGAGGTTTTTTTTGCTTTCATTTTTGGCATCAGGACAACTGAAAATTAACTGGGAATTACTAGCCTGATGAGTCTTTCTGTTTGTTCTTATTTACAATGATATCTTTTGCTGTTACTAATGTGATGCCTGATTCATACCTGTACATGAAAGGTTGGTTGAAATCTTTATTGCCACCACTCAAATGCTTGCAAATTTTTCTCATACTTACCTGTCTAAACAAATATCTTATCCCTGCTAGGTTTGGAACATCATATTACCAGGATCCATTTAAAGAACACAGCATGGTAGAGCAGGGAGTTAACCTTGCCTCCACACCAAGTTAAGCTGATAGAATGATCACCCCTTGTTAGTTCGCTTCATGAATCATATATGCAAACATGTCTTGGTTCTCCCATTTCTAGGCAAAGGAACAAGCCCCCATCTATTCTTTGCAATTTGAACTTATGTTTTACAGCACTGTTGGATCTTCTCAAATGGCCTTTCATTACTATTGAGGAAGCTTCATGGTCTCTTCCTTCACAAGGGATAGTTTCATCTTTAAATGTCAGCAAATTATGCTTTAGTGCCATCTCAAGGAACCCCTGGTCCTTGAAGAGGCCTTCATGGTCTCTTCCTTCACAAGGGATAGTTTCATCTTTAAATGTCAGCAAATTATGCTTTAGTGCCATCTCAAGGAACCCCTGGTCCTTGAAGAGGGCACAATAGGGCTCAGTCATCCTTTCCGTGCGCCCATTTTGCCTAGCCAAAAACCACAAGCCTGAAGGGCAGCCCTAGACAGTAACCTTCTCTCTGCGTGTCCCTTTGTCCTCCAGTCCCAGGTCTAGGTGATCAAAGGTGGAGCAGGTTCACCATCCTGTCGGAGCATAGAAGAAATACCTTCAGAGGACACAATTTGACTACCTTGAGAGGATACAGTTGGAATCCAAATGCTTTCTGTTATGGAATAGCCTGGGAAACACTGTTTTTTAACCCCGGACAATAAACTCCTCAGTCAAGCAGGTGATTCGTCAGGCATGTTGGCCAGAAACCGTATCCACCTAGGGCAGAGATGAGGGCAAGTGATTTCTATGCTCTCTCCAGCAGTTGTGCCTTCTGGTAGAGTGTTTTGGTAGCTGATGTTGTATATGCAGCTAGTTTGAAGTCACAGATAATGCTTTGGAGGATTCTTCCAAAAGAACATGTCTGGAGATTTGCAGGCACTTGATAATCAGGGACATTGTATTTGCACAGCTGCAACTCCCTCCCCTAATTGATTACCATTAGTTATGTTTGTTTCTCTTTATCTGATCACCCAGCTTCATCACTTCCTGTGTTGTTTTTGTTATTTTGCTTTTCAGTACACGTTTTTGCTCATTTTGGGTGAGATGGGGGGTGGGGTGTTCTTTACTGATCTGCTTTAGTGGAACTGTTTGTACCCACTCATCCCATTTATGTCCTGTGAATTTTTTTGGTCTGTATTTTCTCATGCAGGTATTGTTATTGCTTGACACCTTGTGCCATTTTTCTTGGGGACAGCAGGGACTGTACTTTTACCTCCAGACTAAGCATGGGAATATTTACCGTAAGGCCCTTAGTGGCCTCTGATGCTGGGTTCTTGACATAGGGGACACTGTGCAGTGTCATTCTCATGCGGATTAGCAGATTAGCTGACTGTGTCTTTATCTAAGTATGCCTCCCATTATCCTTTTCAATATTCTGGCGTTTGTTTGGACAACTAAGTATGAAAAAAGGGAATTTTACTTAAAAAAAATAGTTTTACAATATATGTACCTGTCCAAACACTAGGATGCCCTCTCACCCCCTTGCTTTGCTGGGAAAAAGATGGAAAACTGAGCTATGTTTTGGTGTGAGTCATGAAGGGAACTAACTAAAGGCAATCACTTTTGCTGACTTAGTGGGAATGATGGTGAGGTTAGCTCCCTGCTCTCTTTTCTTCTTTATTTTTTGGAGGGGGGGGGGGGGGGGGGGGGGGGGATGGGATGGATCCTGCAAACACTGGCAAATGTTCCATGACAAGCATGGATATTTCTTCTTTTTTTTTTTTTACTGTTGTGTGTGAAATGACAGATAACTTTGACCCTTTGTGTTTTTTGTGTGCAGTACATCTTCAAGAAGTCGAACTATGACAAGCCATTCTTCACCACCTATGTGAAGAGACTGTCATGTTCTCCTTGTACCTGCTGGGATTTATTTTTTGGAAACCATGGAGGAAGCAGTGCTGCAGAAAGAAGGATTTGGTATTCACCTTGAAGTCTTGATGCACTCATTTCTCTTCTTTCAGCATTGTAAGAAAAATGTGCAGTCTGTGTGGTTATGAAGACCACGTGTTCCAGTTCATCATGTTTTTTTTTTTACCTTTCTTTTGTTGCTGTCTTATTTTCTGTGCCCCTCAGTGATGTCACTGGCACATCGCTCAGTCTAAACGCCCTATACACAGTCAGACTCAGGTCCAATGTGTTTCTGTCCAAGCAGTGTCAATCCACAGAAAACAAGTAACATCAGATCGTCATGAGATAATACACCATACGAAACGCTGCTCTGCTGCCGGGTCTCAATTTGGTGGAGTTCAGTGGTGCTTGTTTCCATCCAGTATACTAGAGGATGTCGCCTTCTTAAAGTCCCGTATGGACAATTACAATCATCTTTGACATTGAACCTGTGTGAGTGAGTGTCTTACTCCAGATGGTGCCATTGCATCCACCCAGCAAATTGCCCGCTCACCAAGGAATGGTTGAGGAGAGTAAATCAAGCAGAGGACTGCCATGATAGCAGAGCATGAAGGCTACAGACGTTGAGGTTCTTTAGTATGATGTTTCAGGGAATGATGAACCTGATGCGACAGAGTTCCATTCTGGTCTGAAACTGCATGACAGGGCTGTACGCTTCTTTCATAATTTATCATTTGGCATCATATACTGTACCATGTCAGACCATAGCATTCAACGGCAGTTAGTCAGCTCTGCCAGGCTGAAATTTTTTGTGGCAAATGCAGTCATAAGACAGTCACGTGACGCCCACCCTACTTCCGCCAAAGCAAGAAGCCGGTGTCAGCTTCCTGTACCTCATTCTTCTTCGGCCTGCCGCCCAAGCAAGATAAGTCTTGTGCTCTGTCTCGCCTTTCTTCTTCCTTTGTGTAAAGATTGCTGTTGTGTTTGCTTCAATTGAAGCCCATAGCATGGTCAGTTCTGGGTAGGAGCTAGTCAGGGCTGAACAAAGCCACAAATAAATGCCTCTATAGGAATCAGAATCCATGACCTCTCAAGTATGATGCCTGCAGTGCTGACCACTGTAGCAGGGTGGATAGTCTGTTGATTACTTTCATGCTCATAACCTCTAAGGTCACAAGAAACATAACAGAAATGCCTTTAAATAGAAAAAAAGTACTAAGAATGGGGTGGCTGGTGGAGTATTCTTTTTGTAAATTACCTGGTTGTGTATTATTGACAGTGCTTATCAAATGTATTTTGAAGGATTCACATAGCTTCAACTAGCAAAAGTCAAGATCATTCTTGTATGATTCACAAAACAAAACAAAACAAAATGCACTTCAGAACTGACGTAGTATAAAGCAGAAAGATCTGTGTCCTCAAGTTCTTTCTAATAATTCACTTGACTGCGGCTATGTTATGAATGTGATGAATCAAAATCAGATGTCATGATTTTTTTGTGTGTGTGGGTTTGTTTATGTTTGCTTGTCCAGAAAAAAGTGTATCATTTATCTACATGGTCCAGTGCTGTTGTGGGCAGAGTGTGACAGATGATGTTTGGTCAGGATCTCCCCCTCCAGAACCAGAAACACACCTGGTAAGTCTTTTTTGTTTGTTTGTTGTTGGGATTTTTTTTAGTTAAAGACCACTTAACGTAGATAAATATGTCACAAACATCTGCTTGCTTGTGAAGGGGAAAAAAAAGGAAAGAGCTTATAAAAAATAAATGCATATGAGAGTACATTAGTTATTGATTCTTCATGGGTAGAGAGCAGGAAAAACATGAAGGTAACAGGTATTAATATTAACTGGAATGGATGATAACCCCACAATTATGAAAGAAGATTTTTTTTTTTCACATTTATGGTGTATTGGAATGCCTTTATAACATGATAAATGAATGTTTTGCCATAATTTGCTAAAAAAAAAAAAAAAAAAAAACTTTATATGCATGATACATATTTATGGATTTTTTTTTCTGTGATGAAGTTTTTTGTAAAAAACATGGCATTTTTACTTTTGTTGATGCTTACATGTATTTCTTGATGAATTGGATTTTATTCGTTAAAGACTTACAGAAGCAAAAAAAATGTGTGAAAAATGTGAAACTCTTCTTTGCTCTCCTGTCATCATTTTATCATACTTTTACTGTACTGAATTTTAGGAAGTGTACTGGTTATCTTCACCCTTCTTGTTTTCTTTTTGTGATAAGTCATTGTATAAAAATGATTGACTTCACTGTTATAGGGAGATCCAATCTATGTCCCAGTGAAAAATGAGTCCCGCAACACAAGTGGCACAGAATCTGATGATGCTGGAAGTGAGTACCATTGTTGGCAGATGCATGTCATTATTCTTCCTTACACACTTACTGAGGACATGGACTAAATGAAAAAGTATTTGCCTACTGAAATAAGTTTTAGAGATGTTTCACCCAACAAATTCCTTGGTCCTACTTGGTGGGGTCCTGCCCCGTTATAATTAGAATACCCAGGGGAAAAGAAAGAAGAAATACAAATGAACACACAAAAAAGTTTAAAGTGAAGCAGGTTAAATGTTGTATAAGAAATAGACTCATCAGTTTTCAACAAAATATGTCTTGTTTAGATGTACAAACAACAGACACACACACAAAGAAAAAAAAAACAGTACTCCACATTTAGAATCAGTGTGACCCAAGCAAAACATTAATGGAGAAGGGATAATGGTGGAGGGAGCAAAAGCCTGATCGGCAGTTTACCCTTTATATTTCCATGATCTCTTGGCGGGTCTCCCCAAAACTCATATCTCACTTCTGACAGTTAACTCATTTATTTAAAGCCTCCTTAGGACATGTAAGGAAGTGGGAAGAAATCTTCAGCTGGGGGTCAGGCTAGTATTTCAAAAATGTATTGCAGTGGGAAAATTCATTTTTCTCACACTACCGAATGCCAAGTTATCAAGTAGGAGGGAGGGTAAAGAGGTCAACGTTACCATTGCTGTACTCTGAACTGACGCTGGGAACCACATGACTTCCTGTTAGACTGGGTAACATACTACCTCTTGAAAGAATGAAAGTTTGTGGACTGAGAAAACAAATAGGCAATGATTATATTCCTTAGCTAGTGGTAGTAATACAAAGAATAAGATTTTGAGACATAATCGGATTAAGTTCCTGTTCTCCCTCGATAGTCAAGAGTTTCTTGCTTCCCTGATTTTCCTTTTTGACTGGAATTAGGAAAGAAAGAGGGACAAGCATTATGGTCATTGTGAGGCAATATGCTGTTGATTAAGCAACAACTTCACGGGAGATAATACAATTAATCAGATCTTCTGACATGTCCCTCACAGAAAGTCAGTTAAGGTAGCTTTATTTCCTTCAGCAGCTCTGACAAAGCTGGTGGCAGCAACGTTCTGCCAGAGTATGGTGCTGGTGGAAAGAGCTGGAACTTTTTGTGCCTGTAAATTCCCGAAGGGTTCTGGGTTTGTGCCAGATCTCTTTGGTGATCCTGTTTAAAGATGCAGGTAGTGGTGAGGAAGTGAATATTTTCTTGTAACTGAGTCACAGTGCATCATCAGCAAGGGCCTTGAAGTCTGGGACAGGAGAAACTGACAGTGGGAATTGGTTGTTCCACCTGGTCACAGACTGGTCTGTGTGTGGAGCTTCCACATCTGGCATATAGTTCTGAACGCTGACTTGTTGAGAAATATATCTGAGGGGCCAGCCTGATTCCACTTTGGCAAAGAGTTTCAGAATATCAAGCTTTTCAGGAATGTGCTGGTCATGGACAGTGACAGTGAAGGAAGGAAACTGCAACATTTTCAAAGGAAGGTGACCAACATATTCAGGGTATGGGTATGAGTGCTCTCCTGATGGCTGACATAGGGCACAGCTATACAATTGTCCAAGTGATTGTCACACACTTCCTTTCTGTGTCAGAGTCTGACAGTACACTGCCTTCACTTCTTCAGTGCCCCTAAGCAACTCTTGGTTTCAGAGCTATGCAGATTGGGACTTTCAGGTTCCCGTATCTCATGATTTTCACTCAGCCCTCACTCCATGGCTGCTTTGAGAATGGCTGTGGGTTGAAGTCCCTTTACTTTCCTCTCCAGACCCGTAATAGCAGGGGTTCTGTGTTGTAGAATTAGGCAGAATTGTGCGCTTCGTGCAACAAGCACAATACTTTTGTATATTGTTCTTTACAATGTTATAATTGATTTAAGATTTGAAGCCACTTCAAAATCGTTTTTTATTTTGAGAAATAAATAAAAGATGAGCCAAAATTGCAGACGTTTTTCCTAGCGCGATGTGCCCGCAGTGAATATCATCAAGCAAAATTAATGTAAGCTCAAATTATTTTCTAATGATAACACGTCAGACAACGATATATCGTGTATGAAAATACATACGTTGATCAGAAAATTTGCTGGCCTTATTTTGTTTCCTTAATTTTCATGACTTTGTAGACCCGCAGCGGGAAAGTCAAAATGGCCGCTTCCGATCGCATGTCCGTAATTTGCGAGTAAAAACTTTCGTCTTTGGAGGTGAATTATAGATTGGCAGCTCTACAGACAGTCTTGAAATGTCATGCTGTTATTGTATTTGTATTCTGAAGCGTACTAATACCATCCTTCACCTTACTCTTTAAATAAGTTGCCTATTGTGTGTGTGTTTACAGGTACGTATGCGTACCCACGCGTACACGTGTGTGTGTGTGTGTGTGTGTGTGTGTGTAATGGGAAAAAGGAAAATTCAGTGTCCAATCACATTTCACCTCGAGGAAAAAGAGAGGCAGATAGAAGGAAAAGACAAACAGAAGCAAAGATAGAGAAAAGGAGAGAGTGGTAGAGGAGTTATGTATAGAAGAGGACACTTGAGAGTGTAAAAGAAAGTAAGAGAGTGGTAGATGAGGAGTCTTATTCTTGGAAGGGGGCACTTGAGAGTGTGTAAAAGAAAGTGAGAGAGAGTGGTAGATGATGGGTTATTCTTGGAAGGGGACACTTGAGGGTGTGTATGAGGGAAAAAAAAAAAAAATATATATATATATATATATATAGAGAGAGAGAGAGAGATTGTTCACATGTGTATGTGTCTATGAGTATGCATACCTGGATGGTGGAGATGGTGTTTGGGGTATATATATTATGCTCTACTTGTGATGTTATAGATATGCTAAATATGTACATGGGGTGTGCATAAGATGGGGAAATTGGGGGAGGGGGTATAGAGAGAAAGGGATGGAGGAGAGGCCGTTGGAAAGAAAAAGAGCTGGAATGATTCAAACTATTCCATCAATCATCAATCATTTTTTTTCCACCCCCAACCGGCATTATCACACCAATGCCACCACATTATCTCACTTATGACAATTGATCATCATCCTGTAGTACTGTAGATCTCACTTATGATAATGATCATCATCCATCAGTCATTCATTTCCTCTATTCCCCCAACTGGCGTTAACATACTAAGGCCAGTACACTATTCCACTTTTGTAAATGACCATCATCCCACACTACTGTGAATCACACTCACACCATGACAATAATCATCATCTATCAGTCATTGTTTACCTCCTTCATTCCCCCAACTGGCATTATTACACCAATGCCATAACATTATCCAACTTATATAACAATGATCATCATCCTACAGTACTGTTGATCTCAATTGATCCATGATAATCACCCATCGGTCATTGACATCCCCCCCAACCCCCCCCCCCCCCCCCCCCCCCCCCCCCAATCCACCCTCTTCCTGAATCGGCAGTATTATGCTAGTGCCACCACATTATTTCACTCATCACAATTACCATCATCCTACAGTATCTCACTTATGACAATGATCATCACCCACCAGTCATTGTTATCTTCTTTTATTTACCCAAACTGGTACTATTGTACCAATGCTACATTATTCCACCTACATGACAATGACCCTCACCCAATAGTACTGCTGATCCCCAAATGTTCACCATCCATCAGTCACTGGAAATACTGTCATCCAGTGACCACCTTCATACTGCAATATATGTGGCAATGAGGGAAAAAGGCAGAGGAGTCAAATTACCATTTTCCGCGGTCACTGAGGAGAAACAATCAGGTTTCGAAATACGGTATCTGACCAGGAGTTATATGTTAGTGAGCTTTCTCCCCATTGGAGATGGTCTCCCTCTTTGGAGACTATAAGCTTGCTGAAGGTTCATTTTGAGAAGCATTTATTTATCCCCATTCACCCACTCAAGCACATACTGTCAGTTAGGCAGAATCATCTACCACTGCAGATATGAAGGCTTACCCCCCCTATTTCTACAATCTGAGACATAAGAGCAAGCTTTGTTATAATTCAATATTTCTTGCAGTCATTGCAACACCTAGCTGCTCTGTAAGTTGCTGGAACGGTGCTCGGTACTTATCCTTGGAATTTATTGTTTCATTGTAATTTAGTCCCTTGCGGATTCATTCCAAGAACTGGCCCTCAGCACTTGTGTCTTAAGAGGTTATCTTTTTATATTTTCTACTTTTCACAAGAAAATGTAGCTTGTTTTGCTCTTTCATGATTTTCTTTTGCTTCTTAGGTGGCACCTTTAGTTAGTTTTTTGAAAACTCAACAAACATACTATGGTATTGCACACCAGCCTTTCTGGTATAGCATTCTTCTTAAAAACCGAAAAAGGCAGAGGAGTCAAATTACCACTTTCCGCGGTCACTGAGGAGAAAAACAATCAGGTTTCGAAATACCGGTATCTGACCAGGAGTTATATGTTAGTGAGCTTTCTCCCCATTGGAGATGGTCTCCCTCTTTGGAGACTATAAGCTTGCTGAAGGTTCATTTTGAGAAGCATTTATTTATTCCCCATTCACCCACTCAAGCACATACTGTCAGTTAGGCAGAATCATCTACCACTGCAGATATGAAGGCTTACCATTGACCATAATTCACCCATAATACCCTCCCCTCTCTTCCTCCCCCCCCCTTTTTTTTTTTTTTCCTCAACAACAATGTTTGCATGAATTTCTCACCCCGACCCACTTCACTCCCACCCTTTGCATACACTTGTGTGGGAGGAGAGATATGAATTCTTTCTCTCTATCTTTTTCCTCCTCCCCCGTTACCCTCTTCCCCCCCCATCCATATTCTGTTCCCTCCCCCTTTTTTCCCCCTCCTAATGATATCTTACCACCCATTGATCATTTCCATTCTCTTCCAATCATTACTTTCATTACCCACACCCCCACATACAAACTACCCACACATAACTACTATCATCTCCATCTGTTAAAAACTGTTCATTTATTTATTTATATCTTTTATATTCTTTATTTACTTGTTTTATTTCATTTCATTTATCTATTCATTTATTTCGTATTATTACTTTTATTTATTTAAATTTTTTAAAACTTATTTGGTGTTATGGTGAAAATGAATGACTGTACTCCCCGTTTTGCTGGTGGCCATCTTGGAAATTGCTCAAATACACAAATTTTCCTTTTTTTTTTAAACAGACCTGTATCTGATTATGTTCAAGGCATGAAATTGTCCTTCTCAACCAAATTTGGTGTTTGTAACATTAAATGAACAATTATGCAAAATATATTCCAATTTTTGTGTCGGCCATTTTGAAAAATGCCCAAAAAACACATTTATACACATTTTTTCATGGTGGCTCTAAATCAGGTTTTGTTCAGGACATAAAACTGGCCATCTCTTCCAAATTTGGTGCTTGTTGCATGAAGTGCATGATTTTTCGACATAGAACCCCTGCTATAACAAGATCTTTGGTGATAGCAGCACCACCACCTGAGGTGTGCGTCTTTTCCCTCAGTTTCAGGAGATGAGTAATGTTTGGTCAGCTCAGGTGTTAGAAGATCACATCAAAGTTCTAGAGATCAGTGGGGTTTTCTACGCTCTCCAGGCTTGAAGCTGTCTTCTGAAAGGAAAGTGTGTAATGATTTTGTTCACACAACTCGACAGTGGAAACCTACATCAGGAGCCAGGGTCATTCAAGGTCCATTAACTTGTTTCACTTTCCTTTTTGATCTTGGCAGTTCTCTTCAAATCTGCCTTCATATCAATCTCTCATTTGGCGGGGGTGGGGGTGGGGGAGGAGGGATTATGTAATGTGGCAGGTGGGCTCTCCACTCACAACGGTTAGGTTCATCTGACAAAGTGTCTCTCAACAAATTGGTGTTTTAAAGGCATTTGTCAGACCAGGTGGAACCACACTCATAGACATGTTCTCCACAAGGTGGGACAAACAACTTCCAGCCTGTCTTCTTCATGAGATGGGACGGACAACTTCCTGCCTGTCTTCTCCATGGAGATGGGAGAACTTCCTGCCTGTCTTCTCCATGAAGATGGGACATCTTCATGCCTGTCTTCTCCATGAAGATGGGACAACTTCTTGCCTGTCTTCTCCATGAAGATGGGACACCTTCCTGCCTGTCTTCTCCATGAAGATGGGACATCTTCATGTCTGTCTTCTCCATAAAGATGGGACATCTTCCTGCCTGTCTTCTCCATGAAGATGGGACATCTTCCTGCCTTTCTTCTCCATGAAGATGGGACAGACAACTTCCTGCCTGTCTTCTCCATGAAGATGAGACAACTCCCTGCCTGTCTTCTCCATGAAGATGGGGCAACTTCCTCCTGTCTTCTCCATGAAGATGGGACATCTTCATGCCTGTCTTCTCCATGAAGATGGGACAACTTCCTTCCTGTCTTCTCATGAAGATGGGACATCTTCATGCCTGTCTTCTCCATGAAGATAGGACAACTTCCTGCCTGTCTTCTCCATGAAGATGGGACAACTTCCTGCCTGTCTTCTCCATGAAGATGGGACAACTTCCTGCCTGTCTTCTCCATGAAGATGGGACAGACAACGTCCTGCCTGTCTTCTCCATGAAGATGAGACAACTTCCTGCCTGTCTTCTCCATGAAGATGGGGCAACTTCCTTCCTGTCTTCTCCATGAAGATGGGACAACTTCCTTCCTGTCTTCTCCATGAAGATGAGACAACTTCCTGCCTGTCTTCTCCATGAAGATGAGATGACTTCCTGCCTGTCTTCTCCATGCAGATGGGACAGACAACTTCATTCCTGTCTTCTCCATGCAGATGGGACAGACAACTTCATTCCTGTCTTCTCCATGAAGATGGGACAGACAACTTCCAGCCCATCTTCTCCAAAAGATGGGATAAACAATTTCCAGTCAGTGTCTTCTCCATGAAATGTAATAAACATCTTCCAGCGCATGTCTTCTCCATGAAATGTAATAAACATCTTCCAGCGCATGTCTTCTCCATGAGATGGGACAAACATCTTCCTGCCTGTGACTTCTCCACAAGATGGGACAGACCACTTCAGTATATATCTTCTCCATGAGATTGCACAAACAACTTCCTGCCTGTGTTTTCTCCATGAGACGGGACAAACAACTTCCAGCCTATGTTTTTCTAGTGCCAAGCCCAGAGGCCTGTGCGTGCTGCGGATGTAATTTCAATCACTGGGGAAGGAATTGTTGTCCGTGTGTCTTTCCCTCCCTGTCCTCTTATTCCAGCAGTGCTTATCAAGATTTGCAGGCATGGCTGCCAAGTCATTCTGCTCTGCTTCCTGAAGTGGTTGAAATCCTGGATCAGAACTCTGATCAACATGCCAACTGTGTTTCCAGTTCAGCATCTCTAGACGGAGGACATGGTGATTCAGTCCAGATCAAGGTCGTAAGGCTCCATGATCAAGAAAAAATATTCAAACCATTTTGGATGGAAAAAGAAAAAATAATGGTTGCTAAAGACACCCACTTTGAAGGTATATCCATCCAAACCTGAAAGGGTTTTTAACATGTTTTTTTTTTTTTTTTTTCGTTTTTTTTTTTTTTAATGAAAACAAAGTGAAAGTTTTTTTTTTCTTTTTCGCTGTCCCATCATCTGCATCACCTCAGTGGCATTGCACCCGTGCTGCTCATTTCAAGCCCCATGTCCACAGCCACAGCCTGGCTCATCCTGCTGCAGCCCAGTCACCAGCAATCTATAGGGAGCAGTCACTGTCAAGTCGTCATGAGGCAACCCACAAGAGGAGAGACTGCATTGCTGCCAAGTCACTTTGGTGGTGTTCGGTGCCTGTTCAGATCCAACATATGCAGGACACCACCTACTAAGCCCCCAGTGACAACAATGATTGCTTAGTCAAGGAGCCAGCATGAGTGAGCTTTCCGTCTGGGAGGTGCCATCATGTCCATCCAACGACAGCCACCATGGACTCCCTGATATCGGTGACCCAACGGAATCAAACCAAGTGTGTGGAGAGGACATCAAAAACTGAGGTCACCACGAGAGCAGGGCATGAAGAGTGACAGAATTTGAGAGTTCTTTTTTTATGCTAATAAATGAGAATGAGGATGATGAAGATGATGCTACAGATTTCCATTCCAGTCTCAGACTGCATGACAGGGCTGTACTCTATGCTTACTTTCATTATAGCCCGGTGTCAACCAGGTCCGAGAGATATAGACCTGCAGTGTTGGTCAGGAAATTTGAGCAGCACTCTCAGAGACTCATCATTAAGTGGATGAAACTCGACTGTGTGGTCCCAGTCTTCCCAACTGAGCCTGTAGCAAACTCAACTCTGGGTAGGAGCCAGTCAGGGCAGGAAAATCCCACATGACAGATGGGAATCGAACCCATGACCTCCCAGTCAACGATGCTACCCACTTTGCCATGGCAGCTGGTGTTTATAACATGTTCAACCGGTGGCAGTAAAGAAGAAATAGTCTTGTGCTGTTTACGTACAGGCCACTCTTTTTACACCCATGTTTATCTTTCAAAAGGTGAAGAAGTTCCGTGGTGCATTTCATGTGATCAACCACTCACAATAAAACATGTTCTGATAGAGTGCTGGGACTTACATGATGTGAGACATAAACACTTTACAGCAGCATTCCATGTCATGTACCACTTACAGTGAAACATGTTCTTTTAGTGTGTGGGGACTTAAATGATGCGAGACTAAACACTTTACAGCAGACTCCATGAAAAACATGTTCAGAGATGTCCCACCAGATATGATTTTTGAATCTCTGAAAGAGATCAACATTTTTCATCTGATCTAAGATTTTACAGAAGAAACATTTTAACAACATTCTGGTGTGTTTTTAAAAGAGATACATATTTTTTTTCCCAGCCTGACTTGAGAGTTTACGTTGATGGTGTGGCAGCCTTGATATGGCCCTTTGCAGTTGGCTGGGCTTTAAGCAACAGTATCTTTCTTTCTGTCTGAGTGATAGGCAGAATGGGCTGCAGTGAGAATAAATAAATGCTGAGGATTTCTGGTCACCAGGCTGTGTGGCAGGATAAAATGTTAAAGGATTAAAACTTTCAAGAGTTTTACATGAGATATGAAATCTCCTTTATTGAATCAGATTGGAAAACGTGTATTGTAGTTGGCATGTGTCTGTGCATATTGAATGTATATTTAATTCAAGGTTGTGTAAGCCTGTGTGTGTGTGTGTGTGTGTGTGTGTGTGTGTGTGTGTGTGTGTGTGTGCTTTCGCTCATGGAAACAACATTAAAAAAATTGATTTTCATGGTATTGGCTTAGATGTTTTGGGAGCATTTTCTTTGTCTTTTCACAGACGGAGGCAGTGCAAAGTCAGTACGATTCAGCAATTTGTCAGAAGTGCGACAGTTGTCAGGTAAATTTCCTTGTACAGAATCTTTTATGTTCCTTTTTAATGTAAAAAAAAAAATATGCACATTGAGGAAGGGGTGAATTGTTTGTGTGACCACACTATTGTTCTGTGTGAAGATGTGAGAACATGTGCATACTTATTGAATGTGTGTGTGTGTGTGTGTGTGTGTGTGTGTGTGAGAGAGAGAGACAGAGACAGAGAATGAGACAGAAAGAAATGAGAAAAGAGAGTGATAGGAGGGGGGGGGGGAGGGGGAGGAGGCGTAGGGGTATGTTAGAAGATGAACTCAAGTAAGTAAATAAATGTAATGGCTGCATATTCTATCGTATGTCTGTAAAACATATTTGAGTATAGAGCATCGAGCTGAGAAAAAAAAAATATTTCATAATTTCATTCTTTTTTGTTTAAACATCAAGTTAACTGAAACTTCAGTTTTACACAAAAGTTTTGTTTTGCTTGTTAAGAGGTAGTGATAGTGAAAGTCAGCGTGTTTGTCACAACATGTTGAGAATGTTTTGATTTGTTCTGGTCAAGAGATTTGTCTTTGATGCTTTTTGTTTTGTATTGTTTTGTTTTTAAAACGCATCTTTAAGATAACTGCAGGTACATGTGGATATCTAAAAAGAAATTTGGTGGGTCTGTCATTCATTTACTTGAAATGAAAATATAACGATAATACGTAAAGACATTTATATGAAGAATTAAACAAAAAAAATGACATTGGTGGAGTAGTTTGAAATGGTTTTGTTTGTTTGTTTGTTTCTTTCTTTTTTTTTTTTACAAAATGCTCAGTAGAGTGATTGGGTGCTTTTTTTTTCTGTGTAATGTAGACAGTGCTTGGAAACTCTTTAAAGTAGGATGTAACATCGTTTATTTCAGAAGAGCATGCAGAGGAGGCTTTGCTGTCACGTCTGTCCTATCAGGCTTCTGTTAGAGTGGAAGAAGAGAAAGAACGCATCAAGAATCGGTTGTCCGTAAAACAAGTCATCCGTTTGGCTGTCTTCTTCTGTTTGCTGGTCAGTGAATATACTAATGAACAATTATTTTTGCTGGAATATGTGTTTGAATGTAAAATATGTGCATGTTCAGGCATGAATGCTGGTAATTATCATGTCAAAGTTCCAGTTCTTTCTGAATATATTTAGCTAAAATAAGGGATAAAAAAGTTTATAACCTTTTGAAAAGAATACTTCTGTTTTCTTTAGGCAACTTGTACGATAATTTTTTTTTCAGGAACATACAAAGGGGTTGTTTGGAATTGATTTTTCAAATGGATGGACCGAAAAGTAAAATTTCCTTGGTGGGAAAGCTGTACAAGTCAGGACCTGGAAGAACGTTGAACAGGTAGCAGGCCTAAAACCTGACAACTTGGTCTGAGCATACGGGAATGTGCCTGTAATGTTACTAATTACCTGTTGGAGGTTTTCAGAGTCTAAAATCAGCTGTTGGTTGAACATGAATCCCAGCCTTTATACTGATCTAAAGTGATTGAAGTATCTGTAAGAATTCAGAAGGACTGCAGAATTGCTGTCAAGTGATACCTTTTAATTCATTATGGTGAACTTGGCAATTTGTCTAGGTTCACCACAGAATGAACGTGTCACATGTCTCTTGTTTCCAGGTAATCAAGTTTTCTCTGATTTTTGTGCTTAAGGCAATATTGAATGGTTTTTGTATGGGTTTTGTTCATGTATCTGTTACCGCATTGTTTGTGACTTGTAAGTTTTATTATGCAAAAAATGAATTTTTGTTTTTAAGGAGAGGTATGTTGAATGCCGCTAGGTTACAAGCTGGTGAGATGGCCACAAGATACGTCTGTTACTTTTAAACACAAGCTGGGTTTCACATCACATACAAATGGGGGGTATATCGTATACTGAAATTGAAAATCACGTACACAAAAAAGTGAATGGATGTTAGCATGCAAAGAAAATTGATCAAAGAGATTTTACAGCAGGGGGGGCTGGATATAGATGATAATTTCAGCCAAAGAACTGAGAGGGATTGGTAGCTGGAACATACGTACTTCAGTGAAGAGTGCTTTTTTTTCTACACATCAGTCAACCAATTAGCTTAAGTCTTACACCTGGTCTGTTGGAAGCCAAATTATGATTGGTTCTTGCAACTCGCTTTCCTTCAGAGCAAAATGCAAAGAAATCAAGCAGGGGGGGAAAAAACGCCTAAAGTAAGGCAGAATACTTTGTTGAAAATGGGTTTGTTCCAGCCCACCCACAACCAGAAACGTGGCCCAAAAGACTGATAAAACCATGAGTGCTGACATCACCACAGAAGACTGATAACAGTGTATCCCTGATTGACTTTCACATTCAGTGGCTGACATTCCACTGTACAAACTTCATCCTGTGCAAATTTGCACATTTCAGAAAGCTTGCACTGTTTTTGTCACAGTAGGTTGGGGAAACTATGGTAATCAACACTTGTTCACCATGAAAATGCTCGGAAAGCTTGCACTGTTTTTGTCACAGTAGGATGGGGAAACTTATGGTAATCAACACTTGTTCACCATGAAAATGCTGATCATCATCTGTCAAAATCTAACCAAGACTGGCTGTCATCAAATTCACCACGCTGATCTCAGATGAAGAATCCTATTCATATTGCAAACCATGATCGACATATAGTTGATGGTTTAAAAAAAAAAAAAAAAAGGAAAGGAAATTA
This sequence comes from Conus betulinus, assembly GCA_016801955.1. Taxonomy (NCBI): domain Eukaryota; kingdom Metazoa; phylum Mollusca; class Gastropoda; order Neogastropoda; family Conidae; genus Conus; species Conus betulinus. Next base: position 950,336 of record JADBJO010000183.1, on the reverse strand, counting down.
TTCAGTAAAGAGTGATAGACAGTAAAGACACTGAAATTATTCAGTAAAGAGTGATAGACAGTAAAGACACTGACAAACACACACATGTGCAATCACAATGACTCATTTATGAACTTTGCTTATTAGATAAATATGGCATAATCCAGTGCATATGAAACGCTCCATGATTTTTAGTTTCAGGTGTGAACCCACCAGTTGATTTGGGGGCTTATGAAAACCCTTACGGTTTTGATAATGCAAAACCCTGACAACTGTTAGTGATGATCATCTGCAAAACGTAGAACAGAGAATGCCTGACAAAGAAAGATGGTGTGTGTTCCAGTGGTTCTTTGGCAACTATACCTACCAGGAGGCTCTGAAGGACACAGAGGCTGGCATTGTCAATGTGCTGTCATCCACCTCCGGTCTCTTCACATTAATCTGTGCTGCCATCTATCCCAGCTCACAAGGGGACCGATTTACTCTGACCAAACTAGTTGCTGTTCTAGTCAGGTAAAGAGGAATTTTTTTTTTTTTTCTCTTTTGCAGAAAAATTTTCCATTTGTTTGGTAGATATCCAGAATGATGTGAATGAGATTGTGTACAAAGTATGTATTATGCTGAACAGTTAAGTAGTGAGGGTAAACAAGTGTAGGTTAACAATTCTTCCATCATTATAGTAATGATTTGGCAAAGATTTGAAATTAAAGAAAGGGGGTTGTGGGAAGGGGATGCTGAATGTACATTATAAAAATGAATGTACATTATAAAAATGAAAACTCTTCATTAGCTGCATGAGGGAACCATCACAATCCCTCTCAAAGGCAGATCTATATGTATCGCCTGATCGCCTGCTCCTAGGCCTTTCGTCCACTGGATCGGAACTCATCAGGGAGACACAGCTGATTGTGTCTGGGCTCTTGGCGTCAAATAGAGACACACCACAGTCCATAATTCTGTGGTGTTCTCACCACCAAGGGTTTAGAGAAGAATCCAACAGCACCCCCAAAGCAGCCAGCGAAAGCTAGTAGAATAAAATAAAACAAAAGTGTGGAGAGGTAAAAGTTGCTGAAAAATTAGAAAATTATGCAAACAGTATTAAATGTAGGGGATGATCTTTGAGCCTATGCTTGAGGATCCATTTAAGGATGCAAGGGAGATAAAAAAAAAAATGGAACAGTCTGAGAGTGGTCAGCTCTGCTGTTGTATAACCCAAGCATTGTCAGCAGCTAAGAAATGAGTAGAATAACCTTATTTGGATCTCCAAAGAGATGTAATCGCCCACTGATTGACCAAACAATATAATGCTGAACAATTAAGTAGTGGGGGCAAAACAAGTGCTGGTTAACAATTCTTCCATCATTATAGTAATGATTGGGCAAGGATTTGAAATTAAAAAAAAAGGGAGGGGGGGGGGGGGGGATGTACATTATAGAAATGAAAACCCTTCACTAGCTGCATGAGGGAACCATCGCAATCCCTCTCGAAGGCAGATCTATATGTATCACCTGCTCCTAGGCCTTTCGTCCGCTGGATCGGAACTCATCAGGGAGACACAGCTGATTGTGTCTGGGCTCTTGGCGTCAAATAGAGACACACCACAGTCTGTAATTCTGTGGTGTTCTCCCACCAAGGGTTTAGAGAAGAATCCAACAGCACCCCCAAAGCAGCCAGCGAAAGCTAGTAGAATAAAATAAAACGAAAGTGTGGAGAGGTAATAGGTTGCTGAAAAATTTTAAAAATTATGCAAAATATGTATTATAATTCTCAAATGTAGTAAAAATGAAAGTGTACATCAAGAGCATTTTAAATCCCTGTTTATTTTGAGCTGTTGGTCTTTCTCAGTGTACAAACACTGAACCAGGAATGTATTACTTTGTGTGAGCTTATTTTTATTTGGCATGTAACACAAAGGCTGTGAGTAAAGCAATGTGCGTGAGTATGATCGTGTGTAGAAACAGACTTGGATTCAGGGTAGCTTCATCCTGTCCGGTGTCCTGGAATTTCTGCACTTCCCAGTACCTCTTGACTGGAAAATTACTCTCTTTAGATAATGTTAATGTCATGATACAATAATAATGAAAATAATGTTTATAATTATAATTGGGGTGCTTACATCACTGTATGTGGGATAACTTCAGAGCATGTGCAAGTAAACAAGTAAAACTTTTCACAATCATACATTACAAAGTGTATGCAAATATAGTTAGAATAGGTAGCAAACTCACTAATGCTTACCCAAACATGGACAAAACCCCATGTAGGCACACAAGAGCATTCTCATTCACACACACACACACACACACACACACACACACTCATGTGCACAGTAATAAAAAGAATTACGCTCATAATAAAGAAAGCAGATTACAATGGTTAGGCAAACGGGGTGTTTTAAGTGCAGCCTTGAATGATGACAGATACTGCCTATGGGTGACAGAAAAGAGAGTTTGTCCCAGATGACATGGCTAATACTTGCTGTGTAGGAGAATTTTGCGTCTGATAGGACATCACTAGGGATAGGGTGTGATCTTGGCAGAGTACAACGCTGAAGATTCATGAAAATACACAGTTGCGGAGTTAATGATAATACTGCAGCAAACAGAGGCAGCCTTGTACTCAACACTTAAGTATAAAGGCAGTCAGTCTGGTTCAGGTGAGAGAGGAGTGATGTGGTCTGGTTATTGTGCCCTGCAGTTTTGTTGCTCCAAATCATAAACTTAATCAAAATGATCATAGTTTATTAACTTTTGACATGTTTCTCACATGGGCGTCGTATACTATACCATGTCAGACCATAGCATTAAAAAAAGATGCCGAAGATCGTGTACTGTCCGTCATTCTACTTCGGCCTGTCGCCCAAGCAAGATAAGTCTTGTGCTGTCTCTGTCTCGCCTATACTTTGCCTTTGTGTAAAGATTGCTGTGTTTGCACTCTGTACTCATTTATCTGTGGCTTCCGCTTATATCTTGACGTGTGAGGTTATCGGATGGGCTAGCATTCTAACCTTATTCGCTGAAATTTTCTCGCGATCGTGTGTCCCGGTTCTGTCTCTATTTGCGTAACCGGTTCGAGGTTGATCGGCATTTTCCATCGCCACGTCCCTCGCGTTTTCTCGGCCTCCCTTTGTCCATCGGCCTTGCATTCTCACTCGCCTTTACGGCCTTTTGCCCCTAAATTCCGATTTCTAATCTCGCCGTTACTTGTATCACGATTCCACTATCTCATCTGCGACGATCGCGGGTCGGTTTCGTCGCCATCTTGTTTTGCGCCAGTCTCCATTCCTTGTCGCACCAGCTTTCTAGCCCACGCAATTACACGTGGTTTGTCGTTCGGAAATTGCTTCCTACATTTGTTTACACCCCTCCCATTCATTGCCACATTTTTCGATCGGCGTCGTGTGCGTGGCGATCGCATCGCCCTTCGGCATTGCTGTTACACGTGGCGTTACTCAGCACTTTTGGTTCACGCCACTGTCGTTGCCCACGCACGGTTTCGTTCATCGCTACTGCGTTTCTGTCACTGTGCGAGCTTGTTTACTTTTATATTTCCATTGTGTTATATTGCTTTGTTGTGCGCGCACGGTCGATCGACCTGTATACCCTCCTCGATCGACCGTCGTGTTACGATCGTGTGCTCCGGTTTTCACACAACCTCCCGCGCGACGATCGTGAGCCGGTCTCGTCGCCATCTTGTTTTGCGCCGGTCTCCCTCCCTCTCTTGTGCACCAACTTCTAACCCTCGGTATTTTACGTGGTTTTTCGCCCTGAATTTGCTTCCTCAATTGGTTTGCACCCCTTTCTTTCAGTTGTCACAATTCTCGCTCGCCTTCGTGTCCTTAACGATCGCGATCGACCGGCGTCATTGTATTTACACGTGGCGTTACTCAGCACTTTGGGCCCACGCCACGGTCGCTTCTCACGCACTGTTTCGCTCATTTCTGCTGCGCTTTGTGTCCCTGTACGGACTTGTTTACCTGTATATTCCATTGTGTGCGTTGTTTACATTTTTATTTTATTGTGTGCGCACGATCGATCGGTCGACTTGGTTATCCTCCTCGATCGACCGTCGTGTCTCTCCCGTTTACGATCGTGTGCTCCGGTTTCGCTCGGCGCCATCGCCCAATATGGTGAAGGACTCGGCTGGGTCGAGCAATAACTCTGACGTTCAGAGTTCGCTCACATTCCCGGAGGACCCACGAGTTGGTTCCAACCCCGAGCGAACCGTCCTCTCCTTGGGAAACGGCCGGCCGCGGTAGACGGAGACGTCCCTCCCGCGGAGGGGACGCGGAGTCTCCCTCCTCTACCCGACCGACGGACGCACGACCGTTGCGTTCGAAAGCTAGAAGGCAACCGGCTGCGATGCGATTTCTAAGTGCCTTTCGTTCAACCTGCCCAGGAAATCTAAGGGCAAGGCCCCCCTTAAGGGACCCCGTCTAGCCAAGAAATCCGAGCGGGATTCCGCTTCTCCCCCAGCCACCCTGCCTTCTAGCTTTCCTGCGCATAGTCAGACATCCACTTACTATGCCGAGTCACGCGACCCCCCCGGCCCCCGGGGACCTTTGCCGGGCCGCGGACAGGCACGGGTGACGGCCTTGGGCTGGAACCCCCACCCGTCACTCGCACTTATGGGACGCGCGGGTCCACTTCTTCCCCCCATCCGGACTCGCCGTCTCACGACGCTCTCCCCCACCGTGCACAGGTGCAGCCAACACCCCGCACGAGGAGCGTCCAGTTATCTCCGGACGCAGTTTTATGGCCACGTCTTGGCACGACCATGCACATGTCCATAACTCTGGGCGTATGGGAACACCGAGTGCATCCACCGGTTGTGAACATACACAAGACGGCCGACCAACCCCGCTCGCCCGTCGCAGGTTCCCCTAGGGGTTCAGGACGTTCGGGGTCCGACCTACTCGGCCCCCATTTGGGCAACGTCCTCGGTCCCGTTCCTCCGGGGGGAGGATCTACCAGCGGGACCACGGGTAACCTGTCCCATTCCACTGGGACCCGGCACGCTCCCGGGGGAAACCACATACCAGGGTCGATTACTATTCCCCCCCTGCTGCCCAAGGTTACCCCGTCCCCCGGCGAGTCCCTGCACAGTACTCTGGGCCGCCACAGCCCGCTTATCTCCCCCCGGGACCAGTGGCTCTATGCCCCCGAGAGGGACCAGTGGCTCAATACACACACCCAACCTGAACAACAATTTGGTCGATTGTGGCACCCAACCTCGCAGACTTGGGTCGACCTGGGTCTCCCACCTCGGGCGCTGTCCGATCGGCAGTCCGGGCTCTCCCACCCCAGCCCGTCTGCCGAGCATAGAGCCACGAGGGTCCCGCCATCCCCCCTCCCCCCGCCACCACCCTACCAGGGCGGGACCCTCGCGCACCCGCGCAGTTGCCCCCTGAGGAAGACCTCCCTTCCCAGGAACTTGACTCCCCACAGCCTGAGGACGACTACGATGAGGACTTCTTCTCATCCCTTTATGACATCCACACCATTGAACGGTTTCGACCGGACTTCGTGTCGAGGGACGCCCCTCCCTCTGCCGATCTTGGCCTTCCCTGAGATCGTTGGGCTGCCCCCAGCCCAATACTCCAGACTCAGAATTGTCGCACCTCAGTCACTCACTTCGCTGTGGGAGAGTCCGGCAAAACGCGCCAGGGGTGCAGACGCCGTCCCCACGCCGGGTCAAGACCTGCCCCCGGCACCCAATGCGGCCCCCTTCGGCGCCCTACTTGGGACCCACAGGAAGCCCCCAGTTGCCTCCCTCTTTGCCGACAATCCGGTTACCAGGGAGTGGGCCATCTCCCAATCAGATTGTCGCCTGATACCCAACCGGGCCCCCCCTACTTCGGCCACCATCCCCTTTAAGCGCTAAAGGACTGGGACCGAGTAGCCCGGATGGGCATCTTACACACCACTGCAGGGCATGCCTACCTTAGCATGCTCTTGCAGAGGGCGGAGGTACTCTGGCCTGGGGATGACGGCGCCGTCCCAGTGCCTTCGGATACAAACTCCGAACCACACCAGGACGAACCTCGCTTATTCAGCGACCCCTTTATGCGACACCTAGTTAACAGGATATCGCATCACTTGGCGGCTGCGGCGGACAGCGCGCAGCAACAAGCCATTTTAATTGTCTGCTAGTGGCTAGAGACGCGGTGCTTGCACGCTCCTCACTCTCCCGGCACTCAGGGCATCCCTACGATGTGTCCCGGGCCAGGATCACTCGCTCTTTGGCGAGCACTCCACCTCGGCTATGTCTCTCTCGCTCGAGGAACGCAAGCAGGCGGCGTCCTTTGCCCCCCGGCCTCAGCCAGCGCCTTTCCAGGCCCCCCAAGCGGCCACTTAACTCACAGAGGCCTAAACCTAAACCGCCAAAATTTTTTTTGGCCAGCAAGCACGGCCCCGCCGGTGACTGGAGGACACTCCCGTAGTGCGCATGGAGCTGGCCCAACCTGCCCAGCAAGGCACACCGGCCCACTCTTCCCCTTCCCCCCATCTGGACCATCGGCTCCCCTGGCGGGCAACCTCTCCCGGCCGCCTGCCAGTGGCGACGTATGGGCCTCAGCCCCTGGGTAGTGTCGGTTCTTCAGGACGGGTTTCGCCTACCGTGGGCTCACCGTCGTCCTCCCCTCATGCGCTCTCCTCCTCCGTCCCCCAGCGACCCCCCCCCCCTGCCCAGGCGGACGCCCCTTCGCCTGGAAGTCCTCGAACTCCTCAGAAAGGGGCCATCACCGAAGTTTTCCAGCCCAACCCCGGGTTTTACTCCCACCTGTTCGTGATCCCCAAACCTTCGGTGGGATGGAGGCCCATCCTTGACCTTTCTCCCCTCAACAAGTTCCTCAGACATACCTAGTTCAAGATGGACACGCCCTCCCAGATCAGAGACTCCATCCATCACGTAGATTGGGCTACCTCCATAGATCTGAAAGATGCGTACTTCCAGATCCTTATTCACCCGGCGCACAGACGTTACCTCCGGTTTGTCTGGCAAGCTCGAGTGTTCCAGTTCAAAGCTCTCCCCTTTGGCCTCTCCCTGGCACCCTTCCTCTTCACGAAGGCGTTCCGATCTCTCTCCCAACACAGTCCCTCGAACTATACACAGACGCCTCCAACTCGGGCTGGGGGGCCCACTTGGGGGACAGTCATGCCTCGGGGATGTGGGACGCACAGATGGCTCGCCTCCACATCAACATATTAGAATTGGAAGCGGTCAGGCTGGCCCTCCTCCACTTCCAACATCTATCTCTCACCGACTGGTTCTCCTCCTCCTCACGGACAACACGTCGGTAGCCCATTACATCAACAAAGGGGGGGGGGGGGGGGGGGGGGCCATCGGCCTCTCTCTACGGACAGAGGCCCTCCTTCGCTGGTGCCACGCACGGGGAGCCACCCTCCGTGCGAGACACATAGCGGGGACACAACATCCTGGCAGACACTCTCAGCCGGTCAGGGACCCTTCTGCACACAGAGTGGACCCTGAACAAGCTGACACTAACCACCGTCTGGGAACACTGGTTCAAGCCCATGGTCGACCTATTTGCGACCCGGTACAACCATCGACTCCCCATGTATGTCTCTCCACTCCCGGACCCCCGAGCGTACGCGGTCGATGCGCTCTCCCTCCCTCCCCTGGACGGGACTCCTCGCCTACGCCTACGCCTTTCCCCCCTTCCCCATACTTCACAAAGTGATCAGGAAGGCCAGGCTGGAGAGACCCAAACTCATCCTCATAACCCCGTGGTGGCCGACTCAGTTGTGGTTCCCGGACCTCAGGTCCCTCACTCACGTTCCCCCTCTCCAGCTAGCCCCTTGGTGGGACTTACTCAGACAACCTCGCTCGGCCTCCCTCACTCCCCAGATGCTTCGCCTACACGCTTGGCTTCTATGCCAGCCAAATTGCGACCACCGCGATGAGAGAGATGGGTCACGTGGTGCACGGCTAACTCGGTCCCCTACCTCCTCCCCCCCCCAACATCCACATAGGCAAGTTCCTATCCCACCAGATAGGCAATTTCCTATCCCACCTTTCATCCTCTCGAAAGCTCTCTGCTAGTTCCATTCGGGGCTACAGATCGGCCGTAGGCACCACCATCTGACAGCTGGGCGGCCCATCATTCGACAATAACTTTCTCCTTAGAGAACTATCTCGGGGGGGTGGGCCCTACGGGAAGCTCAGTCCCCTAGGCGCGCTCCCATGTGGGACCTCTTTCTGGTTCTTGACTCCCTCAGAAACCCCCCTTTCGAGCCCCTCCGTGCTATTCCCTTTGTCATTCTCCCCTTCAAGACCACCTTCCTTCTCTCCCTGGCCTCAGCCAGGAGGCGAAGTGGGATTCAGGTCCTCAGTTGTGACCCTCGGGACATCGCCTTTCTCAGAGACGGATCGGTCTCGCTTAAGTTCCTGCCTGAGTTCTTAGCGAAGAACCAGGAACCGGGCACGACCTCTCCTTCCCTGGTTATCCCTCTCCCTAGCGGATATCTTAGGCAGCGAAGGCAGCGGGGACATGGACCTATGACCCTCTAGGTGCCTCAGATACTACTGGGAGCGTTCCCACCCCAGGCGTTCCTCTCAGAGAAGCCTCCTTATTTCCATCAACCCCAACAAAGAAAGAAGATCTCGGCGGGCTCGATTTCTAGGTGGCTATTCTATACTATCAAATCTGCCTATGCCCAGGCCCACAAAGACCTCCCAGCCCTTTCCCCTCGAGCCCACGAGGTCAGAGCGTTGGCCATGTCCACAGCGTTCCAGCACTCTGTCCCCGTGTGCCATCTCCTGGAGGCAGCCTACTGGCGTTCGGAGAACCCTTTCATAAACTTTTATCTAAGGGACATCCGCATGACCAGGGCTGATGGTTCTAAGGGTTTTCATTTTGTGGCGGCCAATGCAGCCATAACAGTTAACCCAGGAACCATTAGGGCGCTCGGCCCTCCTCCTATTCCTTTAAATTCTGCTATGGTCTGACATGGTATAGTATACGACGCCAAAATGGGGAGTTTGTATTATACTCCCTGTTTGGCTAAGTATACTTACCATGTCAGACTCTAATGCCCGCCCTACCTTCCCCGCTAGCGCCAAGGTTCCCTGGGGTTGCCTTGCGCGCAGGCCTCGTTGAATGACGGACAGTACACGATCTTCGGCATCTTCCGTAATCGGAAGTAGGGTGGGCGTCACGTGACTATCTTATGCCTGCATTTGCCACAAAACTTCGGCCTGACAGAGCTGACTGACAGCCGTTTAATGCTATGGTCTGACATGGTAAGTATACTTAGCCAAACAGGGAGTATAATACAAACTCCCCATGTCCTAATTGTGACTGGATTGAAATACAGACAATAGTCCACTTGATGCTCAGGTTTGTTTTTTATCAAATTGCTCAGTTTTGAAAGTCAAGGTAGGTAAGCATGCCCATCAGATCTGTTAGAATTTCGGGGATTTTTGCTTTTTTCCCTGTGGGAGTCTGTAGGGACACTTGGCAGAAAGGGACGGCACAGTGCAGGTGAGCGATTCCGGGAAGTACTTTGTCACGCTCTCAGTCTTTGTCTTACACAAACATTAATGGTGTTGCAGCTTAGGGGGCGTGGTGATGGTCAGTCTATCAGACCTGAAGATCGAGGACTCGGTGCCAGCAGGGGCATTGTGGGGTCTGGCCAGCGCCATGTTGTACGCTTTCTACCTGGTCATGGTACGGCGGCGAGTGACCCATGAGGACCACATGGACATACCCATGTTTTTTGGGTGAGGGCAGGGGGCAGGCAAGAGAAAAGAGAGGGATGTGTTTGAGGAAACGTCTTGAAAGAATGTGGAATGTATGTGAAAGGGTGTAATTTGTAATGTAATGCTGCCTTACATGTAAATATAGCTTGCCACTGACTTACTCGGTATTTTTGTGTGCTCTGCCTTTCTTCCTTCAAGGGGATGCCAGGTGTGTGTGTGTGTGTGTGTGTGTGTGTGTGTGTGTGTGTGTGTGTATGTATATGTGCGTGCGTGCGTGCGTGTGTGTGCATGCGTGTTTGTGTGTGTGTGTGTGTGTGTGTGTGTGTAATGCTATCCCCGGCTTCCATGCACAGTTTCACTCTTCTGCTACTCTCTTTTAGTCTTCCTCAGCTGACATCAGCTGATTCTTTCAGTATTTGTTACCCGTTCTCTTTGCCCTAGGACATCTTTGAACTGTCTTGACAGTGTATATACATGCCATAAAGCAACTTGTGTGTAGTTATCACTAAGGAGGGTGTGAGACTGTACACACTTTTTACAGTGAGCGCCAGCTGTCACTTCCACAGGGTCTGTTGCCTGTTTGGCCTTTTGATAGCTCTTAACTGTGTGCGTGTGTGAGAGTGGTATATGTTAGGGTTTTTTGTTGTACTCATTCTTTTTTTTTATGAAACTGAAGGTGATAAAAGAAGGGAAAGACTGGTTTCATCTGTCTGAAGCAAGCTAATATTGACAGCAGAAATGTTGTGAACAGGAAGGAGATCACAAACTGTAACAAATGTCCCATAGGACTGCGTAGTAAACAGTTCGCAAAATCAAACAACAAACTGAAGTGCTCAAGAATACTTTCAAGAGAACTGTGTGTGTGTGTGTGTGTGTGTGTGTGTGTGTGTTTTCTGACCTGACTTTCTTGTCAGTGTGCAACTTACCTAAAAGGGCTCTGTTAAGGTCAACTGGACTGTGAACAAACGGAAAAAAAATCCTTTTCTCTGTGTGTGCATTTGTATGTGTGTGTCAAGTCAAGTCAGGTCAAAATTGTTTTTATTGAGGGTAAAAGAATAAGCTTTATAGTTTGTTTTTCCATCCTGCCCTCACACACACACACACACACACACACACACACACACACACACACACACACACACACACACACACACACACACACACACACACACACACACACACACACACACACACACACACACACACACACACACACACACACACACACAAATCAATTACAATAATGAAGAAAAGAGAAATGCAAAGCAATTCATACATAGAAATCAGAAATATACAATGTAATGAAAATAATGAAACAATTAACAAACCATTACAATCAATATTATGACGGTCAGTAAACAACAAATCAGACTAGGCAATGAAGACAGTGTGTGTGTGTGTGTGTGTGTGTGTGGTGTGTTGTATATGTGTATGTATTTGTCAGCATGTAGTGTGTATCAGCAGCATAATAAATGTTTACAATTAAATGCAGACTGTCAAGTGATATGGCCTGCAGCATTGTAGAACACCCTTCATTTGTATGGGGGCAGATCTATTTTTTATAGATGTTTTCATTTCTTTGTTGAGGAATACATTTTATTGTAAAATCATTAACCATTTTTCAAGAAAATTTCTAGACAGAAAATTGAACAAGAAAGATTAAGATAATGAAACAAAGCCACTAACCAGCCACCATGGCAAGGTGGTTAGCGTCGCGGACTACCAGTTGGGAGGTCGTGGGTTTGAATCCCATCAGAATCATCATGTGGGTTTTTCTGCCCCGACCGGCTCCTACCCTGTGTTGAGTTTGCTGCAGACTCAGTTGGGAAGACTGGGACCACACAGTCGAATTTCATCCACTTAATGGATGCGTTTCTGAGAGTGTTGCTCAAATTTCCTGACCAACACTGCAGGTGCCTGTATCTCTCGGGCCTGGTTGACGCTGGGATATATTGAAAGTAAGCGTAGAGTAGAGTACAGCCCTGTCATATAGTCTCAGACCAAAATGGAAATCTGTAGCATCATCTTAATCATCCTCATTCTCATCGATCAGCATAAAAAAAAAGTCTCAAATTCTGTGGCCCTTCATGCCCTGCTCTCATGGTGACCTCAGTTTGGATGTCCTCTCCACGTCTGTGGCCTTGGTTTTTGGTTCCGTCGGGGTCACCGGTATCGGCGAGTCCATGTTGTGTGGACGGACGTGGTGGTGCCCTCCGGAGGGAGAGCTCACTCACTCCAGCTTTGCGACTAAGCAATTATTGTCGTCAGTAGGGGGCTTAGTAGGTGGTGTCCTGCGTATGTTAGATCAGAACAGGCGCCACTGAACACTACCGAAGTGACTCAGCAGCAGTGCAGTGTCTCCTCCGGTGGTTGCCTCTTGGCGACTTGACGTTGACTGCTCCCTATGGGTTGCCGGTACCAGGGCTGCGGCGGGGCCGACCGGGCTGCTGTGGCTGAATGAGCGGCGTGGGTGCACTGCCTCTGAAGTGGCGCAGAGGTTGGGACAGCAAAAAAAAAAAAAAAAAAAAAAAAAAAAAAAAAAGAAACAAAGCCGCTAAGCCAGAGAAAAGTAGAATAAAAAAAGGGGATGCTTGAATAAGAAGTCTTGTTATTGTTGGCAAGAAAATGAAAAACAAACTGTTCATATTCTTCAACACTTTTTTTAGTCATTTTTGTTCCTATACTGGTCACCCTTGACTTGTCTTTTTGCTCACTGGTTTGATTTGGTTGGGCATGCCTAGTGACACATTGTGGCATACATGTGTGTGTGTGTGTGTGTGTGTGTGTGTGTGTGTGTGTGTGTGTGTGTGTGTGTGTGTGTGTGTGTGTGTGTGTGTGTGTGTGTGTGTGTGTGTGTGTGTGTGTGTGTGTGTGTGTGTGTGTGTGTGTGTGTGTGTACTTTTGTCTGTGGGCAGGTTTTGGGGTTGGCCTGTGCCGTGCTGTTGTGGCCTGGTTTCTTCATTCTGCACTATTCCAAATTAGAGGAGTTTGAGTTGCCAGACAAGCACCAATGGTTTTTCATCCTCCTCAACGGCCTCATCGGCACCGTCCTGTCTGAGATTTTGTGGCTCTGGTAGTGACTTGTGTGTGTGTGTGTGTGTGTGTGTGTGTGTGTGTGTGTGTGTGTGTGTGTGTGTGAGAGAGAGAGAGAGAGAGAGAACTCACCAGAAACTTGGATTGTCACATATGTCAGTGTTGGAATTTTATGGTTGGTTGAGTTTTCTTGTATTTTTTTTTTATGTCTGGTATTTGTGACAAATGAGAGAAGGCAAGTTTATGAAAATTCACTGTCTGTTATGAATAATTTAAAAAAAGCATTATTTTAAACCTTGTTCTGTGTGTTGATTTGTAATCTTGCTTGTTTTCAATTAAACTGCAGTTTCCCAGTACAGTTTCTGAGGTAAACAGAATTTTTTTTCATGTAGAATGATGATTTCATTTGTTTGTGCAAACGGATTCAGTATGATGAAAAAAGTGCAAGTTACGAGAGTTCTGGATTAGATTTTGCTCTAGTCCCATTGATTGTGTGTGTTCGAGTGTATGTGCATGAATGCATGTGTGTATATGCATGTGTTTGTATGTGTGTGTATTTGCTTATGTGTGTTCATGTGTTCACACATGTATGCACATGCGTGCTTTCACAGAGGGGGGGGGGGGGGGGGGGTGAACATGCATGTGCATGATCAGTCTGTAATTAGTGCAGTTTATGTTTTTCTGTTACTCTCAGTAGAAGTCTGAAAGGTGTATGGTTTCAGGGCGTGCTTTTTTTGACATCCTCACTGGTGGCTACACTGGCTCTGAGCCTCACCATTCCTCTCACCATGGTGGCTGATGTCATCCTCAAAAAGGTCAGTCTCACCTGTCCTGAACACATTGAAAAACACACATTGCTACATGTATAGAGATCTGTAGACTGAAGGCTTCAGATGGGACCAAGATGGTTGGGAGCATTGGGCAAAACCCTGTCACAGTCTTTCACTGAAGCGGGAGAGGAGGTTAGAATTTACTTGAGCCACAACAGTGTGTTGCTTTTCTTTGTGAGCTATACTCGTGGCTTGGAAAGTTACTGCAGTTATTGTGATTTTTAAAAAATTTTTTTTACTGTCCCATTTTCCACACCATCAGTGGCATTGCCCCCACTCTGCTCATTCTGACACCCTGTCCACAGCCTCAGCCCAATCAATCCCGCTACAGCCCTAGCACCAGCAACCCACAGGGAGCAGTCAATGGAAAGTCATCAAGAGGCAACCAACCAGAGGAGACACTGCACTGCTGCTACTGGTGGTGTTCAGTAGTGCCTGTTCTAATCCAACATACATAGGACACCAGCTGCTAAGCCCCTACTGATGACGATAGTTGCTGAGTCATGAGCTGGCATGTGTGAACTCTCCCTCCAGAGGATGCCACCACATCCACCACAAAAATAGCCTCCATGGACTTGACGATACTGGTGACCCTGACGGAGTTAAACTAGGGCCACAGATGTGGAGAGGACATCGAAACTGACCATGAGAATAAGGCATGAAGGGCCACAGAATTTGGGACTTTTTTTTTATGCTGATCAATGAGAATGAGGATGAAGATGATGCTATGGATTTCCATTCCAGCCTGAGACTACATGACAGGGCTGTACTCTACGCTTCCTTTCATAATATATCCTGGCATCATCCAGGCCCGAGAGATATAGACACCTGCAGTGTTGGTCAGGAAATTTGAGCAAAACTCTTAAAGTCGCATCCATGAAGTGGATGAAAAACTCAACTGCGTGGTCCCAGTCTTCCCAACTGAGTCTGTAGCAAACTCAACTCTGGGTAGGAGCCGGTCGGTGCAGAAAAATCCCACATGACTGATGAGAATTGAACCCACAACCTTCCAGTTGGGAGTTTGGATGCTAACCACTTCGCCACAGCGGCTGGTTGCAGTTATTGTGATTTAGTATAGATATATGTTTTTGTTGAGTAAATAAGACTATTTACAGAATGTTTTTCAGTTAAAAGTTGATCTTGTTGTGCTTGTTATTCTGCTACATGGTTAGGGAGAGGGTTTGTGTGCTGTCAGATCAGTGTGTTTGCTGACTAAAGAGGGTGAGCAAGTGGTATCACGCGTCCAGTAGATTCTTTCAAAACACTCAAACTGAACACTGGGCATACTGATCATTTTGTACTGATGCTGTCATAGCCAGAGACATTGCACATCTCTTATTTGCTACCAGCTTTTGATGTCCTCTTTTCAGCTGTGTTTGTTAATTTATAAGCAGTTGGTTGTACTTTATGAGTCACTTTTTCTTTGAGTAGATTATTTATGACTACATGTGGATTTACAAAATGTTAGTTTTCAGATGATAAGTAAAATGCGTTGGTAGTGTGTAAAATCAGTGACTTGCTTATATAAACAAGCCTGTATTTTTCTTTTCTTTTGACCGTGTGTAATATGATGCTTTCGTGCATCAACCAAATAAAGTCTAATCCTTGAACTGCGACAATGACAGATTCTTTAACACTTGTTTGATCAAATGAGAGATGTAAAATAGACCACAGGTCGTATGACTGAAGTTTGCTTTTATGCTTTTTACTTTGTTGACTTTAGATTTCACCTAAATAATTGACTATTTCAAATGTGTAATATACAAACTCGGCTCAGTTCTGTTTTTATGACTAGATATATAATTCTATGTACATTTTGCTTTTGCATACAGGCCGTATAAGTAAAGGGAAGGAACTATGGGAACAGTCAGAACCAGCAGAAGAATAGTTCTCACAATGGCATAGATTTTTACGAGAAGTGGCCAGTTATCTGCGATGATATATAGCGGGAAAAGTTTGAGAGCTTTCCTGTTCATTCTTTTCGGTCAGAGCAAAGTGTCATATTGGCAGCAAGCTGGTTGGTTGACATGACATGTACACAGAGACTGTAAGTGGTGCGCAGAAAATACTAAACCAACTACAGATGTCATACATGTCAAGCAGCCCAAGAGTTGAGGAAGATCGTATGATACTTTCCTTTGTGGAATCAATGGACCTAGTCTGAATGCATGTATTTTTTTGTCACAGGTGGAGTATTCTCTGTTATTTTACTTGGGTTCTGTGCCAATTTTCATCTCATTTTTCCTGGTCACATTGCTGACCCACTGGGCTAATTGGATCCTGTGCTGGTCGGCATCAAGAAACTAATACACTGCATCTGCAGGCAAAGAGTTGCACACAGGTTAGTATCGATTACATACTTGTATGTGCAGGAACACACTCACAAACATCGTGCACACATGCATGCATGCATGCGCACACAGACTCACACACACACACACACACACACACACACACACACACACACACACACACACACACACACACACACACACACACACACAACACACACAGACTCTCACATGCAAACATGCACACACACATACACACACTTACACATACACATGCACACTCGCATGCAAACATTTAGTCACGAATGCATGCACGCACGCACGCAAAAGGAAAGCTGGTATGCTGCACCTTTGATTGATTGACTGTGTCTTTTTGTACAAACGCTTTCTGTAAATTTAATCAAGAAATGGCAAGTTGCTCCCAGTGATCTTGGTGGCTGTTTTTACAGTCCTGTTGAGAGCTATGGTTCTGCTCTTGTAATGTTTTTAAACCTGGCGATGAATGCAAATGTCAGTAGACTTTTGATGACAGCCCTGTAGTACTGGACTCGAGTGTCCCTTTTAACGCCAAATTTTTTTAAGCACATACAGGTAAAAGTTAAAGCAAGAAACTGTACTTCATAGATGCTTGATGCCACACAGGACTGAAACATACACTAGTATGTACACCAGACACTTCAGTCTTTGGTGGTCTCTCTAGTTAGTGTAAATAAGAATGGAGAAAAAAAAAAAGAAAAAAAAAAAACTCATGATGATTTCTCGTAGTCCTTCACTTTACCCCTTGTAATTTTTTTTTTTTTTGCATCTGATCTGACTGTTAATTTTTCTTTAATTTCGATAATCATTGCTTAGTTTTACCTGTCAATACATTTCATGTTCTTCATTTTAATTGACTGGTAATTTCACTCATCTGTTTTGGCAGCCTTGATATGATTCTGACTGACGGTCACCTGGGTCATAGGTAGCATGGTCTGATAAAGGGTTGAAGGAGTGACCTGCCTTCATGATGCACATGTGTGGTGGGCAGGATACGAGACATGGACAGAGAGAGCAGACAGCAAGTCTGATCAGTGCTGACTCTGCTTGACGTGGACCACGAGTCACTGGATGTAGGCAGCCATGATCTGCGCTGGGCAATCGGTGTAGGTCTGTCGGACGTTGTGCGGAAATGGCCACACCCGTCGTCTTCTGCACTTTGTTTGATGGAACGCACACATGCAGCAGGAAGAGACTTTTGCCAAATACTCAAAACTGTCTGCAGTGAAACTTTCCACTAAGACCTTCACAATGTAGATTCCTTTGGTTCAAAACCTTTTTGTTTTAATGATACTTCTTTTCCTGTATGTACTAAATTTATTCCTCTACGAGGGTTCTTTCATTTAGCCTTTTAATTACTATTCTGCCTTGTGCAGTCTGCCATTGACAGGTAAATACTGTTCTGCCCTATACTGTTAATCAAAGGTGACCCTTAATTTTGTTGCCATTTCAGTTACTTTCAGAAAGCTGTGAGTGTTGACATACTACATTTTAAGATAGTGGCAGTTGCAGAAAAATTGCCACCATTCGCAATGGTTTTTGATTTGACTCTCAACAAAATATTATTTAGGATGTAGCATGAAGTGTATAGGTAAATGACAGAGATAGGTGACTGTCTCTTTAACACCGTATGCATTGTTAACAGTTTAGCTCTGAGCCTCTGTTGAATTAATAGGTGCTTGAAATCTCAGTGGCAGTGTTTGAGACCACCAAGAATCGGGGAACTTTGTATTTTGTGTGTTTTTACAGTTACTGGATTTCAAAGTTCCATTTCTTGTTCAGAAAGTGGTCTATGAAAATTAATCTGGTTGTTCAGGGAATGTTACTGTAAAAAATTTAATTGTTCAGGGACAAAGACCTGTTATGTTCAGTAGGCGATCAAGAAAAAAATGAATTTGGTTGTTTAGGGAATGTCACTTTAGAAAATGTGGTTGTTCAAGGACAAAGACCTGATTTGATTACACACATTACTATCACTCAGTTGTGCTGCCACTGGCAGAGGTGTGCATCATGTCATTGCGGAGGTTGTCATAGAGAGATGTCTCTGTTGAACACAGCTGTGGAGACAGTGCTGATCATCATGTGTGTGTGACTCTGAAAAAGGCATTTTGAAGAGACAGAGGGGATGAAAAGGGTGCTTCTGCATACACTCACTGTGTGGGGTGAAAGGCTTTGTATGAATTCCGTCTGATGCAATTTTGTGAAAACGGGCACTTGTGGATTGGCATTTATCAGCTGACTTTTGATTAAATTTCCAAGAGATTACTCAGATGCAGTTCTGTATTTCTTGTGATGTGTGACAGATGTGATAGAATTAATGTATTGTAGTATTCTGAAATTATGCTTGTTTTAAAACAGTATCAATGCATGGTTTGCAGATATGAATTTCTTTCACTTTCAGCAGAAATTCTGCCAAAGTTTTTCATTAATCAGCTTGGGTATGCAAAGCCACTGTTTAAGTAAGGATTGACCCAAGCTTTTTTCTGACTTTTACAGGTGTCCGTTCTGTTGAGTTATCAAACAGTAGTCATCTGTGGTAAGCCATAAGTTGACAGCTGTTGTTTGCTGCTGGATGTGTTAACATTTTAAGCCCAAAGCAATATGTCATGACTTTTGCCTCAGGTGAAGACCTGCTGAATGAAGTGCCAAGAACAACTGGTGATGGGACAGGTTGGATAGGGTAATAGATGGCACCATAGTTAGTGACCTTATTTGTAAATAGGTAGAAAAAGGACACAGGCATACATGCACCAAGTGAGAACGCATTATAACACACCAGCCACAGGCTTATAGCCATGCGATCACATTTTGGTGACCTAGTTCACAAGTGGAGTGTCGTGACTTTGGAGAAGAATACCACCAGTTCTGGTGAGTGTGAGGATAGTTTGTTTCAAACCTTTTTATTGATACACTTCTGCACAACAGTCAGTGTATAATAATGTATTGTGGACATTGTCTCAAGTGACAGGATCATGGCCGACTGGTGACGTGAAATTTGTGGAGAATGTGTGGAAAGAGAGAAGACATGTAAACAGGCGAGCTAAAATCGTGTAGTAGAAAGAAAATGCAAGGTGATTATTATTAACAGAAAATTGAATGAATTTGAACTTCAGAAATAAGTAAATTTGAACAGGACTGCAGCATATGCAAAGTAATGCCCGATTACTTCACGATACAAATCAGACAGGGAATTTTGGACAGATATGTCTTTTTCACATGTTATAAACAACAGACATCAGAAAGTGTACAAAACAATACTCTCCTGATAGCCGTCAAGATAGCATTATCCTGCCAACAGCTGTCTGGGCAGTTGTGTTTTGTGCATTTTTATGTCTTTTTTTTGTGATGTTTGAAGAAATACTTGTCAAAAATTGATCTGTCAGTTTTGTATTGCACATATATTACTTCACACCTGTTCTTCTGTGTTCATTTTCATTTCTTCTTTTGAGGTAAATTTGTCCCCCTCTTTCTTGGGTTGATGTAAAACAATTTGATGTCCCACAAATTGAAACGTCAAGTGGCAATTCAGTTCATGAATGTGAAATTGTAATGATTTAAGTGGAACTCTGAGTGAAACACTGTATAGTCAGAGTGTACTGAAATTTCATTTAAGATGATTTACAGACAATGTATTTAGATCTGTCATTTGAAAGAAAATTGGTGCGCTTAGGACTTACAACCTGCACCTCAACAGTCAGACCAGACCAAGATTACAATGTAGTCAGTTGTTTATTCTTACAATCAGCCACATTATCATTTACTGAAAGTAAACCATGTATTTGTTAGATCCACAAACAGCTGCCAAACCATGCGGCCGTGAAAACTGATGTGATATTTCATGATTGTGATGTGTAAATGATGACCAAGAGTGTGTAACTGGGAACAGTGTAACGGCCTGAATTAGCTCCTTCTTTGTCATCCATGTTGTTGACACGAATGCTGCGCAGGGGATGAAGTCACCTGACTGTTGTCATGGCCTTTGCCCCGAGATCCTGCTGGGGCCCTACAGCAGACGCCACATCCCCTTCAGAATGTTTTTTTTTTCCTTTCTCGTGTGGACTTTCATGCCTGGTTTGAAATGGGTTTTATATGTGTCGTATGGTAGTGGATTTTTTTGTGTGGATGTATTGTTTGATTATTGTGTGATGTGATGTTCAAGTGATTTTTTGTTTTAATTGTAGTATGGTAGTATGGAAGCAAAATCGCTTTCACTGGCATCTGTAGAGCAGGTGTGTGACAGTGAGTCATTTTCAGGTGATTTTTTTGTGGGTTTGGGGGAAACTTTACTTTATTTTGAAATATGATGTGATAGTACAGACATTATTAAGCATTATATACTGAAATGATGGCAGAAATATCCAAAATTCTTCAGGACTGTGTGGGTGCAGTAATGTCTTACATCAGAGTTTTGTAAATGGTTTAACTCTTTCCAGCTTGGAGGGGTGGTTTAATTCTACTTCCAAGAAAAAGACAGCCCTTAATATATATGTTAGTCTCATTGCTTTAAAGATGATTACCGGGTATTTACTCATGTCTTTGGCATAAATGTGGATAGCATTGGTTTGTATTATTGTGGTTGCGTAGCAGAAGTCAATCTGTTTGATTTTATAGATGTTGTTAAGTTGTCTTATCAGTTTGCAAACACTTGGATGTATGATTTTGAGTGTGTGATTTCTTTGTGTGTGTTGTATGTGTGTGTTGGTGCATGTGCAAGCACAGAATGTGGACAGTTTTTGCCAGATGAACTGTGATGTTAATAAGAAGAGAGAGTGGGTATGTTTTCTATTGAAGATTTTTTTTAAGCTGCTGTGACTGTTGGTGAGGATGTTAGCACAAATTTGGAAGGTTTATTTCATGATGCACAATTCAGGCATGTATTGATTTTCACTTGGGTTGTTAGGAAAAGGCAAAGCAGTTATTTTCCTTTGGGTTGTCAAACAAACAGCAATGAGAAATATAGAACAAAACATTATAAAACATTATGTCTTATACGTTTTTATCAATTTTGAAGTGTCTTAAACAGTGGGAAAAAAGGGATTTATTTGTCTTTTCCCTCTTTCTACTTTTTTTTAGCTTTATTTTCCTATTTTATAGAAATTCGTTGATCTGCCTGAGTGATCAGCTGTCATTTGGGATGATCTCCATTGCTTGCAATTCAGAAAGTGGGTTCATTCAACCTCTGCAGATCACATACTTGGTACTGGAAAACCATGCTGAGCACTGTCTGCAAATGATCAGGTAAAAAAAAAAAGCACTGTAATGATAGATCTCATTGTGATCTGATCAATGCAGATGTTGAGCTGGCTTGGGGTTTGAAAATGAAGACAGCACAAACTAATACTGCTAGCACATGCACTGAATTATGGGGGGATACTTAACTGAAATAATGATGCACAACATTAATGGGGATTCCCAGTATACGGTGCTAAAGATGTGGCTAGGGACTATAAAAATCTGTCTTACATCATCACTTTCAGGACACCTCCAATCTCTATCAGTAATATTTCTCTCTGGCGTAAGCTTTTAAAATATGTCTGCTTCAGCATGAATAGCATGTGACCAATATATTCTGTAAGCATGTGCACCATTCACAGGGCTGTGTTTTTTTTGTTTTGTCTTGTCCATTTTTGCCATTGATGCAGTCTTTGATCCAAGGCAATCCATCGTCAGTGCTTTATGGTAATGAGGATGGATGATTTTTTTTTTTGTACAAATGAAGTACCTGAAGTCAAGAAGAGGGGACGTTCAAGCATTCCTGACCTTCGTGTTTCTTTGGAATGAAATTACTGCAAAAGGACACAGGTATGAGGTGGTGGTCACGCACAGCTGCTGTGACATGGTCTAGCTGTTTAAGAAAGAGTGACCCAGAAGCAAGGCGATGAAGTTCTTGATTCATACTGTACAGAGGAGGGATGGGGGGGGGGGGGGGGGGGGGGGGGCAGAGGACTGCTGCTGGGTTTGTCGCCAGGGCTAGTCTACCAACACATCCAAAACTTTTAAAAAGAAATCCTGAAAAGCTTAGTGTTAACAAGTATGATTGGATCTGTTTGCGTGAGCAATGTTTTCTCTGTGTGTGTGTGTGTGTGTGTGCCCAGGTGTGATTGATCATTTTGTATGTAAATTTTTGCATGACCTTTATATGCATGAATGTTTCTGATGGGTTTTGATGTAATAACAGATGCAAGGTTTAATGGGTTTTTAAAAAATTTTAACTGATCTTTAAAGTTTTGTATGATTTTACGTACTTACTGTATCACTGCCTGTAATGTGTACATCTTTCATTTTCTCATTTTCATTTGCTTTTTTCCCTTTTCTTTTATGGTCCCAATGCTCTGAACCTTGAGGGAATGTGCAATTGATTTTGTTTTGTTTCTATTTGAATAAATGAAACCTTGGTTTGACCTTTGATTTTGCTGATAAATTTATGGGCCAGGTTTCTGTTTCTGGCAGTGGGTGCAGAATTCATGAAAACCAAGTAATGTGTGGTTTCAGAGTTTTGTCAGTGCATGTAAATAGGTATGTGTCCTGATACATCATTGAGATTATTCTGCACAAAATCAAGGCTGCGTCGATCATTACCATTTTGTTCAGCAGCGCCGACCAGGAATTCATTGACAAATTGCTTTCATGAGTTTAGGAACTGGATTTCAGCTTGTGTGCATGCATACATGCATGTGTGTGTGTGTGTGTGTGTGTGTGTGTGTGTGTGTGTGTGCGCATGCGTTAGAGAGATTGAAGGAGGAAGAGCACGTTAACTAACCAACTTTTCTATGAAATAGAAGCATGGGCAACTTCTTGGTCACCATCAACCCATGTTCATGTGTAGAGTGTATGCTGTGTTCTGTATCTTTGTGTTGAATTCATCTGAAAGATTAGCACCCTGACCACCTTTCAGCATTCACAAAGGAGAGAGAAGAAACTTGGTATCATGGTTAAGTGATTTCTCCTTCCCACACACATGGTACCATGGGTGTTCTTTTTTGGTATTGTCTTGGCGCTGCTCTTTCCAGCTTCTGCTTGTGTACCCCCATTCAAACCCTGCAACATCCCCAGCTCCGGTGGTTCACAGGGAGCAAGCAATGTTAGGTTGTCATGTGACAGCCCTGTGGAAGACACAGTTGTACTGCTGTGAGTTGTATCAATGATGCCTTTTCTGATCCCATGCATTCAGGACATTTCCCATGAAGGTCCTTCCTGACAACATAATGATGTCCAGACCTGTTTACTCAGAGTACGCTATGCGTTTGAAATATGTCTGAAATGTCATAAGAATATCCTAATGATTCCAGAGATATGACTTTTTTGTGTTTGAGTACTGGAGTACCCAGAAAGCATGGTGAAGGTTAATGTATGAACTATTATGAATGCTTTGACAGGCATTAGAAGAAGAGGGATAACACAGTAAAAACCCGCACAATAAAACCTGTTAACCTGCATGAGTCATTGGTTAGCATGCATTGTCAGGAATGTAAAGCCAAAAGCAATGTCTGGTAAAGGTTAGGGAGCCAGCATGAAGGAGTATCCCCTTCAGGAACCTATGATCTAGTGACTCTCTTCATGAGCCTGCTGATGCTGAAGACTTGAACACAAAGGCGACTGGATGTGGAGGGGCAATGGAGAGGGGGGTCAGGACATGAGAGCAGGACATAAATGACCATCGAAGTGAAACTTTTTCTTTTTTCTTTTTGTTATCAGGAGGATGAGGAAAGTGATTTTATGGATTTTCATTTTGGTCAGCATCTATTTGACAGTAGTGTGCTCTATGCTTCGTTTCATAATACATTCCAGCATCAATAACGCCAAAGATGTACAAATACCTGCAGAGTTATTTTGGAAATTTGACCAGTCATTCTTTGAGATTAGAGTCTTTTTTTTTTAAACCCACAACATACTTTACAGCCCTGGGTAGAAGCTAGCTGGGGCTGAAAATTGTCCACAAATAGGACCTGGACACAGTACCTGTGATGGACCTGAACACAATACCTACCTGTGATCACACGGACTGCAGCAGGAACTACTACACTGTGATCACAAACTTCGGCCTGACAGAGCTGACTGACAGCCGTTTAATGCTAGGTCTGACATGGTAAGTATCCTTAGCCAAACAGGGGAGTATAATACAAACTCCCCATCTCAGTCAGTTGTGCTGCATTCACTGGCAGAAGCTTAGCAAGGAAAGTCAGAAATGTGTCACACTGTGCTTGCCTTACTGATCTTGTGTCCGTTACTTGATGAGAGGGAAAAAAGGAGGATGAACTTACCTGTGCTATGAGATAATTATGCTCACTTGTTTTGTAATGATGGTCATTGCTTAAGCAGTTGCATTATCTGTTGATTTGATTTTGCTCCTTTTTGTTGTTGTTGTTGTGAAGGGTGTTTACTTTTAATGATCTTCTTCTGTGTACGCAGGCTGATACTCCTGCGGACACCCCCTGTATAGAAAGGCAAGGATTAATCCCATCTACCCAACAAAGGGAGTGGAGTTTTGTGTGTACATGACTGTTTTTTTTTTCCCGCCATTAAGGCAGCCATAACTTTAATTGATCAAAGGTGAACCAGAGAGGGCAGAAAGTGGACTTGTTGCCTTTGTTGTGAACATTTAGATTGATGTCATTTTTTAGTTGTAATAGAATGATATGAACAACCAAAGATTATGCAATATCACTATGCCCACTATGTATGTGTGTGTATGTGTGTTGGCTTACACAGTACGATCTATTTATTGGTTTGACTATTTGTTTTGATTGTATGATGGTAAAAGATACACTGGCTGAAAAGTTGGGTTAATCAGCAGAAAGGTTATGACAGATTTCATGGTACTTCAGCGCATTATTTTCATGGCTCCAGTAATTGAGATCGACATGTGTGACCCTCGTTCTGGCTAAAGGTACATCACTTGCAGTAGAGAGAGAGGAATTATGTTGCTTATAGCCCAGCCTTTAGCAAAGCAAAGGATAAGGATGTGTAGAGGATGTAAAACATCCAATTGATATTTTTGTGTCTTTTGGCTTGGCAATCTTTAATCATTAGAACATGGCTGAGGAAAGATGCCACTTCTACATATTGTATTGTTGAAAGCCTTTTTACACACTTTGCATTGAAACTCCAAAGGCATTTAAAGACTGGGCATGCGTCAGTTTTGTGTATAAGTGTTTCAAATTAAAACAGTTAATAGAGAAGATAATTACTTCAATAGACTGTAGTTCAGGCACTGGCAGTTTGCAGAAACACTGGTGTGTCACAGTATGTTAAGCATCTCAACAGTCTGGTCACTGAGCACACATTTTAGGCTGAGGGGACTGCAGGTATGCCTGTTTTTGACCAGCTTGTCAAGCAAACTGTACGCTGCGTTTTTGGAGAAGTTTGCAGTGTAGAAAAGAGCATTAGAAACAGTGGAAGGGAGTATCAAAAGGGAACGGTAAACACAATGGTGTCCTTCCACTGTGATCTTGGAAGGTCACCTGGGGTGAATGTTGCAGCATTGTGGGTTGGCAAACAAGGAAAAAAAATAAATGTAAAAGAGGAAATGTTGTACAGTGTCCATGTGATTTGAGAGTGAACGAGTCTGGATCTGCAGATATAAATGTAGATGCATGTGTGTAAAACTGCAGATACTTGTATTTGTATGCATTTACAGGGCCGTTGTGTAGGATAAAGAATATGTCATGTATAACAGTAATCGCCATTTTTACTTCACCTTTGTTACCATCTGCATTGTATGTGTGTGTGTGTGTGTGTGTGTGTGTGTGTGTGTGTGAGTGAAAGATCCAAAGGCATGTAAAAAAGTCGTATTTCTTGAATGGTTTTAAGTTCAACATTTTTCTCGTTAAAATGCCTAATCCTCCATCCTACAATGTTTCATTCAGGCAGAAATGTTTGTCGCTTGAACTAAAAGGAGATTCATAAATGTAGTTTTTTGCCTTTTTTTCAAGTTTCAGAGCATCTTTGTGCTAATCAAAGCTTCAAGGAAAGTTCATTTATGATTTGATTGTTGAGGATCGTTTGTTTTGATTGTTGAAGATTTTTGTGGTTTTGAGTGTGTGTGTGTGTGTGGTGTGTGTGTGTGTGTGTGTGTGTGTCATACACATGTGTGCTTGCACACACACACACACACACACACACACAGCCCTGACAGTGACAACATGAGACAAAAGAGAATATGAGAGGCATTTGTCAAGGAGGATTCAAATAAACGGAGAGACAAAGAGACGCTGACTGTCAGAGAAAAGGCTATATGGGTTTAAAGCAACAAGAAAAAAAAAATCTGTTTTACTCTGACATATTCCAAGACGAAAACAGCTGAAAAAATTGCACCATCTAGTGACATTGGCTATCTTTAGGTTAGGTAGTAAATCTTGTCAAAATGCATCAGTTCTGGTTATAGTGACTGTCAAATATTACAAAAACAACATTTCCAACAGTGAGTCATGTCAAAATGAATGTCAAGTATTACAAAATCAAGCAAACAAAAAGATGAGTTGGAATCAAATTGGATGAATGGATGGGCAGCTGCATAACAAAGAACAAAGAAGACTGATCCAGAAACCTGTAACAAAGACCAGACCTGGCCTTGTGTGCACTGAGACAGTTTGAACTTTAAAAAAAAAAAGAAAAAAAAAGGGAGAAAAAATGTGGAGTTGATAACACATTGACATGAAAATGTTTTAGCAGAGACTGTTATCCTAAATCTTGAACACACTGTGTTGCCAAAATGTAATAAATACAAAACACAGCAAAAATGTTCGCTACTTGTTGTTAGCCAAATAAAATGAATATCCACAAACATCTTACCCCTTCCCATCCATTGAGGTGACAGCCCTGATAGGCCCTTTGCAGTGGACCAGGCTATAAGCAACATAATCTCTCTCTCCCATTCCTCACATGCTCTCCCTTCTCATACAACTCATATACTAGTGACAGAGAATGAAACCATGCTACTCACACACATCAGAAGACTTTATTCTTTTGAAAAACAGCTGGTGAACAGCTTTGGGAAACCATTATCATATCAACACTGTTGAAGATAAACAGTCCACTAAGCGATGAATATCTTGCATTCACTCTCCAGACCCTTGCATTCATATGTACAACAAACTTAGAATTCCAAGTAAATCACTTGTGTCCATTCTGTGCAACAGACCTGCACTCTCTCATGCACTGAGAATGCTTAACATTTCATACACTGTCTTGCACTCCCATACCGTGTGATGGCTTGAATACAGCCACCACTCTGTACTCTACTCACTGAAAGCTTACACTGGCATGAATGACAAATGAATAGAATTTATATCGTGTTTCATTCGTATTGTCATTAAACTACTGTCATATACATAAGCTTCACAAAAGATAACGTATGTCTGTATGTATAAATGTATGTATGTGTGTGTGGAACAAGTCAGAATGGAAGAAATGCACCTGACAATGCAGCTATGTCTGAACCTGAAGACACACACAAAAAAAAAGTTTAACTTCAGTCTAATTGTACACAATTTTGAGATTACATTTGTTGCTATACTGGCATGAACACCATACACAATTGAAAAAAAACCCAGCTGTCAGGACAGGAGATCCTATACATGTTCTGCAGCATGCACACTTAGGCTTTAAAAAACTGCGTTCTGTTTGCCAATAATGTCAGTTACCGTTTGGCGGTTGCCACATATCTACCTTTTTGCTCAAGCAATCATGATTATGCAATAATCATGGTGGGTTTTTTTTGTGAAAAATAATGTACATGATGACCAAGTTACTTCAAAATCAAACTTAGAAGCTGATACAGAAGTGGTGCTTGTAGAACAGTGATGTTAGCACTGACTGCTAGATGTGAAAGACTTATTAGTGACACAAAGAAGTCCTATTCAGACACAGTTCACAACTCATGGAGCTCAGAGCTGATCGTATATAGTGAAACTTGTCATCAAAAAGATACCAAACGGAAGATGAACATTTTTCATGAGATTTATCTGCAACTTGAATGTTAATTCTTCTGAATTTGTATATGTAGAATATTATAATGTAAAAGCTTTTAAATCAGTGCCTTCAGGATTTTGTTATACACAATGAATATGTATTAGCTGAATAAAAAGTATTGAAAGACAAAACAATAATGGATGAGGAAAATTATGTGATCAAGAAATAAACAGTCACACAATTTTTGTAAGTGAAGAATAGCACCAGTATGTCTTTGTCTTTTAAATGTGTGATGTAGACTTAATTAAAGTATTGTTATTCTATATTCTTCCATTCTTTCCAATATTTCAATTTTTTGGGTAGTAATTTTACTGGTGTGATTCCAATCTGTTTGTGTGTATATGCATGCATGCATGTGTGCAGCAATGTATACAATTTTCAAACATTTCATCTTCATAAACAAATTTTGGTGATTTGATAGCATGTATTGTATAACATCATTAGTGTATTTGTTTATTATGGAAGACATCATCGTGCAAAATGACCAATAGTTCTGAGAATACATCAACCACTTTGTAGTAACATGTAAAGAAACAAGAAAACAGTATCAAGATATCTGTGCACTTTTTACACAAGCAACTATGAAGTGATACAAAATGAGCAGAATGGTAACAATGTGCGTACACACAGTGACAGTAATTTTATTCTATGTATTTACAAGACTTCCCATCAGCCTTCCACTTCTCTAAGGTGTGGTCGACAGGATGCCTGCAAAAAGAGAAGAGAACTGATATCAAGCGACTGTTTAATGAGTGGTAAATGTATACAAACACATGTATTCACATTACATGCATGCACACTCACCGACAGTCATAAAGAGCACTCACCCTTTCTAAGCTCTTAAGATGTTCCTCTAGCATTTCAAAGTAAATATCTAACGATTGCTTGTGTCTTAACATTGAACACAAACACATATACATACATCTTACTTGGCAAATACTTACAACTGCATTTATCACAACAGACTTTAAACATTACACACATGCATGTACATGAAACAAGTGCTCTGTTTATTTTACTCTAAAACACACATTTGTTTATCTCCCACAACTTACCTGAACAATCTCAGTCTTGACCTCATCTAAGGCATCAAACTTTGCCACCTGGAAGACGTCTTGTGGCCCTGAAGCGATGGCGTTCAGCTCATCAGCGTTGGTGAGCCCGATGCCGATGCCTATGACTGTGACTCCATCTGCCTTGAGGTCATCGGCAGCAGGAATGGTGTCATAGTAATTGACGTTGGACTGACCATCAGTCAGCAGAACCACCACATTATCAGCAGTGGGCCGTTCTCCAAATCCTGGTTGAAACATTTGTCGAGCTTGTCGCAGTCCTCCGGCTGTGTTGGTTGACCCAGGGTTATATCTGGAAATTAATATGAAATTAATAAGTGATGAAATAATTCGTCCACTTAGTTCTGATGAAAACTGTTTAGCTATGAACCTACATGAAGGGACAACTTGAATTCTTCCCTTTGAATGTTGAACAGATGCTTTTTTTTTTTTTTTAGCATACTAGCCGATTTGGCCGTTTCGTTTTCACTTGAGTTGCAGTTTATGTGACTGGGCTGCACTTCATGCCAAGCTGCATGGTTTTTAAACGTTTCACACCAAAGGTTACGCATTGGACATCATCCTGAGTATGTCTGGGAGCAAGGTTTTACAGGGCGAAGGCAGTTCCTCTTGTTGATGGTCTCTGGTAACAAAGGACGATGGACACTTCCTGACTGGGACGTTCATCTTTAGCCTGTAGCTGTTCTGCACCAACGGGAGCACAACAGTGATGCCAAGCCTGAGGAGCCCTCTTACAACGTCACATAAGCCAGCTGTCACTTATACTGTACCCCTTTGGATGCTAGGTCTGATTCTACAACTTCCTAAGATCATTTGCTCTGGTATTTCTACTCAAGCACCGGCAAAGTAATGCCACCAAGAGAATGTGGAAGAAGGAACTGGAAATATAATGAGTTCTGTAACTTTTGTGAAGGAATTAGAACCATGAAAATCAAAGAGCACTAACTCTTTGGATCCGTTCCCTTCACTCAACTATACAATTCTTGCCATCCCACACCCCACCGTCCCCAAACAGATTGTAGATGGATGGAGGAGGCGGGGAGTAAGGGGATTATCAGGAGTTATAATATGTTCATCCCCTCACTAGGCTGTTACATGAAAATAAAAAGCTTAAAATCACATTGAAACTGCTTCCACAAAGAAAGAAAGAAAACAAAAACAACAACAAAAGAACACACACGCACACACACACACACACACACACACACAACACACACACACACACATGTACAAACACACGCATGCATGCATGCATGCGCAAACATGCGCGCACACACACACATACACACGCAAGCGGGCGCACACACGCACGCACATGCATAAACACACACAAACAGCATCCGCGCGCACACACACACATGCACACATACCCACACACAACTAACCATGGCCTGTTGGCCAACACACCATCAGCAATTCTTCTGTTTGATGTTGTAGACTGTGCTCAGGTTAGTATTTTGCCTACGTCCCAACACAGGTGTTTTTGCACATGCACTAATGTTACTAGCCAGGGAATAAGATATATATGACCACCTCTCCCACTGTCCCTCATTAATTTGGGATAGGGGTAGGGGAATGGGTGCAGGAGCAAGCTTACTGCTGTCTGGTAGCGCTGTAGGCATCTGAAAATGAAAAACAATACTTCTTTCCTCTCTGGGATGGGATGCCCACCCCCCCCCCACCCCCAACTTCAAGTAACACAAGCCCCCCTACCTGGTGGTGGTGATGGCATCTAGGATTTGGCGCGGTGTGTTGTAGCGCGTGAAGGAGAAGATGGTGGAGACCTCGGTGCTGTAGGTGATGAGGGAGAAGCGATGGTTTGGCCCCCCCGCCCATCAGCTCCTCCACCAGGCTCATCACGTACTGCAGCATCAGCTCAAAGTTTCTCGGGGCCCACACTGGTGCTGGAGTCCACCACCAGCACGATGTCTTTGCTCTCCTGGCATTCTGCACAGTCACCATCAGAGTGTGCATAGGAAACGCTGCGTTCTTCTCAAAAACACAGTCACCATCAGAGTGTGCATAGGAAACGCTGCGTTCTTCTCAAAAACACAGTCACCATCAGAGTGTGCATAGGAAACGCTGCGTTCTTCTCAAAAATAGTTTTTTTTTTTTTTCATCTGTCTTTCGTTAACTGGAAAGTTCTTTTTAAGAGACCTGTTTTTTCATTAAAAAAGAGAGGTGTGGTATGATTTTTTTAAGCCAAATTCATTTACCATAGACTGATCAGACAGCAATGCCAGAACCGTTAACTCACATTAACAGACGCACACAAGGCATTAACACATGCATTCACTCATACTCACAATTACATACACACATACACATACATATACACACACACAATACAATCATGAATGAATATGATGAAAAAAAAGAGACATGTATAAAACATGATGCTTATACCTTGCTCGCAATTTTTGCCCAGGAATCCCATGAGACACTGACAGGTGTAAGTCCCAATTCCTGGGATGCAGGTGCCACCATTACTGCATGGATTGGCAGCACACGCACCCGAGTCTGCACACAGAAGCATGCACAAGGTACACACGACCTAACCAGTAAGAATACATTCGCACACACACACATGTACATGTGTCCACATATGCATGCACTCCAGACTGCGCACAAACTCGATGCTCCCATCTGCTGATAAAATTCAAGCATCACAAGAGTTATGCTGATCCAGACAAACACCCTTCGCCCAACGAGGCATGTCAACGTCACAAGAATTGGAGACATCAAACAAAAGTAAAATACCAAATAATCAAGAAGAAAACAAAACATCAATGAATAAAACAAAACATCAATGAATAAAATGGAAAAAAAATTAAACCTAAATACATGCATGATTTAATTGCCACCTGCTCAAAGTCTGACACAACAGTTTTGCTGGTAGGCACACCTATCTCCGTTTTGAGCAATGTTTGTTATACAGAGGTTTTTTTCTTTTATGATTTTGTCCTTTTTTGTCTCACAGATCTTATCTCGCAAAATTTCGTCACCTCAGTACGGGATTAAATGCTGCTTGACTTTGAAACTAAGGTGATTTTTTTAAAATCTAAATATTACTACTGAAGCAGACTGCATTCTGTGCATCTTCCCTCCGAACTCCTCTGAGAGACTGAAAGTATAGTTTTTAGATCCTGAACATTATGTAGTATATCTTGGAGAGTGAAGTGTTGGTTCCACCATTTCTCTGACTGCTACGTGGTTTCCTTCTGATATGTTAATTGGAAGAACCAGGAAACCAACATGTGACAGATATATGCTTACTTCAGCTGAACAAATCCCCCACAGTGAAAGGCAAGATTACACAAACATCAGTTTTTTTTCGATTCAGAAACCGCTAGCCGATATGCACAATAAATAAATCGAATGCTGTTTCAGTATTTCAGTTTCAGACAATGCTGATAACTCTCTACGATCTGAATATCAGCAGTTAAAAAAAAAATCCTTTGGTTTGGACATACACACACACACACACACACACACACACACACACACACACACACACGCACACA
>JADBJO010000183.1:910377-912877 GCA_016801955.1 Conus betulinus | reverse complement strand
GACGTGGTCACCAACACCAGGTAGTTGGGCACCGAGTCCCGGTCCCCTGGCCGCCCGATCACCTCGCCCCACGCCCGCCGCAGGCCGCTCACCAACTCAGGGTCCTTGTTCTGGGGCCTGCGTCCACAACAGGTTTGTGTATGTGAGAGAGAGAGAGAGAGAGAGAGAGAGAGAGAGAGAGAGAGAGAGAGAGAGAGAGAGAGAGAGAGAGAGTGACTGAGTGAGTGAGAGAGAGGCAGACGGACAGACACAGACAGACAGATAGCAATCTTGAGTTTTCTTTCTTCTTGCTCTTCCTTGTTGAATCTGCTTTGTTGAGGGGGCACTGTGTTGTGCTTTATAATCTTCCAGAGCTTCTCTCGACTTCACGTCTCGATTTCTGAGGCAGCCTTCATCCGTTTCTCCAGATTCTTTTCTCTTCCGGGTGTTATCCATCTCTTGCTCTTATTTGGATTTAAAGAAAAATGTTTCAACTTTAACAATGCGGCTCTAAAAGGCGTCCCTATAGGTTCCATATACGTCCCCAAATGTGGCTGGTTTCTGCTCTGGTGTGCTATTCTCTGTCACCACATCCAGTCTGGGGACTATTTTTTCATCTAAGTTCTCCCCATCTTCTCTTGTATTTGTTCCCTCACACACTTTGCCTGTTGAGGGGATACACAAAATAAATGTTATATATCCAACACATGTTCAATGCGCATTAAGTACACAGGTCACGAGGAATAAAAAGTCCAATTAGCGTTACAAAATAATTCCTGATAAATTTTCAGAGAATGACATAAATAAATGTACGCATGACCAGTCCAGTGCCCTTCATCCCCTGGAGAGACAACGATTGAGACACAGAGAGAGAGAGAGAGAGAGAGAGAGAGAGAGAGAGAGAGAGAGAGAGAGAGAGAGGGAGAGAGAGAGAGAGAGGGGGGGGATGTGGGGAGCGAAAGCATTAAGGAGAGGGAAGGATGGACAGAGATTCTGTGTGAGAGGAAATGTGAGTATATCCTATTCATCAGGTTTTATAAACACAGACTAGCTAATGTAAAGCTGTGTGAAATCAGACTGCCGAGATCAGGCTCCAATTATCTCAATACACAACTCCCTCCCCCCCCCCCCATATCCACTCTCCCCCCCCCCCCCCCCCCCTCCCCCCCCACTGCACACACCTATCCCCCCCCCCCCCCTCTCGCTTTCCACGCAAGTTACCCTCTTCCTGTCAACTGGAGCTTCATTCACTTACAGCATCACCACAAATGGGTTAGGTTCAAAGAAGCTCTGACAGCTCTTAGTGCATTCCATATTCTTCTCAATGCGTCAGCTGACCTGATTTTGCCGATGGCTGCCTTGACCACCCTCTTCTTGCTGCCGTCGGCGAAGGTGAGGCGGGTGTTGGCCGTGCCGCCAAAGTCCACACGCCGACCCTGAAGTTGCCCTGTCGGAAGGCCATCCTCTTCACCACGTCCCGCGCGAACCGCTTCACGTTGCGGACGTCCCGGCGGTTGTTGTAGCGAGACACATCCAGCACGAACACAACGTCTGCCTCGGCGCTGCATTCTGCATGGAGGACATAACGGGTCAGCATGCTGTGAGGTACAGGCTGAGGTAAGTGAATAAACACCACAACCATCCGGGGGAAAAGAGTGGAGGAAGAGAACTTAGGAACTGGCATTTTCACGGTCGATTGAGCTGTAAAATGAATGTGTGTGTGTGTGTGTGTGTGTGTGTGTGTGTGTGTGTGTGTGTGTGTGTGTGTGTGTGTGTGTGTGTGACATACACACACCGTCAATCCGGCTGCTAGTGTTGTTAGTGAAAAAAGCAACAAATTCTATCAGTTAGATCAGAGACAAACACAATACACATAACTTCAAGATCAATTGACAAGAAAGACAGACAAAATGACAACAAAAAAGAAACAGATTCCCACCGCCAGACTATTCACGACAGCATTCTTTTTCATTATAAGTAGAGTCTAACGTCCCCACAGGAGATGCCTTTGGGGGACGAGCTGTTAGCTGCAGCAAGCTGCAGTGTAGATCACGACAGCAGACGTTCGCTCACCTTTATCGCAGAGGTCGCCAGTGAAGCCTTCGATGCACTCGCAGCGGAAACCCAGCGGTTCGCTTATGCAGCGCGCGCCGTTCATGCAGGGGTCGCTGCTACAGTGGTTGTTACCTGCATCATCAGCAACAGGGCTGTTACTGCACGGAACAGACGACAGACGATCAAAGCAGACAGACCAGCAGGCTAGGCATGTGGATGGATACATCTGAATTATGGGTGTATGAACGTGAATACGTTGGTGCGTAAGTAGGTGTCCAGAAACCAACGTCAACGGTTACACAGACAGGTAATAGACAGATTTGTAGAAACGCGCAGCGGACGTTTTCAGATTACAGGTAGATTAGCAGGAATGTAGGTAGGTAGGTAGGCATGTGGATAAGAACGTGGGTAGATGGGAAGGTAGATGGACAGACAGGTGGACAGAAAGATGGATAGACTGACCGAT
>JADBJO010000183.1:900377-905377 GCA_016801955.1 Conus betulinus | reverse complement strand
TTACATCTACAATACCGAAATGTATGTCAGCCATGTCAGCAGCCCAAGGGAACATGAATGGTTCCAAAGCAAAAGTACTCGCCATAAGTGGTTCCAAAGAGCTCGCCATAAGCTTGGGGGGGTGTAACCATATCCGTCCATGATATCAATTTATGACAAGAGGAGAGCTTCAGCCCTAAAGGCAATCAGAGGGTGCAGCTGAGAATAGTTCCATCCGGATCTGGTCGAAGAGGAACCAAAGCATACTTCTTTAGGTTTAAAGTGACCAACTTCAACAGGTCTCCAATTGCCAAGTAGTTTTAGACATCCATCACAAGACAACTTGGCCTTGCGGCACCCAGTCATTCTGGAGCTGCTGGTTTGTATTGTGGCAGCGACAAAAAGGTGAGAGCAGAATGACATGCAGCGCTTATGACCTGGATGCAGCTGGACCCCCCACCCCCCACCCCCCCCCCCCCAGAGTGTAAAGAAGAGTCTGTGACTTGAAACATCATGTCCATTTCTATCACGGTACCTTCTTTCCATACCAGTTTTCTTTTCCGAAGAAGTTAAGAGCCGAAACATTTGCTAAATAAGATGGAGGGGAGGTGGGTGTCTCTTCTGTGAAGACCTTCTGCTATTGATTTCTCCCTAGAATTTCTTACTACTACCTTGTGCTAACATCAACAACAAAAACATACTAATGTTTAATAAGAATATCGAACAAAAAAAATCAGGCACACACAGGCTGACAACAACAAAAAGGCGAAGTGCTGAACTATCCGACAGGTGAGAAAAAAAAAAAACAAACAAACAAACAAAAAAATACAGTTAAAAAAAAAAAAACGACTGAAGGCAACGTATCAGAACAGGACAATGACTTACTGTCCAGGACGGCCTCCAACACCTGGTCTCTCATCTCATCTCTCTCAGCCTGGTCTCGCTCTCCACCTCCATCAGCGGCATGCCCTGGGCCTGTGCTATCAGCAAGATCTCGTTCCGCTGCCTTAGGCCCACTGCCAGTGGAATCAGCCTGTGAAGAAACAACCGTACGGAAAGGGGTGGGGTGGGGGGAGGAGGAAGAAGCCGTTGAGAAACAGCAACAAAGCAGAAACCAGGAAATCAATTTCAAGTACGAATGAGAGCGAATTATGTTGCTAAGGCCTTGAGTTTCGCTTACTTTATAATCTGGTACTGTATACAGAAAAAAAAAACTGTTTCTCATCCAGTATTTCAGAACAAAACGTTATCAGGGCAGTGGCTGTATTTCGAAGTCTCACGGTAAGCTGAACGTTCTGTAATAGGAGGACTTTGCATGCTGACTACAAATACCTCATGCAGACATTTATCCATGTACACCTGATCGAGTCAGTCCTCCAGACTCAGGACCATTCCATGTCCACAGCCCTGTGCACTGACCTATTTCCAGCATCAATGATGAGGTCCGCCTCGTTGAGCGTGATGTCCCTGTTGATCTCCACGCTGCCGTCCGTCAGCAGGTAAGCCACGTTCTTGGCCTTAGCACGGTCCCCGTTGCGTCCGTTGAACATCTGCACGCGTAGCACGTGCAGGGCGTCCGCCATGTTGGCTCGGCCCCGCGTGTAGCCGATGGCATTGATGGCGGCGGAGATGTCGTCGGCTGTGCGGTACTGACCCAGTCTGGTGGGAACGGACGTCGAAGGCCATGGGTTATTACATCGTTCAACAACACAGCATATACCTAGAGACAGTGACAGCTAAGACATGCCGTGTTTTATATTGCCCCATATCAAAGCTTCTTCTTGTATTATGCTTGTGACGAATCCATCCATTCTTTCCCTTATCCGTATTTACACTGAGATGTTTATACACGTAATACTATGGATGACCAAAACGAACACACACGCACATCCTCCGATCCATCTGCCACACGTACCCCTCCTTCATCCCTCCCCGCACTCCATACACCTACAACCACACACACATACACACACACGCGCCCGGGCGTTGGCATGCTTACACACACACACACACACACACACACACACACACACACACACACATACACGCGCGCGCGCACCTAAACAGTCAGTGACAATACGGAGTCAATGTATCAGGTGTCTATCCTGCATCCCAGAGCACAAGATTACACACACTCGCGTGTGAATATGTGTGTGGATGCTCTTCTCTGTGACTGTGGTGTGTGTGTGTGTGTGTGTGTGTGTGTGTGTGTGTGTGTGTGTGTGTGTGTGTGTGTGTGTGTGTGTGCGTGCGTGTGCGTGTCTGTGTGTGTGTGTGTGCGCGCGCGCGCGCGCACGCACTTATGTATATATGAGTGCATGTACATGCGAGAGAGAGAGAGAGAGAGAGAGAGAGAGAGAGAGAGAGAGAAATGTGTGCGTGCGCATGCACACATGTTCTGTGTATAAGTGTGTGCATATGTGTGGTCGTATATGTAAAGTGTATGCATGTACATGAAAGGACAGAGGAAGAGACACATGACACTTTGCAGGGTATTAGGTGTCAATTTGACACTGTAATATCATAGGTATTAGATGGTACTTTGACACTGTAATATTATTGGTATTAGGCGATACTTTGACACTGTAATGTCATAGGTATTTGATGAAACTTGGACAGTGTAATGTCATTGGGTATTAGGTCAAAGAGAGAGAGAGAGAGAGAGAGAGAGAGAGAGAGAGAGAGAGAGCCAGAGAGAGAGAGCCAGCCAGCCAGCCGGCCAAAAAAACAATAACAACAACCCATTCAAAGAAAAAAAACAACAAACACAGACACGATGACCCCATCCCAACAGCTGGAGGCCAGAAGAACACACAGGCAGTCACACTGGCAGGTCTGCACGGACCTGAACTGGATCATGGCGGCCGAGCTGTACTTCATGGCGCCGATGTGGACGTCGTCACAGGGTGTCGGGGTTCAGGTCCCTGACCAGCATGTCGGCGTAGGTCTTGATACGCTGGAAGTTCTCCGAGCCCACCGAGGTGGAGGAGTCCAGGATGAAAACCACGTCCGTTGTAGGGCCGCACTCTGTGGGGAAGGCAGAGGTCAAGTGAACAGTGTGAAAGACGAGGGCGATGACAGAATGGAAGAGTGGTGACACAATGGGAGAGAGAGAGAGAGACGATGTTGCTAGTAGCCCAGCCCACCGCAAAGGTCTGTATCAGGGCTGTCAACGCGTTGAAACCAACTCTCAATTCATAAAAAAAAAAAAAAAAAACCATCAAGCACACTGCTCATTAAAATACACTTTCTTAAAACACACTGGAAATTTCGTTAAAAAATCTTTCTTTCTCCCGTAAAATCTTACGAAAAATTTTGATCTCTTTCAGGAATTCAAAGATCACATCAGATAGGACATCTCTGAACAAGCCTTTCATGCAGTCTGCTGTAAAGTGTTTATGTCTGCACATCATGCAAGTCGTAACACTCTGAAAGAACATGTTTAACTGTGAGTGGTACACGACATGGTCTGCACATAGATGCTTCTTCACTTTGCAAAAGATAAGAATGGGTGTAACAGGAGTGGCCTGTGTACAAACGGCTCCCTTTCTTCTTTACGGCCGCCCTTGGAACATGGTAAACACTCTTTCAAGTTTGGACGGATTTGGAAGAGTTTGTTATCCGTCTACAAGTTCCAGTCTTCTTGCTTGAGGTCTTTGACATAAGCCTGAGCTCTGGGTTTCAGATCAGTGCGAGCGATAGACAATCTACTGATGTCTTTCTTTGCGGTACTCTTGAAACCACCACCTCATTGCCTCGAATGCCCGTATGACCGGGAACCAAATCGAAAACTATGTGGTATCCACCCGATTTCAGACAGGTATATAGTAGAAGAAACAGAATGGGAGAGCAGTGATAGAAAGGAAGAGTGAGGATACAAAAAATGGTGGAGCGGAGGTAGAATGGATGGGCAGCGGTAAGAATGGCAGAGCAGTGACAGAATGCATAGGCAGTGATACAACGGAACAGCAGTAATGAAATGGGAGAGAATGAAAGAATAGTGATGGAATGGGAAATGAAAAAAAATAGTGACAGAATGGGAAATGAAAGAACAGTGATAGAATGCGAAATGAAAAAATAGTGATAGAATGGGAAAAAGCACAGTGAAAGAATGAAAGCACAGTGATGATGAATGGGAAATGAAAATGAAAGCACAGTGATAGAAATGGTGAAATGAAAGCACAGTGACAGAATGGGAAATGAAAGCACAGTGATGGAATGGGATATGAAAGAACAGTGATGGAATGGGAAATGAAAGCACAGTGATGGAATGGGAAATGAAAGCACAGTGATAGAATGGGAAATGAAAGCACAGTGATAGAATGGGAAATGAAAGCACAGCACAGTGATGGAATGGGGGAAATGAAAGCACAGTGATGGTGATGGAATGGGAAATGAAAGCACAGTGACAGAATGGGAAAGCAGTGACAGAAGAGCAGTTGCAGCATGGACGGAAAGCACAGGACAGGGGAAGGGAGAAGAATGGAAGAGCAAGGTCAGGGAAAGCAGGTAGACCAGTGACTTTTTACCCACGTCTACATCCGGCATGTACTGTTTTTCAATATTTTCACGGCAAGTGTTATGGTATTTCCCTGCAGATCAACATTTCAGATAGATTGCAAGTATGCCTGTGGCTGAGAAAGGTGACTTGGTATTGGGAATGTTAAAGCAGTGACTTACGTCGCTCACAGTTCTCCCCATAGAAGCCACTTGGGCAGAGACAAACGTAGGACCGGAGACCGTCCAAACACCGCGCCCCATTTTTGCATGGATCTCTGTCACACTCATTGGGATCTGCACACACACACACACACACACACACACACACACACACACACACACACACATGTCAGATAAAAAAAAAAGAAATGACAGAAATGTTAATATCTACACTTACAAAACATTGATAGCGTTAAACCATACAACCTTCTCTCC
Organism: Conus betulinus; assembly: GCA_016801955.1. NCBI lineage: Eukaryota > Metazoa > Mollusca > Gastropoda > Neogastropoda > Conidae > Conus > Conus betulinus. The sequence goes on along the minus strand of JADBJO010000183.1, from coordinate 900,463 downwards.
CAATCGCCCCTTACCCCTCCCGCTCTACACATATATCTCACACCACACAAACCATACATATAGCCTATTAACATGCTCACGCACGT
>JADBJO010000183.1:882877-895377 GCA_016801955.1 Conus betulinus | reverse complement strand
TTGTGAGTGTGTGTGCACTGGTATGTGTGTGAGCTTATACATGTGTGTGTGTGTGTGTGTGTGTGTGTGTGTGTGTGTGTGTGTGTGTGTGTGTGTGTGTGTGTTTAACGTGTGTGTGCGTGATATTAGCGCGTATGCGCGCGTGTGTGTGTGTGTGTGTGTGTGTGTGTGTGTGTGTGTGTCCTTCATTTAACGTCTATCTACTATTCGTGATATTAGACACAAATGTGTGTGTGTGTGTGTGTGTGTGTGTGTGTGTGTGTGTGTGTGTGTGTGTGCGTGTATGTGTGATCTATCCCACCAGCTCACAATGACTCCTCCTTTACGAAGAATGGGTTTAAAACGTGCGCACATTTTTTTTCAACATATGTTCACGAACGGGACCAAGGCTTAAAATCCAATCTCAAGGACTTTGGTGGGGCTCAAGTAAGCACAGACGTTGACTTCGAACAGAAAATCTCCTCCGGCCTGGATGTTTCAAGCGGACACTCAAATCCACGACCCTAAGATCAACATAACACGCGTTATCCCTTAGCCTTACCATGCCTAACAAATGAACTAATGCCCGGTCCACACTGCCCGTGCAGCGAACTGTCTGGCCCAGCCCAGGGACTGACCTGAAGGTAACGACGGAGATCCGGAAGAACCCGTTGTCCACCTCCAGGTCCCCGGACCGCCGACATGGTGAAGTTGCGGATGCGGTCAAAGTTCTCCTCCCCCACGCTGCCCGAAGAGTCCAGCACGAAGGTTACGTCCCCTGACGACTGGCACTCACCTTTTCGGGCAGACACAGAGATTTGTCTTGTTCCATTCATTACACGCAAAGAAAAGAAAACAAAACAAAAAAAAAACCTACAACAATGAAACAGCAAAATAAATCACAGATAAAGTGCATCAGTATTCTTATGTTTTATCTGCTTGCATGTCTAAACTCATGGTTCTTTTTATCGGACCAATGCGTATACACAGCACTACTTTTCGTGTAGCGTCAATACTTGGAAAGGTTCACTTACCTAACACAAATTTAGACAGAGAGAAAAAAAAAAAGAACGAAGAGAACTTTAAATGTGTATCTGCAATTTTGGAAATTAAGTTTGTACTATCTGTCACAATATCTGTTTCGCTTTTAACATCACAAATGCAAACATATCTTTGGAGTTTTGGAGCTTTTTAACTGAATTTTTCCTATTTTTGACGATGTTTTACACATCAATACATTATACAAACAAACCTGATCATGTTCAAGTGTTACGTGATAGCATAAGTGAGCTTCTGCGTGGGAGTGAGTGGTGAGTGTGTGAGTGAGTGAGTGTGTGTGTGTGTGTGTGTGTGTGTGTGTGTGTGTGTGTGTGTGTGTGTGTGTGTGTGTGTGTGTGTGTGTGTGTGTGTGTGTGTGTGTGTGTGTGTGTGTTGATTAAGCGTGTTTGAGTGTTTGTCCTCCACACCCAAAACGCGGTCAAAGGTTAAGAAAACTTTTTGAGTGTGAAACGGTATGAGTTGTGCATGTGTCAAAGGTTGAGAGTAACTTTACATTGCAGAGACAGAGAGAATGGGTGTGTAGGCGAGAGAGTATGTACATTGCAGAGAAGAGAGAGAGAGAGAGAGAGAGAGAGAGAGAGAGAGAGAGAGAGAGAGAGAGAGAGAGAGAGAGAGAGAGAGAGAGAGACTGAGAGAGAGAGACGGGGTGGGGGTTGGAGGGGGGGGGGGTGTAGAGTAGGGCTACCTGTGTACACTGGAGTCGGCCGAGTGGGTCTTGGCGTCGTTGTGGTGGTGGTTGTGGTGGTGGTGGTGGTGGTGGTTCTGGGGTACGGGGGAGGAGCTAAACACAAACAAAATGACCGCAAGAAACACATCAAACTTACGCTACACTGAAATTCCGTCAAGTCCAAAGTCACTTCTGAAGACAAGAAAAACAAGTTTCGTTTTGGGCTTTGTGATGAGAGTAGCAATAACTAATTCCTCAGCAGACCACATCACACATAGGCTTTACCGGTTCTGACAAAACACCGTGGATATGGAACAAGTAATTATTACAAACGATTCCTTCGCACCAAAGGCAATGCCTAAAAAATGCCATTACAAAAAAAGAAAAAATCAACAGAATATAACATGTTAAAAAAAGATCAAGACTGAGCAACAAGACGAAACATCTTTACTTTATTTACAGAAAATTTTCAAATGCTGGTGGGAACCGTGGAAACTACGTGGAGGTCGTATTAGTGAAAATATCGTTGAACAGAAATGTTGAAGACGGCTAATAAAGGCAAGAACGCAAGATAAAGCAAGACAGGACTGACAAACAAACTAGTGGACAAGCAAACAAGACATGAACGACAACAAAAACAAAACAAACAAAGGAAAGACGACAGGCACAAAGCAAAACAGACGAAACAAAAATGATTCCAAATACAAAATCAAAGAAAGAAGGGGAAAAGTTTTAAAAAAGCCATTACAAAAACAAAACAAAAAACAAAACAACAAAATGAACAAAATATAACATGTTAAAAAATCACAAAGGGAAAACGACCACTTTGGATAAACAAACAAACAAACAAAAAAAAACCAATGTTAAACAAAATGGAAAAAAAAAGAAAAAAAAGGGAGACAATGCAGAAAGAAGAAAGAAAGGAAACCGAAAGAAAGTATAAACCCAGTTCCCCCCTCCTCTCCCTCTCCCCCCCTGTCCGTCCCAACTTCTAAATTACTCCATAAGCATCACACCAAGTCGCACCCTCCCTCCATCCTGGTGAGGTAGACCTCAGGGATCCTTCTGAGGTCTCTCTCAGAGTTGATGACGGTCTGGAACAGGTTAAGAGGCTGGGAGGATGTTCCGTCCAGTTCATCAGTATCCCTTAGGTTGATACCCACGGTATAGATATCTGTGCCCAGGTCCTGCAACACCACCGCGCATCTAATAACACCACTGACAGAGGAAAATATTCTTTCCATCCCTGAATTCTTGTCCACTCGTACAGTTCAGCTGCTGATACTGTTCGTCGAAAAGTCAGGGCAACATCATACTTACATATGTCATCTACCACTCCGTTTAAGTTCCAGCTGGAAAAAGTCTGATCCAGCTTCAGAACTATAGGTTCTATATAAATCCAGGCACATGCCAACATCCTAGGCTTCTTATGGTGTGTAGTTCTGTAGTCTGAATCCAGACTGCAGACTCGAATCCTGTGATGCAGACCTTGAAGACATCCTTTGCCAGTTGGACAAAAAGGCTCTCAGTTTCTGCACAAGTCAGGTCTTACAGGCGAGGTCTTACAGGCGATGAAGGACCAGACATTCTTGCAAAGACTTGTAGCCAGATGGTCTGACTACGGAATCTCTAATGCTTGAAAACAAGCATGGATTCCTTACCAATCAAGAGCAAACGCAAAGCTGACCGGATTAACAAACAAACAATAGCAAAATTCCATAAAAGAAACTGGAAATAAACCTGAAAACATAGCATTACCAGTGTGTGCACACAGGACAGTATGGTCTCAACACACATCTAAGAGGGACTGGTGATGTCTCATGTCGCTGTGAATATAAGCAAAGTGATAAAGACCACACACTCCTCCAGAACTGCCTTACTCATGCACACAGAAGACAGGTCACGCCGGACTTCACCACGAAACTACCGGACTTCACAATTAAAATTTCAGGGACTGAGGAAGTTCTTTGACGGAACGAAAAGCCATCTGTGCAACAACCTTGCGTTAACACCATATACATGGGCAGTCAGGCATATGAAGAAGAAGACCACGCGCAGAATAGTGGTGGCATCACAGTTTGAGGGCAATTGTCGTACAAAACAGAGTTCTTGGACCCCGGGTTCGATATATTGAAAGGAAGGTTGGGCGTATTCTCCTCCACCTACATCTATATTCATGCTGAGGTCAGTGATATGGAGAATTAAACAGAAACTTATCTCCAACTTTCTCTAACAATGCTTTCGAAAATTTCTGCATTTCGGATCATTTCATAGAATGGCAAATAATATCTGCAGGCAACTACAATTCAGCAGCTTATGGAAATCTGCAAGTTCAATGTTGTTAGTCCATTTTCCCCCTCATTCTCCCTCTCTAAACATGCTGTATGAGCAAGGCTATTGGATCTTGTTACGTGGCCATACCACTAAAGATTAGCATATACAGAGAGTACAGATCTTGTCATATATGCTAAAACTAAGCTGTCTTCATGCCATCATTCCTGTTCCTGTCTTTATTCATCGTTCCAACAAAACAAAACTATATTGACTCAGCTGGTCATTAAAATCATCTCTTGACTTCAATTTCGAATTCAGCTTCAAATACACACCAGTTGTGAAATTAATACCTGTTTTCCGTGTTGGCAGATTCACAAGAGGACATATTATTGATTATTTGAGGGACACAATGAATGATAGTTCCATAAGTAAACTTTCCTTAATCTCATTCTGTGACCGGGCAATTGCAGTTGTTGTTTTGAGCTTATGAAGTCTTGCAGATTGTGAGCAAAAAAAAAAAAAAACGTAGTGAAGGGATTCTATAACGCCGAGCCTTATTTAATCCGTGCCTACAAAGGTGGCATGACTCTGATGACCCCTAGCCTCCTGAACCCTGACCGAAGGATCCTGGGCGTGGCATGGGAGCTAGGTCATAGCCCATCCTCCGGTTCCGTCTTCAACAGGGACCTCGGGCTGTCAACAACAATGCCGACGACCTAGATTCACTTCACACCCTGCCTAATTCCACAAAGACACCTGTCTTGGGACAACTTGATCCCAAGGGCCTCGGGTTATTAAGACGTCAGTATCAACATCAACTTTCAACGTGGGAAGTCAGACCGTTGCCAGGCACGGAAGATAACACAGAAAAAAAACAAACGGAAGAATGCAGAGTGACAACAGGACACTGACACACCTTCCGAGTTTGTAAGTGAACAACTTCCTGTAAGTCCTGACCATGTCCAGTTCAGTACAGCAGCCACTCACCTTCAGACGCCGAGCCGACTGTTGTGTGCGCCGGGTGTCCATGCTGCGCTCGTTGCCGGTCAGCAGCACCACGTAGTTTCGAGCACGTGGGCGGTCGCCGTTCCGGGAGGAGAAGACGGTGCTTCGGACATAATCAAAGGCACGGGCAGTGTCCACACGCCCTCTCCGCGTGCCTCGAATGCGGTCCACTGCGCCGATCACCTGGGGAAGAGGGGCATTGGGAGAGGTGGGAAATATAGCATGTGGTTTGTATGAAATACAGAAATTGCAACAACGGCCACTGACTACTAATAGGAAGAAAGTCTATGGAGAGCTGACAGCAGAAAGTCTTCAGAGAAGAACCCCCCACCCCCACCCCCAACCGACTCCCAAACTCTTTACACTCTATGGGAGCCGGGCTGTATACAGGTCACGGCTTCTGGGTGCCCTTTTGCTGCCAGATGTTTCTCCCGGCACTGCCGAGATGCAGCCCCGCAACTTTCGGATGGGTGGACGTCTCAAGGCCTGCCTTTTACGAAGGATATCTTACCCACATTACCTGTTTTAAGTTGGGAAATTTAAGCATTTTGAAGTTCACTCTTGTTACTCCTCGTCCAGATTCAAGTGGACCTCCTTTCACACACAGATGACCTTACAAATCCCATTGCTCCAACTGGCGAGGACTTGGTCCTGGAACCTAAATTCTTTCAAGCTGCTTACTTCTCATTTTTGTACATGTGAGCTTGCTCCATTCTGCTTTCGTATGGAACAGTTTGTTTCATCAGAATCACTTGTTTTGATGAACCTGGGTGGAGAACAAATCGGATCTCATGCCATTCTATCTGATGATCTCTGGATGATTTTCCCATTCTGAGAGTTCTGCTGTGTATTCTGTCATCCACTCCATCCAGTAAATCCTGTTTCCATGCTCCTGATATCACAGCGGTTCCAGACAATAATTTGTGGCCTCCTGCCATGTAGCACGTCGTTGCTGGAGCTTCTGGTGGCGTGGTGTTTCCTCCGGCAGTGCTAACCGCATGTGCGGTCTCTTCAAGCATTTGATTGTGTTTCCATGGTTACTTCCCTGGGTTGTTGCTGCTGCCTACATGAGCTCAGCATATCTTCCACTATCTGTTTGCCATGACAGAGGGGACACGGAGGGTCTTCTGTTTCCCCCTTTTCACCAGATCTGAATTCGTGGCAGGAGATCAGGTTGAAGCTTTTGTAAGAGGTCCCATGAGTCATATGTCATTCCAGCTGAGGCTTCATTGGAGTGCCTTTTCCTCAGCAGTCCACTGCCTCTGTGGGCCTTGCCGGACTGCCTTCTGTTTTCTCTTGGCTTCCTCTTCTTTCTTGAGCTCCTCTCCTGTCATATCTCTCTCTTTGCTTTCCCTTTTCTTTTTGACATCTCTTCATTTCGGTTGACTCATGCAGAAAGCACTGTTATGTCATTAATGAAGGCTTTGAAAAGGGACATTTAGTATCCATTCCTGAGGTCTGCTAACCTGTATGGCTCATGACAGCTTTCAAGACGACCTCCATTGCAAACACAAACATTACTGGAAAAATTGCACGACCCTTGACATGCTAGCTTCGAAGCTGATCTAGTCTGTTGTGTATTTATTTATGGAGAACTTCATTGAAAAGTCGTGGAAGTACTTTCTAAGCATTTCTTGTATGTTCTTTGGGACATCTCCAAGGCCAGTTACACCATCTAGTGTGGACTGCTCCAGGTTTATTGGCTAGACCAAATAACATCACGTCGAGATCCAGTTTCCCTGTCTTTGCTATCTGGATTGCTTCCCAAGTCATAGTGGCATGTTCTAGACAGCCAGACACGCCTCTGATGCCTCCTTTCCCGGCTGACAAATCCAGGTACTCATTTCCTGTCAAATATTTAGTCAGCCTAGCGGCCATGACAGAGACGAAAAGAGTGATTTTGGTCCAAACTGGTTGATGTCACCCGAGCTTTTGCCCTTTGGGAATGTATATTCTATCAGCTATTACCACTGGTCGCTCATCTTCAAGCTCCTCCATGCTGATCTCATCATTTTGTGGAACCACTTGAGGACATGAAACATTTCTAACTTAGTAGACAGGGCATTCTATTACGTTCAGGCGAAGGTTTGACTCTGGCTTTCTTCACCACTTTCTTTACCTCATCTATATTGGGCGGCTTGTCATTGAACTTTTCATCTGGCACTGCTGGCCGCACTAAGCCCTGTCCTTCAAATGGTCCTTCGCTCTAAAAAAAAAAACGGAATATATTTTCTTGGTATGCTGTTCAAGAGTTTTTGTCCGCTGTGTGTGTTCATGATTTTGGCTGCTCGAATAATTTCCTGGAGAACTGGGAAGGGAATTTTTCTTCTTTCTGTTCCTCTTCTTTTTGCTTTCTTTGCTTTGTGAGGGCACTGTGTTGTACTTCCAGGTCTTCCCAAAGCTTCTACAGCCTTTTTTTCTCATCATCTGAGGCAGCCTTCATTCGTTTCTTGAGATTCCTCTTTCTGTTTCGAATGTTATCTATCTCTCGCTGGCTTCTGGATTTTGAGGGGTGTCTTCACTTTTTGTCGTTTCACCCTATAGGTGGCCCAACAGTACAATGTCCCCAAATGCTGCTGATCTGAGATCCAGTGTGCTCTTTCCTATCAGCGCATCCAGCTTTTGGACTTCCTTTGTTTTGTTTTGTTTTTTTTACTAACTTCTCCATTCCTCTTTTACACTTGTTACTGGCAAATTGAGTTTCTGGCGTGTGACATCGAAACTGTACAAATTCCTCGTCTGAATAATCAGCGTAGACGTCCTTGGCACTGTGGTTTGTATTCTGGCTTTGGTTTTCCAGCGTCTTATTTGCTGGCACAGTGTGTTTATTCATCAGAGTCTACTACATAAACCCCTTTTCGCTTTGTGGATCTTCATGCCGTGCTCAGAGGAGAATTTCCCCCCTTAACAGACACATGGGAAATTCACTGTTTTTAGTCACTAATTGTCTCCTGTGGATTTCCGTAATAATGCTGCTCGGGAAGTTTTGAACTAGGGCAAGTCACAAACAACAATCGTCACGTGCTGCCACTTTCTTCACAGGTAACTGAATCGCAACATATTCCATGTGAATGGTAAATCCAGAGATAATGCTGTGGATTTTGAACACAAACAATAAACGACAATGAACATAAATGTGATGCTCTATTCAAAACATTCAATAAAAAAAGAACAATAATAATAATAACAGTTAAGGACTACACGGCGCGATTTGTCTTTTTAAATATAAAATAAACAATGATTGTAAAGGAAGACATTAATTTGAACAAAGAGCAAACAACGGTCCCTGAAATACTAAATTCAAACGATTATGCAACAATTATTCAGTAATGTTCATATGCTCATGGTGATAATGATGATTATACTGTTATCAGCACGTAAACTCTCTCACACACTCACACAAAATTGACACACACACACAGACACATGCAAGCTAAAACACACACACACACACACACACACACACACACACACACACACACACACACACACAAACTCACAAACACACACACACACACACACACACACACACACACACACACACACACACACACACACTGGCAGCCTCAGCAGGCAGTCAGACCTCGTCCTGGAAGTTGTAACGGTTGAGATGGAACTGCACGGAGGGGCGGGAGGTGAAGGTGAGGGCTGCCACACGGTACTCGCCGCCGTCGATGTTCAGAAGGCCGGCAAAGTCCTTGACGAAGTTCTTCATCCAGCCGAAGATCTGGTCGTTGACCGTGCCGTCCAGCATGAAAACCAGGTCTGTGCCCGTCTCCCGGAACACTAAAGAGACCAGGGGAAAGGGGGGGGGGGGGGAACCACCACTAAAGTTACGAACTTATTTACGAACCTAAACCCTCTATGTAGTCGTCATGAAACGCATTTTTTACTGCTATGAATTTTTTTTTTTTCGCTACGAACAAGTTCGTTTCTCCAAAGAGGGCTTCACAAACCTGGCCCCAGCTGCAGACACAGACTGAAGAGTCATGTTCTGCAGCTTCTGGCTACATGAAGGTCTGGACTGTGCGCAATACCCCCTCTGCTGAAACAATCCTCCAGGCAAAATATTGAAGAAATGAGACGGGGGGGTTGACAGAAATTGATGGACTGACAACATTGCAGAGTGGAGGCAGAAAACATCCGCAGAGACCCAGGCCTTGGCACTCGGCCCACAGGAGTGGAGGAGCCTAGAAAACTGTTCTTCAAAGTGCTGTCCCAATGACGCCCTGCGGAGTTAAGGGAGGAAAAGAGGAAAGACTCCCTCAATGCTTCTGCCTTTACTATATTCATCTCCCGACAAAGATTTCACACACACACAAACACACACACTCACACACACACACACACCGTTCGTTCCTGCTACCTTACCGATCCTTATAACACACACACACACACACACACACACACACACACACACACGTACACACACACACGCGCGCGCGCGCACACACACACACACACACACACACACACACACACACACACACACACACACACACACACACACACACACACACACTACTCCCGCCTTCCTCCACCGATTCACCTTTTTATCAAGGAAACTGGGTGTTCATCTATACCGTACAAAGACACACAGCTACATACCAGGTCTACGGGGGGTAGTCGGCTTTGGAGTTGTTGTTGTCGTCGTTGTTGTCGTTGCTGGAAAAGAAAGAGACGAAAACAAAAAAAATGAGTATCATACTTTTGTCATCTAAAAACCCCGTCTTCCGTTTGCATCCCTGCTAACACACACACATAAGAAAAAGACACAGATAAATATTGATAAATACAATGTTACATACACACAGAGAAACATTCTGACTCATACAGACTGTTGCACACACAGAGATACAGTCCGACTCATACAGACTGTCACATGCACACAGATTTCATTTAACACACAGAGATACATTCTGACTCATACAGACTGTCATTACGCGGGTAAAAATGACCTACACAACCACAACCAAAGGAAAGACACTGTTGTCCATTTAGCGCGTAAGACTTTCGGGAAAAAGATCAACATAAACTGGTGAGTGTTATTACATAGCGTAAATATTTTTTTTCTCTCAAAGTGAAAAACAAACGAACCAACAATTACATGACACTTAACAAAGAAAAATAACTTCACGATGACGTTAAAAAAAACATCCCAGCTTAGTTGATACAATATTTTATGACAGTCTCGCTCATTAGAGACAATGTTTTATAAAATACAAACCCCATTTGTAAAATGTAAGTAAAATCTGTATACCTTATACAGGCTTTTGTGTGTATGTAAGCATGTGCATTTTGTATTCATGTTCCAAACAAACATAGATAAACGCAAGCAAGCATGAACACAGAACACATCTGCATGCACGTGTCATGCCAGCGAATACACAGACATGAGAGAGAGAGAGAGAGAGAGAGAGAGAGAGAGAGAGAGAGAGAGAGAGAGGAGAGATAGACAGACAGACAGACAGACAGACAGATCGACAGATAGACAGACAGACTGACAAAATTAGAGGTCAGATCTCTCTCTCACACACACACACACACACACACACACACACACACACACACACACACACACACACAGGTGCGCGTGAACGCACGCACGCACGCAAGCACACACAAACTGTCCAACACTAAACTCATTCTACAACCTAGCATCGCTCAAAACGCCAGAAAAAGCTCATGCAGATAATCATAACCAGAAATGGCGGAAGTTTTCCGCAGTGATTTGCTCATGACACGATCCTCTATAAAATTGAAATCATTCCTTGTTTGCGGCCATATACTCCGAGCGTACACATGCGCGCTGGTAGTTTGTATCTACAAGCTTTTAAAAAAAAAAAAAATTGTTTACCAAAGATAACCAATAATCATTTCAAATTGGAAAACTGTCATGCAATCACATTAAATTCCATTCCAGGTGTAGTTATAATTCTGATGGAATTAAACATTGTTAGGGGGAGGGGGGGATACTGCAATCAATAAAGCATGCAGTCGTCTAAAACTAAAAAGTCAACAACGGTATGTCTTCTCGACAATAAGTCTTTTGCACGGCTATAATCATTATAAACTGTGAAAAGAAGACAAGACCGATATAGATACGGAGCGATTGAAGGGCGGGAGGGGGGGGGGGGGGGGGGGGAGTTGGCGTGAAGAGGAGGGGAAGGGACCCCAGGAATGCTAGATAAAAGAGGGGGTGCCAGCAGCGAAGTGGGGAGAGACTAACTAGCAGACGTCGGCATAAGGATTTCTTCTTTAGATGCTCACAGGAAACAAAGTCCAATCTAGCAGACGTCGGCATAAGGATTTCTTCTTTAGATGCTCACAGGAAACAAAGTCCAGTCTAGCAGACGTCGGCATAAGGATTTCTTCTTTAGATGCTCACAGGAAACAAAGTTTAGTCTAGCAGACGTCGGCATCAAGATTTCTTCTTCAGACGCTAACATGAAACAGAGTACAGACGTCGGCATCAAGATTTCTTCTTCAGACGCTAACATGAAACAAAGTTCAGATTAGCAGATGTCGGCATAAGTATTCCTTCTTTAGATATTCACAGGAAACAAAGTCTAGTCCAGTCTAGCAGACGCCGGCATAAGGATTCTTCTTTTTTAGATGCTCACAGGAACACAGTCCAGTCAATTGTGCAAGTGCAAGTGCTGTTGGCCGCCATCCATTTTGCTGCAGTGCAGCTTGATGGGCCACACTTCGTGTTTTGCTGCACGGTGAAAGACAGTATTCCTGGGGCCGTGTCCTGCCGTCTGCTCTTCCTATTCACTGCGACAGGTCTGAGAGGGTTGCAGTTTCCTCTGGTATACGTGTCTCTGCTATCTGCTCTTCCTATTCACTGCGACAGGTCTGAGAAGGTTGCAGTTTCCTCTGGTATACGTGTCTCTGCTATCTGCTCTTCCTATTCACTGTGACAGGTCTGAGAAGGTTGCAGTTTCCTCTGGTACATGTTGCGCTGCTAGCTGATCTTCCTACCCACTGTGACAGGTTGAGGGGGCAGCAGTGCAGTTCACTCTCCCGGTACACGTGGATTTGCTGTCTGATCTTCCCAGCCACAGTGACAGTGAGAGGACAGCACTTTCCTCTGGAACATGTGGCTCTGTTGTCTGATCTTCCTATCACTGTGACAGGTTGAGAGGGCAGCAGTTTCCTCTCTTGGTGATTGGCTGTTTTTTATAGACGTTCTCCATCATGTACAAACGGTGACGCAGAGGCTTTCACCTAATGAAGGCCTTCTCATCAAGTCCTGACTTCACAAACTGCTGAGTTTCTTCAGTTTTACATTCATGCTTTTGTTACTTATAATGTTCAAACAACTTTGAAGTCTGCACCAAAATCCATCCAGCACAAACTGTTAATGTCAATGTCCTCTAACGTATTTTGCATGCTACTACATGTATGAATGTGCATGCGTAATGGTACGGAAAAATATCAACCCTTGTTTTTTTCTGTTTTATTATACTTATCCCCATTTCTTTTGAGAAACTGTGCAGAAAGTAAATCGACA
>JADBJO010000183.1:875377-877877 GCA_016801955.1 Conus betulinus | reverse complement strand
GAGTGTGGCTACCCACGTGGCAGAGTAATCCAAAACGGTCACACACGTAATGTTCTCATCCCTAGCTGATGCATTTATACTATAGTGTTCAAGTGCTTTGGCGTGTTCGGGTGATCACTGGAGTCTTTTAGTCAGGGTACGACAACAACAACTCCTCTCCTTAAATTGGGCACACAATTTGCGTTTTCGTTGTCTTAAATGTTGTATGTCCTGCCTGAAGAAGACCAAAGAGGTCCAAACGCGTCACGTTTTGTCTTGTAATTTGTTTGCCTCTTTTGTTCGGTGGTTCAGTAATTTTTCTTTTAAGTTTATTATGGACTGTGGCGTGTCTCTATTTGACGCCAGGAGCACAGACACAATCAGCTGTGTCTCCCTGATGAGTCCGATCCGCGGACGAAAGACCTAGGAGCAGGCAATTCAAATAGATCTGCCTTCGAGAGAGATTACGATGGTTCCCTCATGCAGCTAGTGATGAGTTTTCATATTTACAATATAGTTTTCTTAATTTCATGTTCCCATTTTCTTCATCTTCAACCCCCCCCCCCCCCACCTTAAGTTCAAATCTTTGCCAAGTCATTACTGTGATGGCAGAGGGGTTGTTGGCCTGCGCTTGTTCTTCCCCCACTATTAGATTGTTCGTCTTTGTATTTGTCTGACTTTATTCAAGTTTAAAAGGCTGTGCCAGTCTTGAATAAAAGTTACTCTGAGTTAGGTTTCCTTATGGGAGCAAGAGTTACCCTATTTGTCTATTGCCTATTGTTTACTGTTCCCTGCCTCATTTCATGTTCAATTTCTTTTAAGTTTGTTTCAATTTCCACCTGCAGTCACCTCACTTTGAAATTAAATTTTACTCTCTCATCTGCGTCCCCCCACCACCCTCACCCCGCTTCCCCAATGGGCATTACTCCCCATGCCAATAACTCTGGCTCCCCCTACACAACCAGGTTATCATGTCATGGCCCCAGCACCCAGTCTGCTGGGGGTAGACAATCGTATGTCGTCATGAGGCAACCTTCCACAGGGGTCCCTGCACTGCCGTCGAGTCACTTTGCTGGGGCTCAGTTGTACCCGCCCTGATCCAACATAACGCAGGATACCACCTAGTACTCCCTCTATTGACGACAATAATTACATTGTTCTAGACACTGCGTGGTTGGGTGTCCGCGTCTCCGCGTCGATCCAACAACGGTCCCCAAGAGCTTGCCGATTCTGACGACTTTGACACAATGGGTGCGGACATAGACAATGAATCAGAACTGGCGTTGCTTCGACAGCAAGGCCTCATAATTTGATTCTATCTCTCCCTGTGCGGAAGACGATGGTGAGTTCCATTTTGGTCTGATACTACATGATAGGGCTGTGTTTTATTTATTCTACCATTTTCATATTCTGGCGTCTTCCGGCCTGCAATGTTTGGCAGAAAATTTGAGCGACTTTCTCAATGAATAAACGCCATCTCCGAGCCCACAAGCTTGCAACACAAACACTGCATTACAACGGCCGTTCAGCTTTCACAGTGACTGATACAACCTGCAGTCTGAGCCTTCGTTATGCCATGCAACGTTATGTGGATGGGTGGGTGGAGGAAGGAGGGGTTTCAGCTGGTCTTCATTCTCCTCAAAGAGCGTTCAATCCTGTGAGACGAGATTTGGCTGTTTGTTGAGGTATTAAGACATAAGCCACACATGCCATTGTCTCGCCGTAGGAAATGCACTAAGCGAATTTGTTTTTGTTGGTGAGGGTGTTTACATCTGTTAACCTCAACAGAATGTTCAACTGGCGAACACGAACATCTTGGCCATCCCAACTTGCGCAAAGAATACATAATATGCCCCCCTGTCATATCATAACGGACGGACTTAGGGGTATTCCGGCAGATTCTGTCCTATATTATCATCAACAGATTGTTGCCTCTGTCTGAAGAAATACGAGATAGGGCACAGTCACACAATCTCAGATCCTCCCCAACATAGAACGCAGTATTTGTTTTTCTCCATTCTCGTCTTTTGCACTGAAACAAAACAAATGTCTACTTCAGACCATACTGGGAACCTTGCCCAGAACAGATTCGCTTGATAACATTCTTCCTTCACTGTTTCTTCACCTACCCACCCTTCCCTCCTCTCCCTCCACGCCAACTCAACTCAGCTCACCAGTGATGATGATGGCGGCGTTGGGCACGGTGGGTCGGTCCCCGTTGAAGGGGGTGAACATCTCATCTCGCATCACCCTCAAGGCCTCAGCTGTGTTGGTGGTGCCGAAGTCGTAGGGGATGCGGTCCACTGCGCTGATAATCTGGCGGCTGGTTCTGTAGCGATTCATCTGGAACTGCACCGTCACCTGCAGGAGTGCACAGCGGGTAGGCTGAGTTTGATGGCTCACAAGAACTGGCTGTTGCTGTTGACGTATTATGTGTGTGTGTGTGTGTGTGTGTGTGTGTGTGTGTGTGTGTGTGTGTGTGTGTGTGTGTGTGAGAGAGTGAGAGAGAGAGAGAGAGAGA
>JADBJO010000183.1:842877-872877 GCA_016801955.1 Conus betulinus | reverse complement strand
CAAACGGAGAGAGAGAGAGAGAGAGAGAGAGAGAGAGGAGAGAGAGAGAGAGAGAGAGAGAGAGAGAGAGAGAGAGAGAGAGAGAGAGAGAGAGAGAGGTGGGGGGGGGGGGGCGCAAGAATGGGTGGTGGTACACAAGGAGTGTCTGTATGGGAGGGAGAGGTGGGAATACGCTAGGTCCTTCCTAACGTTCCTTATCTCCGTTAAAGAGTGCGGTATTTTTGGCGAGAGAGAAGTAGCGTAAGCCCACGGTGAACATTTTCCGTGACATTCTTTACATTAACTAGATTATACGCTTCATCCTGCGTGATCATAAAAAAAACACAAACAAACAACAAAAAAAAACCAAAAGCAAACAAACAAACGGAAAAAAAACAAACATGTAAGACACAAGGTGACGTATCTGACTCTCAAACTGAGAAGAAAATTGATGTTATTGATTTTCAATACAAAAAAAAAAAAAAAAAAAAAAAACCTCTCAGTGAAAATCTGACAAAATGTTCAAACTGTCACACACAAAACAGCAGCGTGGGTTTAAATCATTCACCTCAACTGCTCTGTGTCCTTGCGATGACACGCAAGTCCTCTCTCGCCAAAAAGGGTTCAAATCGAGCTGTTAGGTTCATCTTCTGAATCATTACCGAGAACGCATTTACAGGTTTTGACTAAGGAATATACAAACTAAAATTTTTCCGATTTAGTGCTCAAAGGGAGAGTTAGAACATTTGCAGCATCATGATTATACTATAATAGAGAGAGGTTCAGCAAAAGAAAAATGTAAAAAAAGAAAAAAAAAAAAAAAAAAAAAGGCACACGAAAATCCTTATCTAGTATTACAGACAACGGTTCAAAAAATCCCACAGATCATACTAGGTAGTTCTACTATCATTGAAAAAATCAGACTGGGCGACAACACTAAAGAATTTCATGAAACAGTGCACGTACATTGTTACCAAGTCTCAAGCAACTGTTTTGATCCTGTTTTTAAGCAATAATCCCGGCCAGCACATCAGATTTGCTGGATTCTCTATCTCCGTTATTTTTTTTTACTTATAAACATGCCGACACATTATTCATAATGAAAAAAAAAACTGACGCCGGGTGCTAAAGAATTTGCAGTCTGTTTCTTTTATCTTTCTTTTTTTTTCAAACTCATATATGCAATTTACGCATTTCCTATAAAGGGAAACAAACTATAGGTGTTAGCCATTTGCTGTTCCCTACTGATGTTCATGGTCCACTGGTCTGGATGGATGTAGATCCACATGAAATAAAGGATGCAGGTTTGTTTTGAAAATGGATGCTCCGCATGCAGTCATATCACAGATTCATTTGTGTTGAATTTAGTGTATTACTTAATCTTTCGTGTCTTTCTACATGGAAATTACAATTCACCAAATGAGTTTGTACGTCCGGCGTCTCACCGCTTAGAAATGCATTGAACTACAACGAAGAGTGCACAAAGCAAAAGCCTGGACGGAAAGCAAGTATACTGACGGCTGCATGTTACTGTCCTCACCGTGTTCCCACGTGCGAGGGCCGAAAGCATTATGGAGAGGAAACCGAATATGTTGAACCTCAAATGTCCCCTGAGACATGGCAACGAAAAAAAACTGACAGACAAACAAGACACATGTTTTTCACCAAACCACAGCAGGTAACCCTGGCCACCACCATGTGGCCCCACAGTGATCGGGGTACACATGTACATACGACAGTGTGAGTAACTTTAGGCAAACACAGCATACACTCTCTGGCACCCAGCAGCTGTCAACAGAGAAAAGAAATGGTTAGATACACACTTAAGACAGAACACCGTAAGAAGGAAAATACGCTTCTCTCTGAACTCCAGATTACGCAGAGGAAGAGGCAGAAGGAAGAAAACAGTCCAATTAGCGATGTAGGCTTCAGATCACGTATAGTTCCGTCAAGCAGTCAGGTGAATTAGTTATGAAATATAAACAGTGTTAAAAAAAAACGGTTACGTTATCATGTACTTCAATTTGACGATATCTAATCCACTGTCACCCGGTACCTTCTAAGAAGTTGGTATAGTTTCTGTTAAAACATCACAGAATACGTCATTCATCATCAGGAGTGGCAACAAAGTAGGCCTACAAAAATTCCATTCACAATGGCTAAATATCCGAGAAAAAAAACAACAAAAAGAAATCGATCAAGCAGAATTATACGGAAAATTTACAGTACTGAAATGAATTCAAAAAGAAACATATATGAAAATTATACGGAAAAATTACAGTACTATGAAATGAATTCAAAAAGAAACATATATGAAGCTAAGATATTTTTTAAAATTAACTAGATTAAAATAATTTTGCCAGGCATATTTCACTACCGTTAATATACTAACATGACCTAAAAATGCACATTTGCATACCGAAGGATAACAGCTGCTATTACTATTTGATGCGACTAAGCATTGCCCACAGTTGATATAATTTTTTTTTACCACAACAACAACGACTACAGTTGAATATATGGTTGATAACATGATTCTAAAAGTCTTGACAATCTAGAGATACTGATGACATCCAGACCAAGCATCCTTTGAATATCTTTGGTGACTCCGGATTTGGTCAGATTGCTTGAAAACTGTTTCGTACTCTCAGATGGTCAACTCAGTTTTATCTTTAAAAGTGAGTATCTTTAGTTCCATCTTTTGAGAAAAAAATATCTTCCATAAATGAACTTCAAAGACTGAACAACGGTTTTAATAGGAAACGTTCTGAATCAGACAAAGAAGATTCGACAGACTGAAAATGTAAAATGTATTACGAACCTGATAAATTCGACCCATACGTTACAAATGAGATTTGATACAACATTTCTTTCTTCATGGACACAAAACATATTCAGGGGATGCTCATGGCAAGATAAGCTATAACACTAAACTTATATGTTGATGATTACAAGTACGGTATGGTATCATACCTGTGCAAAAAGAAGCAAAGACCTCATCTCTGAGAGACCTGAGTTCACTGAACTCCTGCACAGCAAAGCGGTTTCTCGTCCACTGGCCTGCTGGCAATGCCGTCCAACTCGGTGGTGTCAGTCAGTCCGATACCAATGGCGTAGATGTGGATTCCTTCTTCTCGGGCTTCCTCTGCTTCAGGAATGGTTCTGCGTGAATTGATGTTGGACACCCCGTCTGTCACCACGATGGCGATGTTGGGAACATTCCCACGGTCACCGTTAATGGGGATAAACATTTTGGCTCTCATAGTCTTGAGGGCGTCAGCCGTGTTGGTACTGCCGTAACGGTAAGGGATGTTGTCCACAGCATTAAATACGTCTGCCTTGGTGGCGTACCTGTTCAGATGGAACTCGATGGTGTCCGCTGTGCTGTAGGTGACCACACCTACACGGATATTTCCATTGTCGATGTCAGCTTTGTAGAGGAAGTCCTTGATGAAGTCTTTCATCAGTTCGAAGTTGACTCTTGTCACACTGGTGGAGAGTCCAGCACAAACACCAGGTCCACTTTGGCGGCAGCACAATCTGCAAGTGTGGATCACATCAGGCTGAAATCTCCATTCCATACCAGGAACACTCAAACCCTCTGAAATAAGTGGGGGGAACAGGGCACGATTTAAACAATGTCACAGGTCAAAATGCAACATGCACGTGTGCGTATGTGCATCCATGTGCATGTGTGTGTGTGTGTGTGTGTGTGTGTGTGTGTGTGTGTGTGTGTGTGTGTGTGTGTGTGTGTGTGTGTGTGTTGAGTGAGAGAGAGAAAACAGAGGGCGTGAGAGAGAGAGAGAGAGAGAGAGAGAGAGAGAGAGAGAGAGACAGACAGACAGACAGACAGACAGACAGACAGACAGACAGACAGACAGACAGACAGACAGACAGACAGACAGAGTCAGAGATGCAGACAGAGATGCAAAAGAGGATTTTTTCCCTCTATTTTTCCTCAAGAGCCACAGGTAGTAAAAGGCCACGCACCTAATCGATCCTCTTTCCATGTAAATAAAATCATGGGTTGAAGGCTTTTCTGCTGTCTGTAGTATGCATCTTAACCATCACTGCCTGTTGCGAACCTCAGTCTGCGGTTAGTTGTGGGCGGAGTGAAGAGAAAAGAGGAGAGGTGTTCAAGCTCGGAACAGGCTTGAGAGGCTAGATGACATTGCGAGGAGGAAGACACACACTGTGATTGTCGCTTGCTATGCACAATACGAACGGATTTTGTAACAGTCTGTTAAGGAGATGCGTCAGATTGGTTTCAGGAACGTGTAAACAAGAATGCGTCGTGCTCCGAGTATTAAAGCAACATCTGACTGTGAAACGTGCACCAAAAAATCACAGTGTAGATGTATACATCTGTGTCTGTACGCGCCTAACCAACTTTAGTCTCTGCTTATGGTTATCTAGGTGGGTTAAGGTTCTCTTATTAGAGTGTTCACCTAATACAGTGCTTACTTGTCTAGGTAGGCATAAATGTGATAATTTGGCACGTCAGATACTTACATTTATATTTTAAATATCTAGGTAAGAAAAAAATGTAATATTTGACACAACGTCAAATACTTACATCTGTATTTTATTTATCTAGGTAAGAAAATTGTGATAACTTGACACAACATCAAACACTTACATTTGTATTTTACTTATCTAAGTAAGAATAAATGTGGACATTTGACACAACGTCAAATTTATGCCTACCAAGGTAAGTCAGCATCATCTTGTTACAGTATGCAATTGATAAAAGCAAACTGTTGTAAAATGACACAGCCTCGTCACACGACATACTATGTAACAACTCAATGAAATTCTTATTTCACAACGCGAATCACTTTGTCTCGATACACTACAAGGTAAAACAACCGGCAAAACACTCACCTGGTTTCGGAGGCAGGGTAACGGGTGGCAGGGTGGGCACTGCACACAGAAAGGAACGCTTTCACTGACATCCTCTTCACAGACAACTGCAGCGTGCTTTCAAAACACGTCATGTCAGCATGTTAAACAGAAAAAAGTTTGGCTGTATACTTTTTAAGCCATCATTTTCGTGTAAAAACTCCAAACTCGATCGATTTTATTTCTGGAAAGAATTTGCCTTTCATGCCATACAAAATGAGGCACTGCAATTTTGCTGATACACAAAAAATTACCTCTGTGAAGACATCGGCAGCTAGACAGCGAAGAGATATGCTATTCAGCATGCAAAGAAACACAACATGATGCATAGGAGTAGGTCTATGCACTATGAAACAATGTACAGTTGTTGCTAATCTATGAACAGTGGGCACGTTCTGATAAATACCTTTTGGTTTGTTTGGTAGCCTGGAGAGAAATCACACAATGGATTAAAGAAACAGAGTAAGCAGAGAAACACACACACACACACACACACACACACACACACACACACACACACACACACACACACACACACACATGCGCGTGAGCGCATGCGCGCGAACGCACACACACACACACACACACACACACACACACATACATGCACGCATGTGGGCTAAGCAGAGAAACACACACACACATACACACATGCGCGCACGCTTATGTACATACACATATACATTGAGACAGACCGACAAACAGACAGACAAGCAGATATAGACAGACTGACAGACAGAGACAGAGACAGAAACAGAAAGACACACACAGGCCTCGGGATAGACAGGGAAAGCAAAAAGTGAGCACTGATATATCTGACTATGTCACAGAGAAAAAAAAAAGCTAATGATGACCAGGTATAGATGCAATCATACCTAACACCTTGATGCGGGAGTTCCCGCCTACCTGTCATACGTATCTCTCATCACTAGTGGCTGAGAAACTGACCATTGCAGCCTTTTCAGTCGAGAGCCTCGTCCAGCTCTTCAAGCACTTCAGTTAACCGTTTCTTTCTCTGATTTAAAAACACTTAATGCCTTAATGTGCTTGAACAAAGCTGTTTGCAGCGCCTACTCTGGCAGAGCTCAACATCCAAGAAAAGACGGACCGAGGGTGAAATGAACGTAATCTCAGTCCAGAATTAAGAGTCGCGCATAAACGTCTGCATGGATATTTGCCACAAGCAAGACACAGACATTGCAGACAAGGTGAAGCCTGTATGGTGTACACAGACATGATTTATTTACCCATCAAATCTTATGAGGCTGACATGTACCCAAGAATAGTTTAATCAAGAGAAATAAGTCATCTAATCCAAAGAAATGCATTATTTAATTAGTCAAAAGAACTTTTTTCCCCATCCCATCTTCTGCGCCACTCCAATGGCATTGCCCCATGCGACTCCTTCCGGCTCCCCGTCCACAGTCACACCCTTGCATGTTACATAGCCGGCAATCCACGGAGACAGTGAATGTCAATCCATCGTGAGACAACCCACCATGTCACTTCGGAGCTGTTCAGTGCTGCCTGTTTTGGCCAACATACCCAGGACATTATCCACTGACGACAACAATTGTTTAGTCGTGGAGCCAGCGCCAGTGAGCGTCTCTTTTCGGAGGGCGTCACTACGTCCGTACAACGACAGTCCCATGAATTTGCCAACATCAGAGACCTCCACATGAACTCACAAAGGGCGTTGACGAAATCGAAACTGAGGTCACCGAGACAGTAAGGAATGAAAGGCCCGCAGTATTTGAGACCTTTTTCTTTTCAAATGCTAATCGATGAGGATGGTGATAATGAAGATGACGCTATGGAGTTCCTTTGCGGTCTGAGACTGCACAAAGGGTTATGTCATGCGTATTTCCTCAAATCAAGCGTCAACCAGGCCCGAGAGACAGAGAAACCTGCGGTGTTGTCTAGAACATTTGAAGAACACTCTCAAAGTGCATTCATTAAGTAAATGAAACGGAATTGTGTCGATGCAGTTTTCCCAATGAACCCACAGCAAATTTAACGCCGAGTACGAGCTATTCATGGGTCGAAAAGTCCCTCAAATGTAAACAGCTCTGATGGGGCTTGAACCGACGACCTGCCAGTCAGAGATCCTTGATTTGGACAACTGCTCCACGGCGGCTGATTTTTGATCAAAAGAACGTGTACGATGTTATCTTTTGCGGGTATAAAAAATGATTGACATCTCATTAAAACTATTAGAAATTTATAACATTTAACTTCAAATAAAAATATTATAAAGTACGTACATACAAAATACAGACAGATTAAAAATACTCACAAAATCAAATTCGCATACATTTATGATGAAAAAAACAACTCACTTGGACAAAAAGCAGAGAAGACCTGATCTCTGAGAGACCTGAGTTCACTGAACTCCTGCACAGCAAAGCGGTTCTGTTCCACTGGCTTGCTGGCAATGCCGTCCAACTCGGTGGTGTCAGTTAGTCCGATACCAATGGCGTAGATGTGGATTCCTTCTTCTCGGGCCTGCTCCGCTTCAGGAATGGTTCTGCGTGAATTGATGTTGGACACCCCGTCTGTCACTACGATGGCGATGTTGGGAACGTCGTAACGGTCACCGTTAACAGGGATAAACATTTCAGCCCTCATAGTCTTGAGAGCGTCAGCTGTGTTGGTACTGCCGTAACGGTAAGGGATGTTGTCTACTGCATCAAATACGTCTGCCTTGGTGGCGTATCTGTTCAGATGAAACTCGATGACGTCTTCAGAGCTGTACGTGACGACACCCACACGGACGTTGCCTCTGTCGATGTCAGCAATGTAGAGGAAGTCTTTGACAAAATCTTTCATCAGCTGGAAGTTGGGTTCTGTCACACTGGTGGAGGCGTCCAGCACAAACACCAGGTCCACCTCCGCTTCATCACAACCTGAAGAGGGTTAGAGTTGATATTAATAAGACTCTGTGTGAGGGTTGCTGTTTTCTAACGCAAGGTATGCAAGATATGTTGAAGACGACTACTAATGAACAACATTTATAAGAGACCCAATCACAGTGCAGTCTTCCACTGATGGCCCTATGACGACCTGACATGTGAGTCTGAGATACTGATGGAATAATCAACAAAAGCAACACAGGGAACCAACGGTAGTGGAAGGGAAGGTAAGAATAGTGCGGATCAAGATTACAACACAACTGTTTAACAGCAAAGGTTTGAATGCTAAAAGACAGAACATATCCCTAAAACCTGTTAGATGTTCCAAACATCAAGCAATCATGAAACTTAGTGTACACTGAAACTCTACAATTTCTATTAACATTTAAAATGTTGCAGTTTGTTGTGCGTTAGCTTTTCATCATTCGTATTTCCTGAGGAAGAAACAGCTACAAAAAAATATATCGTAAATGGTATCTCTTACACAACATTGCGTGAATATTTGACTGTATACTAAATGTCTAGTTTTCATCCCATTATAGCATAGAACAAACCTTTGACGACTGGAGGCAGAGTGATGGGACGCTGAGTCGTCACTGAAAACAAAAATTGAGAAAGAATGATTTAATCTCCACATGCTGGGTGTCAAAAACAACAACAAAAATTACCCGAATGAAGCAGAGTGAAAGCATATTTTAAAAATTATTTATGTGTATTTGAACTTCAGGAATCAAAGAAACCTTCTACTGGAAAACAATAACCTTAGCATCAGATCTCAAGATTAGCGAATACTTTACATAATTCATCTTCATTTGAATTTCAGGAACCAAAGAAGCCTTCTACTCGAAAACAGTAACTGTAACAACAAATCTCGAGATAGTGAAAACTTTACATAATTCATTTCTCTCTTCTGAATGCTCTATGTTATTCGTTTCATTCTACAAGAAACCAGCCATCTAACTCAAACGTGTGGTGAAGTCGTTCCGTAATCTATCTAATTCTGGTTACAAATCTTACGATGAGTTTATTGGCAAGCTCACACATAATCTATATACTGAGTGAAATTATACTGACGATCAACCAAGTTCATAAAATTCAACCAGAAGATATACTGACATTAACGATGTAATCAAGCAGATAAAACCTTATATTCACTTAGTAATATGAATACGAGACAGATTTTGCGTGCGCGAGCCCTACACCCCCAAACACACACACACAAAAAACGCGTGCGCGCACATTTGTGTAAAAGCTGTAAGACGTTATTCACAAGACAGACAGAAAACTGGCCTTCCATCGCATATGCATGCATGCATGCACCACACTTATTAAAAGTCTTATGTGGATAAAAAACTGCATACATACTTGGACAGAAAGCAGCGAAGACCTGATCTCTGAGAGATCTGAGTTCACTGAACTCCTGCACAGCAAAGCGGTTCTGCTCCACTGGCCTGCTGGCAATGCCGTCCAACTCGGTGGTGTCAGTTAGTCCGATACCAATGGCGTAGATGTGGATACCTGCTCCTCGGGCTTCCTCTGCTTCAGGAATGGTTCTGCGTGAATGATGTTGGACACCCCGTCTGTCACCACGATGGCGATGTTGGGAACATACTCGCGGTCCCCGTTAACTGGAGTAAACATGTCTGTCCTCATGGTGTTGAGGGCGTCAGCTGTGTTGGTACTGCCGTAACGGTAAGGGATGTTATCCACAGCATTAAAGACTTCTGCCTTGCTGCTATACTGTTCAGGTAAAATTCAACATTGTCCTCCGTGCTGTAGGTGACAACACCGACACGGACGTTGCCACTGTCAATGTCAGCGATGAAGAGGAAGTCCTTGATGAAGTCCTTCATCAGTTGGAAGTTGGGTTCCGTCACACTGGTGGAGGAGTCCAGCACAAACACCAGGTCTATCTCTGCCTCGTCACATCCTGCATAACATCAGAACCGACAGAGAGGCGATTGGTATATACATATACATATATATATATATATATATATATATATATATATATATATATATATATATATATATATATATATATATATATATATGTGTGTGTGTGTGTGTGTGTGTGTGTGTGTGTGTGTGTGTGTGTGTGTGTGTGTGTGTGTGTGTGTGCGTGTGTTGCGTGTGTGCGTGTGTATTTGAATATGAAAAAGAACCACAGATAAGTGCCGATAATGCTTTTATGAATGTATAAATTCTAGTCTAAAAACGAAATACAAATATTCCATAAATATACACTGTGTGTGTGTGTGTGTGTGTGTGTGTGTGTGTGTGTGTGTGCGCCTGCGCGCGCGCGCGCGCGCGCGCGTGTGTGTGTGTGTGTGTGTAAGTACACACACTACACACACACACTTCCAGTCAGTGTGTGTGTGTGTGTAGTGTGTGTACGTATGTGTGTGTGTGTGAGCCGATCAAACAAATGGCTCCTCATCGAGGTTCGGAAGGTTTTTCGACGGGAGCAAAAGCAGGGTTAGCCTGCGATATGAAGTCACCGTGAGAGTGGGGGATGACACTCAGCCTGACAGATTGGTCAGACGAGGGAGCGGACAGATATGCCAGAACACCAGCTAGCTGTGTCGGTCACAGGATCCCTTCAGCCCTGGATCATGATGCTGACCCGACTGTAACTGTTGTACGGTGTGGTATACAGGTTGCAACAATTTTGCATGAAAAAAAGAGCAAAATTAATATCAACAAAACAATTCAGAAAAAAGTGCTTGTACCAATGCCAATGTGAATTCTGAACAAAAAGAAATTTGAATTCTGAACAAAAAGAAATTCAAAGAAATAGTACACAAAAAAATCATCAAATTTTCTCAAGGCACGTTTAGGTTACGCGTAAGCGCCCTTTCTGTTTAAGAGGGAAAACGGGACTTTTCTCCTACATCTGCTGTGTCTTCTTTATTTTTGTTGCTCGTTTTTTCTGCAACACCTGGTAAAATCTAGTACACATGTACATGCGGACATTTTGCTGATCAGTTCACCATCCTTATTTAACAGCATTTATCTTTTTCTGTCTGTCTAGGTACAAAAAAAAAAAAAGTTGACAAACCTTTGACAACTGGCGGCAGGGTAATTGGCGGTAACGTCGTCACTGAAAACAGAAAGTCAGAAGACACACACTGTTAGTCAACTTGTGTTTTTAATTGAACACACACACACACACACACACACACACACACACACACGCACGCACACACGCACGCGCGCACACACACACACACACACACACACACATACACACACACACACACAATCACGCACGCACGCACACACACACTTTGCACACACACACACACACACACACACACACACACACACACACACACACTCACGCACGCACGCACACACTTTGCACATACACACACACACACACACACACACACACACACACACACACACACACACACACACACACACACACACCATTCATACATGAATGGAAAAAAGAGGGCGTTGGGATATAAGGATAAAATCCTTCACAAGCAGCATCTGGGGACCGCTATATATCTGACCTGAAAACAGACCCTTTCATGTCCCCTGTCGAGAGGTCTTTCATCTGCAGATTCGGACCTCTCAGTGGGGCTCGTCTGATAGTGATAGTCCTTCCTTGGTATCCTCAAATGGAGAAAGAGCATCTATAATTTTGTGGTATCCTCATCATCCAGGATTCAAACCCAGAATCCAGCGGTACCCCAAAACAGCCAGAGAAGGGTAGAAGAGTAAAATGAGAAGCACTGTCGGAAAATATATCGCCTCAAAACTAAAATCGTAAAATTGTACTCCACGTGGGGGGGGTATGGGAGTTGGGGTGGGGGGGGTTTGGGGGGAAGTGGAATGACAAAAAGTGGGTTTAAGTGGTCGAATGAAGGAAAAGTTGGCTGACTCATTTCCTCTACTTCAGTTCCTCGTGCAGCAAAACTCAACAGGCACCCAAGTGATCCTCCAGCAATTGTCGGACTTTTTGTCATCTGTTTACGGCCTCGGTGTCGACGCAAATAGTGTCCTGATTTGGGTTCTATTCAACACTTAATCTGGAGACTAAAGAAATGGAAGTCTATAAATGTTCAGTGGTGGCAGGACAGGCGCTATCTTTTGTTGACATGCCCATGCAGCCAAATACCGATATATTTCGATTATTTAAGTACTATATGATGAAGAATCAGGAAAATAGGATTGATTGTCGTGTGCCATTTTTGCCATCGGGTGGGCATAGCTAGATAACCAGTGTGCTCCATTCTGATTTACAAATGCTTTCTGACTCTGCACATCACTTTGCATGATACATAATGATGTCCATGTCATAAACAGCGACTTAATGTGGTTCTTTCATAAAGCGATGTCTGTGGCTGTCGTATGGATTGTTCAATATTGGCAAAAATTACTATCACTCTCTGGCAGATGACTGAAAAAAAAAAGCTTGCCTGACACGAAGATCATAGCATTCACTACAGTCACACGCAACGCCTGTTTAAGACAGCAAGGAGTTTTCTTTAATTAAGCATTTGCATCATTTCCAAAAGCCGTAAAACCTTAGAGGTCTGATCATTTATCAACTTTCTCCTGCCTGAAAAAAACAACCAGCTTACTACTTCATATCTACTTAAATATCACCAACTCAAGAAATCATTCACCAAAAGGTTAAAAATCTGTCTCTGTATATGTATTTCTGTCTGTCTGTCTGTCTGTCTGTCTCTCTCTCTATATATGTATGAATATATAACTATCTAAACATACACCTACTTGGACAGAAAGCAGCGAAGACCTGATCTCTGAGCGTTCTGAGTTCACTGAACTCCTGCACAGCAAAGCGGTTCTGCTCCACTGGCTTGCTGGCAATGCCGTCCAACTCGGTGGTGTCAGTCAGTCCGATACCAATGGCGTAGATGTGGATACCTGCTCCTCGGGCTTCCTCTGCTTCAGGAATGGTTCTGCGTGAATTGATGTTGGACACCCCGTCTGTCACCACGATGGCGATGTTGGGAACGTTGTTACGGTCACCGTTGAATTGGCTGAACATTTCCGTCCTCATGGTGTTGAGGGCGTCAGCTGTGTTGGTACTGCCGTAACGGTAAGGGATGTTGTCCACACAGCATCAAACACTTCTGCCTTGCTGGTGTATCTGTTAAGGTGGAACTCAACGTAGTCCTCCGTGCTGTAAATGACCACACCCACTCGAACGTTACCGTTGTCGATGTCAGCGATGAAGAGGAAGTCCTTGACGAAGTCTTTCATCAGCTGGAAGTTGGTTCCGTCACACTGGTGGAGGAGTCCAGCACAAACACCAAGTCCACCTCAGCTTCGTCACATCCTGCATGACACCAGTACATGCAACTCTAACCATTGATTCTTCTGGATACGGAATATTCCGCAAATTCATCCAGCTCACAAACCTTCACCTGATAGCAATGGCATTTTGTCACCTTATGTAGAAAAGTTAAA
Organism: Conus betulinus; assembly: GCA_016801955.1. Lineage (NCBI taxonomy): Eukaryota > Metazoa > Mollusca > Gastropoda > Neogastropoda > Conidae > Conus > Conus betulinus. The sequence continues at coordinate 859,633 of JADBJO010000183.1, read as the reverse complement.
GAACTGAGCGTGATTGAAAACATACTGACATCCTGTTCACAATACTAATGACATTTGTAATTCTCTCCTAAGCATTTTGTTGCAATTATGATAAGATAGACCAGTGCCTTACATCAACTCATTGTAAGCATGCTACAGCGTTGAACACAAGACTGAAGCTTATGGACACGTGCTACTTTATATTAACTGATAGAGCGAGGATGAAGCAACATTGGACACATTATCTTAGGAACTTAGAGACATGACACAATCGCCAAAATGTGTCTAATGTTGTACTTCTGGTTTGTGCTAAGAGGACACCATATGCTTGTTATATGCATTCCGGTCAAACTGAATGCTTGGTGTCTTTAACGCAGTTATTGCTATGGCATATTAACTACGTACCTTTAACGACTGGAGGTAAAGTAATTGGGGGCAGGGTAGTCTCTGAAAATAGAAATATTGTCATATATGTTTTCCATGAAACAAATAGTCTCAAAAATGAAACACAGAGCATAGCATAACAATATCATATGATTATCTGACAGACGCTACACAGAGGTAGTGGTTTCTAAAATATTAGCTTTGAGATTATAAGAAATGACTCAAGGTCTGAAAGTGGCATTTTACACACACACACACACACACACACACACACACACACACACACACACACACACACACACACACACACACACACACACACACACACACACACACACACACACGGACTGATAGTTGAATAGATAGACAGATAGATAAATAGATAGACAGACAGACAAATAGACAGATTGATTGACAGATACAGATAGACAGAAATATAGATATGTCTAAAACAATGACGTCAGTCACGATACTCTAAGTAAGACGAAAAGTCGTACAGAACAAACCTATTTCATAAACTTCCAATCACTGCAAACGGAAGTATTCTAAAGATGGTTTTACCTTCGAATTTCATGTAAAACGTGCTCACTGACCTACATGAAACAAAGCGTGTAATGATGTGCCAAACAAAATCAAGAACATAAAACATACTGTATATTCACATTTAATACAAATGACATAAGGTATGTGTAAGACGACACGTACGCGGACAGAAAGCAGCGAAGACTTGGTCTCTGAGAGACCTGAGTTCACTGAACTCCTGCACAGCAAAGCGGTTCTGCTCCACTGGCTTGCTGGCAATGCCGTCCAACTCGGTGGTGTCAGTCAGTCCGATACCAATGGCGTAGATGTGGATGCCTGCTGCTCGGGCTTCCTCTGCTTCAGGAATGGTTCTGCGTGAATTGATGTTGGACACCCCGTCTGTCACCACGATGGCGATGTTGGGAACGTTGTTACGGTCACCGTTGAATCGGCTGAACATTTCCGTCCTCATGGTGTTGAGGGCATCAGCTGTGTTGGTACTGCCGTAACGTAAGGGATGTTGTCCACAGCATCAAACACTTCCACCTTGCTGGTGTATCTGTTAAGGTGGAACTCAATGGTGTCCTCTGAGCTGTATGTCACAACACCTACACGGACATTACCGTTGTCAATGTCAGCAATGAAGAGGAAGTCTTTGACAAAGTCTTTCATCAGCTGGAAGTTGGGTTCTGTCACACTGGTAGAGGCATCCAGCACAAACACCAGGTCAATCTCTGCCTTGTCGCATCCTGAACAACACCAGTGCAGACGAGTATCAAAATATGAACTTGCAGAACATGTCCAACATTATGGTAATGTGTGTTAGATCTTGTACACAGCTCAGTTTTCTTCAGTATTTGGCTACATCATTGTTTCGTCTAAATGTAAAGAAGATAAAGAACAGACCATCACTCAGAAGGATACTGGCATTCTTCTTTACTTTATTAATAAAAAGATCATGCAGTCACGTCTCAAGATCATTATAAACAAAGCTGTTTGTGGTCATTTCATTCACTTTATCAGTAACAACATCATACAATCATGAGTTAAAGTCGTGATATACTATCCTATAGTTTCTTAGCGGTCATTTAATTCACCTTAACGACAACAGAATTATACAATAATCGTGTTCCGCTCATTATAAACTTAGCTGCACTTTATAGGTTATATTTTTCATTGTTATGTAGATCATTAACATTGATTCCTGCGTTTACTCATTTTGTGAGCTTGAAGAAGTAAAACTGAACGTGTCCTTGAAGCAGAATGCAGATACAATGTAGCCACCACCACTTTTTCTAATTTAATGCTTCCATTGTGCTTTGTGTGGACGCTATAAACATTATGGTCTTTTGCACTCTGTATACATGTGAATTACAGCTACTACAATACTGCTCTGTGGAATTAATCCATACCTTCAATAACTGGAGGTAAGGTGATTGGTGCCAAGGTAGTCTCTGGAAACAGAAATATTGCCAAGTGTACTGAATCTGAAACTAATAGGTCTGAAAAATGAATTAAGAACACCACATCATCTCCATATGACTTAGTTGTGCCTAATGGATTCTCGAATGAACTATTACTCACGAAAGTGTTAAGTTAAACATTAAAGACAGATAAAGGGTGGTATGTAGTAAGAATCGTATATCTTTCTTAATTAAAACGTCACAACATTCACCAGCCACCGTGGCTAAGTGGCCAGCGCCGCGTACTCCCGTCTGGGAGGCCATGGATTTGATTCCCATCAGTCATGTGGGATATTTCTGTCCCGACCGGCTTCTACCCGAGGCTCAGTTTGCTACGGGCTCAACTGGGAAGACTGGGACCACACAGTCGAGTTTTATCTGCTTAGTGGATGCGTCTCTGAGAATGTTGTTCAAATTTCCCGAGCAACACTGCAGGCGCTCTGTCTCTTAGGCCTGTTTCACACTGGGATATATTATGAAAGTAAGCATAGAGTACAGCCCTGTCATGCGGTCTCAGATCGGAATGGAAATCCGTAGCATTCATCATCCTCATTCTCATCGATCAGCATAAGAAAGTCCCAAATTCTACGGCCCTTCATGCCCTGCTCTCATGGCGTCCTCGGTATGATGTCCTCTCCACGTCTGTGGATTTGGTTTGAGTCCGTTGGGGTCACAGGTATCGGTAAGTCCATGTAGACTGTAGCTGGTCGGATGTTGGGGCGCCCTCCGAAGAGAGAGCGTACACACGCCAGCTCCGTAACTAAGCAATTATTTTCGTCAGTAGGGTCTTAGTAGGTGTTGTTCTGCATATGATGGATCAGAACAGGCACCAATGAACACCACTGAAGTGAACTGACAGCAGCGCAGTGTCTCCTCCAGTGGGTTGCCTCTTGACGGCTTGACATTGACTGATCCCTGTGGATAGACTGATCCCTGTGGATAGCCAGTGCCGTGGCTACGGCAGGCGGGATCAGCCTGCATCTGTGAATGGGGGGTCGGAATAAACGGCATGGGTGTAATGCCACTGAGGTGGCACAGAAGATGGGGCAGCAACAAAAAAAAAAAAAAAGAATGAAAAGAAACAAACCACCAAAAAGGCAAAACATTCATACATACGAGGACAAAAAGCAGCGAAGACTTGATCTCTGAGAGACCTGAGTTCACTGAACTCCTGCACAGCAAAGCGGTTCTGCTCCACTGGCTTGCTGGCAATGCCGTCCAACTCGGTGGTGTCAGTCAGTCCGATACCAATGGCGTAGATGTGGATGCCTGCTGCTCGGGCTTCCTCTGCTTCAGGAATGGTTCTGCGTGAATGATGTTGGACACCCCGTCTGTCACCACGATGGCGATGTTGGGAACGTTGTTACGGTCACCGTTGAATTGGCTGAACATTTCCGTCCTCATGGTGTTGAGGGCGTCAGCTGTGTTGGTACTGCCGTAACGGTAAGGGATGTTGTCCACAGCATCAAACACTTCCACCTTGCTGGTGTATCTGTTAAGGTGGAACTCAATGGTGTCCTCTGAGCTGTATGTCACAACACCTACACGGACATTACCGTTGTCAATGTCAGCAATGAAGAGGAAGTCTTTGACGAAGTCTTTCATCAGCTGGAAGTTGGGTTCTGTCACACTGGTGGAGGCATCCAGCACAAACACCAGGTCAATCTCTGCCTTGTCACATCCTGAACAACACCGGTACAGACGAGTATAAAAAAATATGAACTTGCAGAACATGTCCAACATTATGGTAATGTGTGTTAGATCTTGTACACAGCTCAGTTTTCTTCAGTATTTGGCTATATCATGGGTACGTCCCATGGTCACGTGATCTAAATCGAGAGTTCGGTCAATCAGCAACAGCATCGCTGAAGAAGATGGCCGAATGGCTGTCGAAAGTTAGGAGCGAGTAGTGCATTTTCTTTTGTTGGGAGACTAAGTCTAACTTCAGGCAGCAATATGGCTATATCATTGTTTCGTCTACATGTAAAGAAGATGAAGAACAGACCATCACTCAGAAGGATACTGGCATTCTCATTCACCTTATTAATAATAAGATCATGCAGTCATGTCTCAAGGTCATTATAAACAAAGCTGTTTGTTGTTATTTCATTCACTTTATTAGTACCAACATCATACAATCATGAGTTAAAGTCGTGATATACTATCCTATAGTTTCTTAGCGGTCATTTAATTCACCTTAACGACAACAGAATTATACAATAATCGTGTTCCGCTCATTATAAACTTTAGCTGCACTTTATAGGCATATTTTCATTGTTATGTAGATTATTAACATTGATTCCTTGCGTTTACTCATTTTGTGAGCTTGAAGAAGTAAAAACTGAACGTGTCCTTGAAGCAGAATGCAAATACAATGTAGATACCACCACTTTTCTAATTTAATGCTTCCATTGTGCTTTGTGTGGATACTATAAACATTATGGTCTTTTGCACTCTGTATACATGTGAATATTACAGCTACTACAATACTGCTCTGTGGAATTAATCCATACCTTCAATAACTGGAGGTAAGGTGATTGGTGCCAAGGTAGTCTCTGGAAACAGAAATATTGCCAAGTGTACTGAATCTGAACCTAGTAGGTCTGTAAAATGAAATAGAACACCACATCATCTCCATATGACTTAGTTGTGCCTAATGGATTCTCGAACGAAATATTTCTCACGAAAGTGTTAAGTTAAACATTAAAGACAGATAAAGGGTGGTATGTAGTAAGAATCGTATATCTTTCTTAATTAAAACGTCACAACATTCACCAGCCACCGTGGCTAAGTGGTCAGCGTTGCGTACTCCCGTCTGGGAGGCCATGGATTTGATTCCCATCAGTCATGTGGGATATTTCTGTCCCGACCGGCTTTCTACCCGAGGGCTCAGTTTGCTACGGGCTCAACTGGGAAGACTGGGACCACACAGTCGAGTTTTATCTGCTTAGTGGATGCGTCTCTGAGAGTGTTGTTCAAACGTTTTGACCAACACTACAGGTGTCTATCTCTCAGGCCTGTTTCACACTGGGATATATTATGAAAGTAAGCGTAGAGTACAGTCCTGTCATGCGGTCTCAGATCGGAATGGAAATCCTTGGCTTTCATCATCCTCATTCTCATCGATCAGCATAAGAAAGTCCCAAATTCTACGGCCCTTCATGCCCTGCTTTCATGGCGTCCTCGGTATGATGTCTTCTCCACGTCTGTGGATTTGGTTTGATTCCGTTGGGGTCACAGGTATCGGCAAGTCCATGTAGACTGTAGACGGATGTACAGGCGCCCTCTGGAGGGAGAGCGTACTCACACCATCTCCGTAACTAAGCAATTATTTTCGTCAGTAGGGTCTTAGTAGGTATTGTTCTGCATATGATGGATCGGAACAAGCACCATTGAACACTACTGAAGTGAATTGACAACAGCGCAGTGTCTTTCTCTGGTGGGTTGCCTCTTGACGGCTTGACATTGACTGCTCCCTGTGGATAGCCAGTGCCGTGGCTGCGGCATGCGGGATCAGCCTGCATCTGTGAATGGGGGGTCGGAATAAGCGGCATGGGTGTAATACCATTGAGTGGCACAGAAGATGGGACAGCAACAAAAAAAAAAAAACAAAACAAACAAACAAACCAGCAAACCAAAAAGGCACAATATTCAAAACGAGACCATAGGATGCACACAGGTGAAAAATATTGAATCATTACTGGAGATTTTTGTTTCTTATAGCTACTGCACATTTACAACTGATGCAAATAATAAACTGGCAGTATATATCAGACGATACATACGAGGACAAAAAGCAGCGAAGACCTGATCTCTGAGAGACCTGAGTTCACTGAACTCCTGCACAGCAAAGCGGTTCTGCTCCACTGGCTTGCTGGCAATGCCGTCCAACTCGGTGGTGTCAGTCAGTCCGATACCAATGGCGTAGATGTGGATGCCTGCTGCTCGGGCTTCCTCTGCTTCAGGAATGGTTCTGCGTGAATTGATGTTGGACACCCCGTCTGTCACCACGATGGCGATGTTAGGGACGTTGTTACGGTCACCGTTGAATCGGCTGAACATTTCCGTCCTCATGGTGTTGAGGGCGTCAGCTGTGTTGGTACTGCCGTAACGGTAAGGGATGTTGTCCACAGCATCAAACACGTCTGCCTTGGTGGCGTATCTGTTCAGGTAAAACTCGATGACGTCGTCAGAACTGTACGTGACCACACCCACACGGACGTTACCGTTGTCAATGTCAGCAATGTAGAGGAAGTCCTTGACGAAGTCCTTCATCAGCTGAAAGTTGGGTTCTGTCACACTGGTGGAGGCGTCCAGCACAAACACCAGGTCTATCTCTGCCTGGTCACATCCTGAGCAATACCAATACGTAGAAATGTAATGACTTCACCCACAGAAGACTTTATGCACTATACCAGAACATGCACCTGGCTGGTCTGTATAAGATATACATCTGGCAGCTATGGTATATTTCCTACAGAAAATTAATGAAATCAAACTGAACCAGAATCTCCATGGACCCGCTATGTGTCCCATCAAGAACAACTGAATCCTAAGGTGACTTCTTGTAATAGTACATTCTTTCCCAATGGACTGTCTTCTATTTCGTTATGATGATACAGAAAACAAATCTATGCACTAAATAAAAGGCTGAAATTATGTGATAGAGTGAGATGGTATTTTTCATATGCTTAAGACTGTGTCCCTGTTCTATTTGTTGAAAACACCCAGGGCCTTGTCTTCCATTTCCTCATGATTTGGATTTTCTCATGCTTATCTTAAAATTCTACTGCTGTTTTATGAACCACATACCGGTGATGACTGGAGGTAGCGTAACTGGTGGCAAGGTAGTTTCTGAAAGAGAAAAACACACACACGCGCGTGCGCACACACACACACACACACACACACACACACACACACACACACACACAGAGGGAGAGTTTAGAATAAAGTTGTAATGTAGGACAGTCAGCAATATCATGGCTGTTTCAAGAGCTGTACCAGAAATGTTGCAAACAGATTTGTCATCGAGTTAATAACAGATTAATAAAACAGACCTGCATCCAAGTATACAAGTATAAATTGAACATCTATCTTACTTGAAATGAATGATACTGATAATCATTCCTGAACAATGGAGGAAGGGATCTATCAGACACTGTCCTGAAACCATCAGACCAACAGCATATCAAGGCAGCAACGTAAGCACCAGTTTTTGATTTGAACGCCTAAGATGGAAGCCGCAACCTAGACAATCAAGAACGAGCAAATACTGTGATGTATATTGTAAAAACCAAAGCAAAACACCACACATGTGGAAAAAATAAAACAGATGCATAATGAGGTAAATTAAAATTCTAGGCATATGGACAATTTCAGAAATGTAAATGTTATCAAAGATATGTTCACATCCAGAAGAGCAACTGATTTAACAATACGCTGTAATCAATACGTACGTGGACAAAAAGCAGCAAAGACCTGATCTCTGAGAGACCTGAGTTCACTGAACTCCTGCACAGCAAAGCGGTTCTGCTCCACTGGCTTGCTGGCAATGCCGTCCAACTCGGTGGTGTCAGTCAGTCCGATACCAATGGCGTAGATGTGGATGCCTGCTCCTCGGGCTTCCTCTGCTTCAGGAATGGTTCTGCGTGAATTGATGTTGGACACTCCGTCTGTCACCACGATGGCGATGTTGGGAACGTTGTTACGGTCACCGTTGAATTGCTGAACATTTCTGTCCTCATGTGTTGAGGGCGTCAGCTGTGTTGGTACTGCCGTAACGGTAAGGGATGTTGTCCACAGCATCAAATACGTCTGCCTTGCTGGTGTATCTGTTAAGGTGGAATTCTATGGTGTCCTCTGAGCTGTAAGTGATAACACCTACACGGACGTTACCACTGTCAATGTCAGCGATGAAGAGGAAGTCCTTGATGAAGTCCTTCATCAGCTGGAAGTTGGGTTCCGTCACACTGGTGGAGGAGTCCAGCACAAACACCAAGTCCACCTCTGCCTCATCACATCCTGCACAGAGATAAATCACATATGTCATTCTGTGAATTCCAAGAATGTCTGAAACATTTTTCTGAAATTTAACTAAAGAAAAAGGATTGCGGGTACAGGATTCAGTTCCCGCTTTGATTCATACGAAATACGTGTAAGCAGGCACTGGACATTCACATCTTTAACAGAAGGGGATAGCACAAGGGCCAACAGTACACACGGCATTAGTACCTTGTCTCTCAGGTGGCAGGGTCAATGGGGCTTGTGTTGTCTCTGAAACATTCACATACATTGTTTGATTATATATCAAGGCTGCTCTGGGGCTGGATGGAAAACATTATCTGATCCACAACCCAGAACCTAAGATATGCATACACAAACACAATAGGATACTTCATATGGAATATCATATTATGAAATGATATGGCTCCTAAGCCCGGTACAATTATGTGAATAAGCAATCTAAGTTCATTTGAATAGAAACAAAGCCTTCTCAGGGTTAAGGGTGTAAACACATGACCTATGTATCTGAATACAAAGGTCGGCTCTTTTGCAGGCATATACATTTTCTGAATGTGTAGATTTCCTCTCTATATTGACTCTACAAGGATACAAACACATCATCTGAATATGCATCACATTCTTCGGGGATGTACGTACGTTATCTGAAAATTTCATACTCACCCGACTTTCGAGGCATACACATACACCGTATCTGAATGTGTAAGCCAGCTCAGTACAAACATTAACTGAAAGCATATCTTGTCTGTTTAAGGACATGACACAGTCAGTCTCTCTAAACAATCATCATAAACAAACTTGTATAGGTGATGTGCTTTGAATCACTAAAGCGTTTGAAAGATTAGATTACACTGAATTCCCACATTCTGTTTGAATCATTAACTGATGAAATGCCATTCAATATTCTGGGCGGGTTTTCACATCAAGAGGCAGTAATGGAATGGGAACTTTAAAGCCGATCATAGAAACTAAAACAGTTTGTTGACAACATTACTGAAAAATAGTTTACTTCCTGCATTGTGAAAAGTACAACCCCTCTCTTTGGAAACGCAGTGGGTGACGTGAGTATTCCTCACTTTGCTCTGTGCGGATATATCTGTGGCACACTTTGAGGGTCGAAAACAGCACAGAGTGTACAGACTGCAAAGAGTCGGTATATTTCCTTCACCTTTGCCAAGGGAACGGACGCAGTCTTTGGCAAAGTGTAAGAGCGCCACAAGTATATATGGATGATAATAACAAGGTTAATATCATGATCAACATTCTGCTAGGTAAACAGACATTAGTAGGATTAGATACGATACTCTCAAAGGCTAGAACCAAAGTTCAGAACAGACTATAATTCGATTTTTTTTCTTCTGTTATTTAAGAATGTCGTTTTTTAAAAACTACAAATATATACAGACAAAGTAGGACAATGTTAGTTGCTTAACTATCTGACCGACAGGTTAACAACACACTTTCATCTCATCGATAATAGTTATGAATAAGAGTCAGTTGTTAATAATGTAATAAATTAATGATACATTAAAACTACAAAGCATTTAAATTCAAGATGGATATATCCCTATATACAATTCTACTCAGAATGTGACACACATGCACATAAATATCTATTAGTATTCCATCTGTCTATATGTGAACTCATTCGGATATGATGGTTAGGTTAGGAAGCCAATATTTCTCTGATAAAGGACAGAGCCATTAAATCCATCGATAATTCTCTGAATAAGAGTCAGTTTGTTAAAATCCAATATTTCTCTATGATACTTCAAAAACTATAAAGCATTTAAATAAACGCTGTGATCCTATTTGCGGGTAACTCAAAATAAACACACGATATAGGGAGGAAAGTCACTCTTTGAATTGCTTTGTAAAACTAAACTCTAAGGCTCCGGGGCTTTAGTTTAGGTTAGGATTCGGGAAGTGCAGGAAGTAAATCCTTTAGTCTTGAAACTGACATTGACACCCAACAAAAAACTTTCTTCAATGACGGTTGGCTGGCTGGCTGGAAATGCTAGTGTTCAACACTTTTCTCTTTAATGTTCCCCTTCAGGCCATACATAAGAGCAAAATTAAGATAAAGGACAGAGCCATTAAATCCAATATTTCTCTGATAAAGGACAGAGCCATTAAATCCAATATTTCTCTGATAAAGGACAGAGCCATTAAATCCAATATTTCTCTATTACTTCAAAAATGATAAAGAGACGCCATAAACGCTGTGATCCTATTTGCGGGTAAAAAATAAAAACTGGATATAGGGAGGAAAGTCACTCTTTGAATTGCTTTGCAAAACTAGTCAGATTCACTAATGCTCCAAGGCAAGAGTGCAAGGTAATGATCCAATGTATTGAATGGAATGATGTCCTCCACTGTTGACCAGTTTTGTTAAGTAAGCAACTGAACTGTGCTGGAAAACTGGTGAAGCTAATTAATTTTTCAGTCTAACTACACTTTCAGAAAGACTCTCTCTCTCTTAAAAAAAATGACACTCTGGGTTGAATTAATCAAATCGATAAAGATTACTCGTATTACAGTATATAAAAATGCATGCAGACTGGCAGTCGATCAAAGTATACAGCAGTGATATATCAAAACTACTCTAAACAGAAGAACGTCATGCGGCGTTACAATCGCAGAAGGTACTGAAAAGGGGAAAGGGGGGGGGGGGGGGGGGGGGGGGGGACAAAGGCAAAGAAACTGGACTGAAAATCTCAAGGTGGTAACAAAGTAAGGCACAGAAAAGCAAATCGTTCTGATAACAAAGGAAAGCACAAACTGAACCTTACACACACGTGGTTACACATGAAGCATGATCTACGTGCAACTGCTACATCTGTACACAGAACTGTTGCGTTCGCAAAATGTGCAGATGATACACCATCACAACAAGCACTGTGCGCACATGCAGATTACTACGCTAGTAAGCAAAATATTACGTTCCTAATGTTCAGATCGTACACCAGTACGCAAAATATTGCATTATATATGTGCATATGATACACCGACAAGCAAAGTATCGTGTTCGTAAAGGGATTTAAAAGCGGATAAAACTGTCCGTCAAATAGGTACCTATTCATATTTGATGTCATGCTTTTTTTTTTTTTTTTTTTTTTTTAAGACAGCCATGTTTGAATTTAGCATTTATCGTCACCATGACGACAGCACACTGGCTACCTTCTTTGATATACCCGTTACCAGGTCTGCTGTATGTAATATGTCACTGTGCAGGGTCTGACGACATGATTTACTCAAAAGGTTCGAGAATCAAACACCATTACGTGAAGCAGCCCCTAGAAAACCCGTAAACACATGCGTCACTTCACAAGGAAACCCAACACGCCATAACAGTGACAGGAAAAAAAGTAATATTGTAAAAGAGACCCCGAAACTCTGTTGCTTCAGATGTTCATGACAGGTACGGTATTCCAGTCGCTTATGATTCCATAACCTGATACCTCTGTGGGCTGACTTGTGATTGCAAAAGTGGAGTTGTTCACGCAGGTCTGTGGACAGATTGGGAGTAACGGGTCAGGCTGAAGACGGTCTGGCTCCCTTGCGGAGAAGCAACAAAGACCGTGGGGGCGGTGCCGGCCACCCCGGTACTGATAATGAAGACCTGGATTCCTTCAGAACGCAGAAGCTGAGCCTGCCTGGTGATGCTGTGTCTGTGTCTATGGAACTGGCCATTGGTGATGAGCACCACAGCATTACTTGCTTCAAAGCGATCTCCGTTGATGGGGGAGAAGACGTCGTGTCGAAGAGTCTTCATCAAGTTTGCCCAGTTAGTGCTGCCGGGCTGATAGCGAAGCTTGTCCACGGCCCAGTAGGCGCGTCTGTCCGTTTGTTGTACTCCTTCAGGTGGAACCCTATCTGAACCTTGTAGCTGAAACTCAGGACGGCCACACGCTGATGGCCAGTGTCCATGTCTGAATGGAATATGATCTGTTTGGCAAAGTCCTGCATCCGGTGAAAATTGGATTGAGTCACGCTGGAGGAGGAATCAAGAACTATGGCAATATCCACAGTGGGATCGCATCCTGAAAACACATAGCACACACATCATCTGCCACAGGCTGAATGTCTGTTAACGGAGAACCACCCGTCTAAGCTCCATGGTTTACCCTGGCACGGATAACACCGTAGGAAACAGTCCCCGTGTGAAATGTGGAATAATGATATACTACCCATATTCATACTTACGGATTTGATTGTTTACGCAAACTAACTGACATGAAACCGAGCTTTGAAGGTTCTGCTTATCAAAGAGACTACACTGCAAGCAGACTAGTTTATTTCTGCTACACCACAGCTCCTAAATCTAGGGGCCACAGTCTTGTCGGGTATGCAACAATGACTAAATCAATAAAGCAAACTAACATCAAAACAGAAAAATGAAATTGGGATTAGGGGTTCATGAACAAGACCATGATGATGATGCTTCACCCACACATTTACCCAGCGCAATGGCCGTGGCTCTAACAACTGGAAGGAGCATGCATCCATAGACAGCCTCGAGGTCTTAGCAAACATTAGCTCTAATAGTTATGTGCTTCCTTTTTACGGCGCCAGTGGGCACGAGTGGTGTCAATACTACTACTCTGCTGTAGCTTGGTGCTCTAAGACAAAACAAAACCAGTAAATGCAGGCACAAAACAAGCAGCACTGTGTCTATGTGTGCATCATGCATTCCATTCTTGGTGCCCGAGTCAACTACACGTGAACAGCGCAGTCTGCAAAGTCATATCCATTAAAAGTAAAGGAAGGCATATCCATTAAAACTTCTGCAGAATACACATCTGCAACTACCGTGGAAGGCATACGAGTGGCGGCTGACTAATCTTCATGGCAGAATACACAGCTAGCGGTCATTCAGATACCGTGTGTGAGCTGGATGGATACACGAACTGTCTACCTCCACGCAGTGCTGACTAATCATTCTAGCACACAGGTATGGCAGCAATTACTCTCTGCAAGACAGACAAGGTCAACCGGTGAGGTGAGCAGAGAGGGCGCATCCTGCCCACTATACTGGCTAGATGTCATGACAGCAGCACAATGCAGCATGACCGTGCAGCACGTGCCAAACCCGGGCCTGCATGGCAGCAGCACGCAGTAGCCAGCTCACCTAGAGGGCTGGCCCTTCACACACTGACCCCCAGCTGACCGTGTCTCGCTCACCGTCCCCTCCCTGGTTTTCTGGCCTGTGGCCACTGCACAAGAAACTTGACAGCACCGTCAGAATGGACATCTGCAAACTTGTGGGGGAGGCTGGTTAACACTGACAGGAGACATGCGCACAGAGCGACAGGAAGGGGAAGACGGTGAATGACACGACGTGGACAACACAAGATAAGTATGCACCTGTTTCATGGTCTGTGGGATAGGCAACACTTAACTTCACTGTTACTCCTACACTTCAGTCTCCAATGAAAAAAAAAAAAGGTATCAAAAGTATTATACTCACTTGTAGTCATTACATCTCTGGAACCGCTCACTGAAAAAAATTGCATCATCATCATCATCATCATCATCATCATCATCATCATCATCACTGCCTACTAGTGAGAGAGAGAGAGAGAGAGAGAGAGAGAGAGAGAGAGAGAGACAGACAGACAGACAGACAGACAGACAGACAGACAGAGAGAGAGAGAGAGAGAGAGATTTCATATATACTCACACCAAAACATGCCAAAATCGCCCGTAGAGATTTCATAATAAGGTTGATAATCTCAGCGATACCATTTTTTTTACTATCATCGTTAGTGACTTAATACTTAATATTCAGCCATTTCAATGCATTTTTATGATGTTTTGGGACTCATCATAGCTTTTGTTTGTTGACTTTGGTCTCATTTCGAGGGACACGACACATTAAAAAAAACAAACAAAACAAACATAGCCAGTAATAAACGAAAAGATGACAACTGATCGCATCTATGGTGTAATGTTGAAATGAGGACACTGATCTATTTTCAACAAACATTCTATAGCATAGCTTGGGAACAAATCAAAAGCAGTGGTATAATAATGTTCGGGTCTGAAAATACTTTACAAGTAGTTGCTCTGTTTCCTTTTTCGATTGATGAAATCATCGTGGTCGGTGTAAGGTTCCCCTGTCTTCTCCCCCCATCCCTAATGATGTGTCATTGTCAGTGGCTACGTTCTGACCCAAACAGCAGTACGTATTAGCGAATAATGAATGAACCGCGCAGTGTAGGGTTTCCCTGACCCCCCTGAGGACCGTTAATTTGGTTATAATACGGATAAGCGCCGGTCCCACATACGTTGGAAAGGTCGTGACACAGAACAACGTGCAGACGTGAACCTGGTTTTCGTCTACACCTCGGTCAGAGTTTCATACGAACTAGACCTAAATGTCCACATCGAACTGTTGTTCACAAAGAGCTAGTAATGTTGTCACAGAAACTTCCATGATTCATTCTGGAAAGAAAAGAAAATTTTCCAGCCGTAGAGTATAGCTGTCTTCAAGCCAAACAGATTTTGAATTAAACAAAAATCCAGCTATGAACGCAAAAACTGTCTTATCTTAATTAAAAAATTTCTGGTGTCCTGTACAACAGCCTGTTCCGGATTGAAGGAGAACCATCAGTCCCCCCCCCACACACACACATACCCCCCCCTTTCCCAACTCCGATTCCATCACAACGTTGCTGTCTGGGCCACATATATTCTCCGAAGTCTGTCAGGAAACGGACTCCTTACTGAGGACCGATCTGGGCTATTGCTACTCTACGGGTGCCTACAATGTATGGAATATCAGAGAACACGAAGAAGGGGGGGGCGGGAAACCAGTATCACATGATCCGTATGACAGCATAAAAATTTACAGTGAAGTTTACAGCACCGGTATTTCTCTACACACAACATATATCAGGCAGATAGATCTGCAAAAACTGGTGCCGTTCGTGTCGTGTGGGCAACACATGATCACATTATTCTTTCTCCTGTGCTGTCTGGGCAATGGGAGCAGGTAAGTGCCTAGTGCCAGGGGATCCAAGAACCTTTGCAGCATTCTAGTAACTGAATGACTCACTTTAAGATCACCATCACTTTGTCTCATGCTACCTCTGGCGATAGATCGATTGGCCGGTCCTGTTAGATCGTCGCAATGACTGATAGTGTTCTATAGTTCAGCCTTCCATCCCCCCAGTTTTTTTTTCTAGCGAAACCTGAGCTGTTATCCAGCTTTTTTTTTTTTTTTTTCATAGTCATCATTATTGGTAATTAAACAGCACACACCGACAGTATCAGATCTCGGCGGTTTAACGCTAAGCTAACATACCTGGTAATGTCAGGCACACGGAACTGCTATGAAAGCTCTGCTAACATAACGTAACATAAACTAAGTTATAAGAAAGACAACTCCTGCTCCCAAGACGAGAGAATTACACGCCCATAAACGAATGCTACTTACGGTGCCAGTTCGCCCGGCACAGACGCAGACACAAAGCACTCAGAACAAACAGGGTGGCATTCACCAGAGACAATCTTGTCAAATTCGATTCTGAAAACTATGTACCAATGCTTTGCTCTGTTTTCTTTTCAAATGAAATTAATCGTGGTCGGTGTTAGGTTTCCCTATCCCTCTTGCAGACATGTCATTTTCAGTGCATGTCACATTGTTAGTTCTGTGTGCTTTATGTCTGCATTTGTGCTAGGCGAACAGGTACCGATAGCAACACCGTTTGGCGTTATGGGCGTGTAATGATCTTACCACTGGAGCAAGAGTTACCCACTTTGTGGTTTTATTGTTCACTGTTCCCTGCCTTCAAGATTTCCCTACATAAAAAAGAATGATCAACGTGCTGTGATATCAACTTTAAACAAAGTTGAGTAAAACAATGGAACGTGTTAAAAAGTCAAGTCTTTTAAGAAGGTAGAGGAGGAGGGGAGGGGAGAAGGGGTGAGTGGAGGGGCGAAGGGATGGTGAAGGGAGGGGGTGGAAACACATAGGGAAATGGCTCTGTGCCATTTGCTTGGAATACTTTCTGTCAGCAATGCTCAACGAACATCTTCATTCATGTCACTGTTTTAACGTATCACATTCGTGAACATGTACACGCACAGAGAGAGAGAGAGAGAGGGGGGGGGGGGGGGGGAGAGAGAGGGGGGAGAGGGGAGAGAGAGAGAGAGAGAGAGAGAGAGAGAGAGAGAGGGGGGGGGAGGGAGGGAGGGCGGTGGGGGTGGGGAAAACTGACGTGCTCTGATGTCGTTGCGGAGTGAGTAGACGTTGGCTTCCAGTTCCCTGTAGTCGGACACGGCGTAGACATTGCGGGGGAGGAGGCCACGAACTCCATCTCCCCCTTGTCCGCCAGACCCACTCCCACCGTGTAGATGTTGACGCCAGCCTGCACACA